>JAAAPX010000019.1:0-301023 GCA_012656285.1 Aspergillus fumigatiaffinis | reverse complement strand
CGTGTAAATAGGCTAGAAATCCATCTTTACCTAGTAAGGCAGTGATTTCCAGTGGAGCATACTAACATTATTTATGCAATATACCATAGTACTTAAAGGTACACGGTAGGTGGCCATCAGTCTCACGAGGGCATGAGATAAAAACCAATCAGAACTGAGCTGGCGGATACTTGAGTGGGGCTAGCGTAGAAACTGTGAGCCAATCAGGCATGACCTTAAGGCACAGTCACCAACATACAGAGTAGATTCAACAACAAAACTTCATAGCTCAAGGGTCTCGGTCATGGTTAGTGAAGATATAGAAGGGAGACCGTATGGTAAATCCTTCTCTACTATGCGCGCATGTTCTCAAGCTTGTAGATAGGAGTATTCCAGTTTCAGACTGTCCTTGAAGAATATTCCAGGTATGTACAATGCTCGCGTGCTGCATATTCTCCTGGTCCATGGATCTTTTTTTGGATCTTGAGCAAAGTTATGTCCAATGAAAATGATCATTATATATTCCGCAATATATATTCCGCAAGGAGGTGAATAGGATTCCAATTCCATCTCATCGTTAGGTACTACGTAGTACTATTACCTGGACCGTTTCCCAGTGCCGAAACTCGCTCCTCCGTCCCCAACCGCCGCACGGCAAAGGCGGCAAAAGGCGGTCCGGCGGGTCAACTTGAAAGTATCCCGCAGACACTTTTCGGTCTCCAGACTTCCATCAGAGTTCAGAACCTTCATGACTGGGGAATGGAGATCCGGGGTGACCACTGACCACTGCCAGAGTTGGTCTGCATGGTCAACTTGGTGTACTGACATCGAATCCCGCAGCAACAGGATACACATTACACAGCCACAGCGTCCCGTCCGCTGAATGTCTGGGGTAGACGGCGTTCTTCTTTCATTCCTCTAAGAATACCTGGTCACTAGCTTCACTCTGTGTAGCTGTATGTAGATCAGGATACATCCTGTCAGAGAGTGTCTTACTACCTCTGTGCATTGACGCCCTCAGTTGAGTCAGTTGCATCTCTAACGCACAGATATTCGACTCGCAGCCTCTCGATCGAGGTGTCGGAGGATGATTATAGGTGCTCGTATTGTCTTTCCCCCGGACAGCAGAGACTATCTCACGCAGTTCTCACTTCCCCACACGGTAAGGCAACGATCTGTAGGGAGCTATCTGAGCTCTGGGCTCTGGTCTATGTCTACTGTCTCGTCCACGTAGCGCACCTGGTCCATCTGATAACAATAACCCCGCCAAAGCACCATCGGACATCTTCCCGAACCCAGGCGGGGCAATCCGAATTCGTATCAATCCACGAGTGATAACAATAATTACGGAGTACTTCAACAGGAAACTTGGCATCGGCCTACCCCACGTTTTCCTGTGTTGACGTCGGCGGTACCCCGAATGCCCAGCTGTCAGGTAGATTTAGGTGAAGCAGTCCTAGATCGACATACAGAGAGCACCAGTGACATCAAGGATGGCATTTTTGTAACTGATGACTATGACTAAATCCAAGCACTATCCATATGCTATCCACACTTTGATCACTTGGAGCTCGGCGCTATGGGAAGTAAGGCGAGCTAACGTATCTTCTTGGAGGAATGTTCTACAGTAACAAACACCTGATCTCTTAGAGAAGCTTGAATGCATGGTAGGAAATCAGCATAGCCGTAAATCAGGCCAAAGGAGAATATAACAATGTCCAGTTTGGAATATATGTACTTGATTACATGCTATATCACCATATGACGCGACAGTGCCACCAAACCAACCCTAATATACGTGCCAACAGCACGGATTCAACATGGCTAGTCCAGTTACCTCAAAGCAATCAATGATACAATTGCCCGACTCCGCTATGCCTGGCAAGAATCATAATGTAATTTAACTTCTGCTCTGGATCGGAGCAGTCACTGAATTGCAGCAAGCCCAGAACCCCTCGCACAGACTTAGAGATCTTAAAGGAATCATAGTATTCATTCAATCATAACGCAAGTCAAACTCAGACCCATACAACGTCCAGCAGGATATCTCTGAAAGGCAACTTTCATAACTTGAAGAAAGCAAAGGAAAGCATCGGGACCGTACTGTGCTCATGGGGAATATCAGAGAACAAACAAGAAAGGGCAACACTACCAAGGAAAGGGGGGAATATGAAACAAATGATGAGGCAGAAAACACGACTTCTAGACACCACCACGTCCCATGCGTTCTATGGAACCCATAATACCGCCTGCACCGCGACCTGGAGTAAAGACGGCAATGCCTGACTTGCCTCCGCTATTGCCTCTGATATGCCGGCCCGCTGGTGCGCCAATCTTAGGAATCCTCTTCTCCCCGTTGCCAGATCCTGTGCTAGCAGGCCGGATACCACTGGAGCCACTGCGGCCGATACTTCTTCTTAACTCTTCTGTTGACTGTGCCGTGGCAGGTTCCGGCTCGGGTGTTTCATACTCCGCACTCACAACGGGAGACTCGGGGGCGCCAGACGGCTGTGGCACGTTCTGTTGCATTGCCAGCCATTCATCCACGGCGGCGACGAGCTCTCCCTTTTCCGCTCTCTCTACCTTCAACCCTGCATGCAACCGTTCGTTGTCCTGCTTGAGGGTTGCCATCTCTTGCTGCAGACCCTTGATTTGGGCCTGCAAAACGTGTTTCTCTGCCTCGTGCTCGTCATTCTGGTGGGCCATGATGCTAGCATCAGGACGGGAAGCCTCCGACAAAGCAGCATCTCGCTCTTTCTTCAACCGCTCATTCTCCTCGCTAACGGCTTTGAATTTGTTCTCAGCTTCCCGCACGCGCTTTTCCCAGCGGGCTTCGTAACTCTTCTTCAAAGCAGCAACCTTGGTTTCATGTTTGCTCTTGTACAAGGTGTGGAGCTCGCGTGCAACCTTTTCGACGGCATCTTGTACTTCCCTTGCGGTCTCATCGGCAGTGGTCGTGCGCTGCACGCTTCCGTCGTCGCCAGTCTCATTGGGAGCTGACTTACGCGCAGCCGATAGCTGGCTCTCCAACTCGACCGTGCGCCTCTCCAGATGTTCCCGGCCTTTCTCCGCCTCTTCAACCTTCCTAATAAGGCGCTCCTTCTCCCGCTCACCCTCAACAATATCTGCCCTGACAGTTCGCAAGACGTCTTCCATCTCTTGACCCCGCCGCTGCCATTCGGCTTGCTCAATTTCGAGAGCCTCTTTCCGCGCAGCTTCGTTACGGACTTCCTCAAGGGCTTCTCCAACCCGCCGTTCAGCATCCGCAACAGCATTCTTCAGGCTGGAGACTTCCGCCTCTTTCCCGCTCAGCGTCGCCTTGAGTGAGGATATCTCAGAGAGGAACCCGGATTTCAAAGATTCCAACTCCCGGGGTGTGACGGTCGGTATAGACCTAGGCGTCGGAATCGCAGGAATGTCAAAGTCGAGCAGCGAGACCTTTGAAGGGGACCGAATAGATTCTCGGAGAGTCCTCAGCGGCGAACGTCGCGAGGGTGAATATCGCTCCTTCTGGATACTATAGCGTTGACGTGGAAAGAAGTTTGGCTGATCCGTCAGGTCAAGCAAGTTTGGCGTTTCGCTTGCGTTTCCCGTATCCCTGCGTTCTCGCCTCTTGGGAGTAGGAGACGCGATGGGTGTGCCGATGTCGATGAGTGCGGATTGCCTTTGTGATCTTCTGGAAGTATCAGGGGTAGCTGGTGCAGGGCTTCGGGATTGGTTTTCATCCGGTCTTCCCGGGCTGCTGGGTAATAGTCGAGCTGCTTTGAATGGTGAGTCCCCTCGCAGTTTAGCGAACGATGTCATGTCTGCATTAGGAACGGCGGAGAAAGTACTGAAACACGTGTCATCCATGGGATCATGAGAATCGTCGTCATTCATAACATCATCTGCAGCCTTCATTTCGAAGTTCTCCTTTTCGGAAAAAGAATCATCGTAGTCATTATGTTCGTCAAGGACAGTGCTCATTCCCTCATTGCGTCTTTCCTCTACCATGCTAGTGGCAATTTCGTGTCCAGTGCCTCCTGTGATTTCTCTTTCATGCATTTGGGGCTCCTCGTCGGCGTACACTTGAATGTCCGGTATATCCCGTCGGCTCATCCCCTTTTTGCTTCTGTCACTTGGCCTTTCCATCGCATCCTCATCTTCTGGACAATGACTGTAGGAGCGCTTTCTGGGAGTCATGGAACACTCGCTCAGCCCACCCGAGACCTGTCGGTTACCGAGCATCCGAAAGTCAACTGTAGGGTCTCGACCATCGTACTGAAACGGCGAGCTGGGCTGCTCTTCGACAGACTCAAGATCTCCGACATCCAGAATGGAATCCTGCGTGCGATACGTAGCTGCATAGCGCCCACTTTGGGGGGTAGTTGTATCGGCGCCGCCGTCAATCGTTTTCTTCGGACTCGCAAAGACATTCTCGGATCCGCTCTCATTCACCAAGGATTCATCCATCTCAACTTCCAATCCATTAAAGCCCGGCGAAAAGGCTCGCGAATTTTGGCGCGAGGTCGTCAACGGAGACAGAGGTTTGGACATGACAGTCGTGAATGGGTTCTCGTTAAGTGAAGGGCAACGGGATTGACATATGAATAGTATGCGTTCGAACAGTGTTTGTAGGCTCTAGAAACATCAACCCAAGGTGAGTGATGATGGTATGCACAGCAACGGATAACGTCTGACTCGAGCAGTGCAAGGACAGTTAGTGATGTGGTTTATTATTTTCGGCTCGTTGCCAGGATGATGCTGTAAACAAAGCTATTCCCGATGGGATTTAGCCTCCACAGTGGCTAAGCGGTGGGACGTGGCAATTCTGTGACCTGCTCTTACCGCCTTTTGTAGTGTAAAATTAACGGCTTCTATCGGGTAGACAAGCCTGCCAAGGAGTGCGAAGATAGCGAATGGGAACTGTGGTACCTCTAGAATGTACAATTTTTACTCTGATATTTGACGCTACCGACGAAACTGAAATCTTAATATAGTGATCCGTGACCACTGACGCTGTACACTAAAACGCCATTTTGTCGCTAATCATGAAAAGGCGAAAGCCCTCTAGCAGTGGTATCACTCGTATACATGGTATCTTCAATCTATGTCAAAAACGAATAACGGCGGGATTGGGGCGTACCCGCACCGTCTGCATTAGCATCGGTGTCCGTCACTATGATATGGATGGTCTCCTTTTGAGGTTGGGACTCATCTGGAACGTAATGATAATGGCAAGGCATAGCCGGCCGAATTGTAGCGGAGGTATGCTTCTTGTGGTTCATGAAACACAGCTGCACAACACCCACGACAGCAACCAAAGAGCTTCCCCACCATGCGATAGCAGTGAAATTCATATCGGCACCGGTGCTATACAGGAAACCAGCAATAGGAGGAGCAATAGTCCTAGCGACGGCACCGGCAGAAGCAGCTAGCCCATTGATCTTTCCCATGACCGATTCCGAAGGGCTTGCTTGCTTAATGAGAATCAGCAGCACAGGGTAATCGATTATCGAAAGTATGTTGCGAACGATAAGGCATATGTAAATGCCGAAGATGACGGAGCTTTGGGGTAGAAACATGAGGAATGGAACCATGAAGTAGGCGACAGGATGCAAAATAGTCACCACCACAAATAGTTTCCAGACCCCCAGTAACTGAGCCAGAATAGGAAAAATGCAACTCTGAATAACGAGCGCGATGATGCCATCGGAAGACATAATCAGGCCGACTGTCCGTGTAGAAAGGCCGAGTCCGCCAGGGAAGCTAAGCGGCGCGTTACTGAGGCCCGAAACATTCCTGCCGTTCTTGTCCTGCAAGAAAATAGGCAAGAGATGATCGTACGTCATGGAGTGATAAGTAAAGATGGATAACGCAATGATGAGCGAGACAACTCGGTATGTGAAAACGGGTTGTTTTTGCGTCTTGAATTTTGAACCGTCGGCATTCACAAACCAATCTTCATCTGCCTGCAAGCGAACTTGGTTGAAAGTACCATATGATTCCGCGCGTAGATCTACACCTGCATTGGCTGTCGCTCCTGCGGTGGCCAGGAGAGGACTTTCGGCAGACGTATGATCGAGGTCTCCGGAAGTATTCTGATGCTGCAGACCAGGATGGGTCTCTTGCAAGAATAGCCAGCTGCCAACTATGCTGAGAAGGAGTAAGAGGGAGCAGACCAGATTCGGCAACAGGTAGGGAAATTTGCCGAAAAGACCGTTGACGGAGAACAGAGATGGATAGCTTTCGGCAGGCTTCGCAAGCAAACCTCCAATCGCGGGACCGATAATAGTTCCTATTGACCAGACAAACGGCATCACGGCGTAGGCTCGAGCTATAACAGTCACGATGAGCTAATGCTCCAGGTCCAATTGTAGGGCATCTTCAAACATTTCACTTACGTTCATGTTCTGGTCGCTTGACTAGTTCCCCAACCATTGTCTGAATGACTCCGATATTCCCGTTCAGTAGACCACCAAGAGCGCGACCTAAGAGCGCTACCCAGAAATTTGGCGCGAATCCCACAAGGAGAAGGGATAGGATGGTACCGAAGCAACCGGACAGAAGGACAGGCTTACGACCGACACGGTCCGAAAGCCCTCCCCAGAACATACCGGTGAGGGCTTCGGCAAGAGAAAAAGCGGACACGAGGATCCCGGCATAGAAGGAAGCATTTGTGCGATCTGCTACTCGAAAATCCTTGACCATAACCCATGAGTATGGGAATATGGAGGTCAGAGCGATGGGCTCTGCGACACGGCATATTGCTGTTGCCCCAAGAACGTTAGTATGTAGTGCGATAGATGACAGGTGAATCACATACCGAGCAGGAATAGCTGAGTAGTAGGAAATGCATCGTCGGAGGTGGTTTGTCTTGTCTGGCGTGTTAATACCATATCTCCAGAAAATTCTTAAATTCTTACGGCAAGCCCCCCAACACTATGGCGAGTCTCCCAGGTGATCTTGCTCTTTTTTAAGTTCGGAATCCACAGATCCCAGCCGCAGGAATTATGGTATGCCCTACGGCTTCGCAGTTGTTATCGGACTAATTCCCCTCGTTGTCGTTTTCTATTCTTTTTCTTGCAAAGCCGGATCTAGTAAGGCGTCAAGGGTTGTGAGATGAGTGAAGTATGTGAAATGAGAATCCTTAATAATTGAACTTGGGTTTAGGAGGATGGTCGGGAGAGGAAGAGGAAGAGAAAAAGTTGAAAGCGGGGAATGACAGCCACCTCCTGATATGAAGGGGAAAACCCCCCGGTCGGAGGAAAATACTGGAACCACAATCAGGTTTCTTGCCCTTGGTGCGTGGATTTTATGCCTGCTTCCAGGCATTTATTCCATAGCAGATAAAAAAGCTCTTTCAACCAATAATACAACCTTACAATGACAAGGATAGGGCTCTATTTCACTGTGGACTATCTAGAACATGTGCACAGGCTTGTAGGACATCTACATCACATCACCCCTTGATAGAAATATGATGCTGGAAAACGGATTCGCCATCCTTCTTTTTTCAGCTGAAAACACTTTTCCATTATACTAGCCAGTCAAGCACATCTGCCTCCTAAAAATTCAGCCTGACCTGGCACAAAATGACGACTGGTTAACTGTCTTCTGACGTATAAAGTATACCATGGTATGGAGGTGGCAATCCGCAGTCAGCAGATTTTTAACCCATGATATGTGGAGGTCGGCATATATAGTGGCAAAGACTGAAGATCATAGGGCAATCTGACAGTTGAAAACCTTGACTCTATAGAGGTCCATCTTCTTGGATGAAAATCTTATGCAACTCTACTCTACCTCTTTAGTTCGTCAGTGCAAATGTCACTTGCCAGCGCTAATGTTACACTAGTACCATTGTGCATTAGTCTACGGCTTACAACAGACCGGTATTTTGTTAGCGGCTGCTTTTCTAGAGGTTTCTCCTTCAATAGCCAATCAAGCTGAACTTTCGGAATGCTCACTCCATGGTACCTTGGGTACTTTATTATAACCACCTATATGTATATAGTATTTCACTTGCCACCTTCCTCGAAAGTAAGCAGAGATGGAGGATCTCCTAAGGCGCTAGGGATTTTCATGTGAACAATCAATCATGACGCTATGGCCCAACCATTACATGACCTGTCTTTGAGAAAATAAGCAAAAGACCGTGCCGAAAGACCGGTGTGCCACAATGGTCAAGTTCTGGGCATCTTATAATAGACGTATATCATCAGGACAGCCCCGCCAAACATGCAACAACCATTCAAACACTGGCTCTTCCAGAACACCCCCGTGTCAATGTCATTCAAAGCAGATGTGACTGGAAAGCCGACTAAAGTCCCCAGCGCCGCTGCAGCCGACGATATACCAATCCTTGTACCGACGAGGTCTTTTTCTGGTGAAAGATGAGGCACAATAATCGGATATAGAACTGCTAGTGGCCCCATGAACAAAGCAATGAGCACCGCCCAGACGACAGTGGAACCCACTGATTTAACACCAATCCAGCCGAAGAGGAGGACACTGGATGCCAGCGCGAAGCCGCCCATGGTGAGCGCGGGCCCCAATCGGTCTGAAAGTGGCACCGCCAGGTACCGACCAGGAATGGTTGATGCATTACAGATGACTAAGACATAGAAGGCTAGATTTGAGCTTGCGCCGGCTTTGAATTGGGCAAAGGTGGGCAGTAGAAAGAAGGGAACCCAGTAGGCAATCCACATGAGGAATAGAGCTGCGCAGAAGGCCATAAACGCTGGGTCGCGGAATGCGGTGGGATCCAGAAGGGAGCGGACATTATGGGGAGCCCTGCTCTTAGTGTTGGGTAAGATAATTGCCATTGCTATGATTAATTCCCCCAGCGTCACGAAGCCGAGAACTCGAGTTGCCCACGGGAAGCCGAGCTTGGGTTGGAGTCTCGAGAATATGATGGGGTAGATTATCCCACCTGCATGTGTGCCTAGTCAGTGAGGATATCAACGGGAAGTAGAGGGGGAAGGCATGGAGGACAAACCAAATGCGGTGCCGGTGGTGGCTATGAACATGGCTAATGGGCGATGTTGTTGAAATCTCGATGCAACGAGACTGATGCTAGGCACATATAGGATGGCACTTCCGATACCGACACAAACACCCTGTGCCAGGAGAATCTGGTAGTACTCACGGGCTAAGCTCAACATCATGACGCCCAATACTGTTGTTATTGTGCCTATAATTAAGAGCTCCCTGATATATCCACGATCGAAGATCGGCCCCGTTATGACGCCCCCCACTGTAAATCAAGGTCCCCGGTTAATCACGCGAATCTTCTTCACTTCGTCCTGGCAGTGTCTTTTGCCTCTTAAGAGTGTGGTGACTTACAGATGAGAATGACACCCTGTAGCGTGCCGACCCAAGAAATTGTGGTCGAGGGTGTGGAAGACAACAGGGTTGTTTCATAGAAGCTTTCATACGAGCCATAGGCACTTAACAGACCCCTACAATAAAGAAACGATGAGCACAACAGGTTGAACACGATAGAGACTTACGCACCGACTCACCATGTTGCTGTGTAAATGAGAAAGGCACCTAACGCCTGCAGCCAGGCGTCCACGCCCTCGTGTCCTTCCTTGGCCACATTTTGGTGCCTGTGTTGTGAAACTGTAACTGTAGTTGGTATGGCTTGGAGACTTCCAGATGGAGGTTTTGCGAGAGCCATACGCTGTTTTCAGTGGTAGTGAGTCCCTACCTACAGAACAAAGGATGTGAGAGAGCTGAAAATAAGTATGTACCAGTGAGGGGCCGAGGATGGGAAAGCTTATAAAGCTAATAAATTGTACTTTGTGAACTCTAGCGGGCCTGCCCCAGACAAACATTCCGTCAATCCATTCAAAAATAATAAGCAGGGCTACAGAGAAGGGCTGACAATTATCTAAATCCCGTCTAGTCTCACACGTCCATATTCCTGCCACAGCATAGTGATTCTAGCGCATCTCTCTTCCTTGTACCATTTGCGGTGTTTTACATTAGAATCTTAAGATAATTGGAGGCCAGAGGTCGGGATTTCTGCATTGACACATAATGATTGGACATATTTAGCCGTTTGATGGATTTGGCGGCTCCTCAGGCGATTGTATTGGCGGTATACGGTGACTTGCATTCACTAAGTACCTAATCATCCCACTACTTGTCACAAGCTCGATGGATTGCGAGACTTTTAAACTGCCAGGCCCAGCACAATGCAATCCTTCTTCCCCTTGCAACTGAAATGTTTTTCTGCAACTAGTCTAGCCCGGTTACCACACAATGACTAAGGACAGTGGAATATGGGATTATCGTTGTTCATGACCCGGAGAACACGTCTGCTTCCGAAGAGAAAACCGGGTTAATAATACCGTTTTTGAGTAAGGTTCCTTATCAATCAGATACCTCGTTATAATGAAAGTTGGACGGAGGACCTGATCAGGATACAGTTTGGTCGCGATTCATGGCCTGAAAGGGGGACCCTGTCAACACATGGACTCTCACGGAAACTAGAGTGATGTGGCTAAGAGATCTTCTACCTGCACCGATTCCAGACATTCGTATCATGACCTTTGGATATAATGCCCGCTTCAAGAATTTTACCGCGCAGCAAGATCAACGAAGTATATCATTGAAGTTGCTCGCTGAGCTAGTAGATCTCCGGACAACGGAAGATGTCAGTGATGGCCCACGTCCTTAGCATTATTTCGTTAACTCGGCATTAAGGAGAAATCCCGGCCTATTGTGTTGTTTGCCACAGCCTGGGGGGCATCGTAGCGAAGAAGGTGACTGCCCTCATTTGATTAAATTTCGGAGCTTTGCGTAGCCTATGTAAAGGCGCTGTTGATAGGTTGTACCGAGGAGCAAGAGCGCGTCCAACAGAGTGTATATGGAATGTTATTCCTTGATAAGGCAATCCCAAGAATTCGGATATACATCATCTTCTGACAAGGCTTTAGGCACACCTCACAAAGGCTTATAAAGGTAGCAGCCTCGCAGCCACGGGAAAGGTGCTGGCGAATATTGTTCGCAACATTCTCGCCAATAAGAACTCCTCGTGCGCTTATAAGGACACTGCAGAAGGACTCAGAGGCCCTGTTAGAAATTACTGAAGACTTCCTCAAGAGGAGAAAGAAAATCCGTCTTGTATCCTTCTACGAGCTCGAGTTCACCTCCATCGGCCTTTTTTTAAGAGAAACTAGTAATCCCATCTCGAGACAGCTTTGATTGTTCCACCTGGCTAACCCCGCCTCTAGATTGTCGACCAACGCTCCGCGGTTCTAAATGTTCCTCATGAGATCACCGTTCCCCCATTCGCCGACCACAGGAACATTGCCAGATTCAGGTCTTCGCAGGATCGGCCCTTTCGACCCGTGCTTTCTCGGCTGAAAGAGTTTGCTCAGACCCTACGCAGTGGCCATCCGGGTGGAACGTGGGCTTTCACGGATCAAAACAATGGTGGGATTCTAGGGACATTCTTGTCGTGCCATACTGACTCCTAAGTAGAGTCTTCCATTCCATTCGACCTACAGACACAGCCAGGTTCGTTCTTCCGCGGAAGAGATGATGTATTTGATATGCATCGACTCTTCTCGCCGCTTCACGGTTTTCGAATGCAAAATGGAAGGTCGAAGCAATCGACCGTACCAGAAAGCTCCTCGAATGTGACAATGATCGTTTCCTTAACGCCTGGCTAGCATTTAGGGAGAGCTCGGTAATGAGAATGTCAGGAAAATTAAGAGAGTCGGAGAACGCCCTGTATAAATTCTTGCACGACGCGGCTACGCCCAAAGAGAAAGAGTTGGAATTGGGTAGGAGATATAACGCCCAACGTGGCGGGCTTGTCATTTCATTCGCGGAGAACCTAATTCGCGAAGGGAAGCTCGTCGAAGCGAAAGCGGAGTTGATAGAGTGGTCGCCGCTGGACATTGCCCCTTCTCCTCTGAGAAAATAACTTCAAGAGCCCGAGACATAACTCTGGGTAAGATCCTTCGACTCCAGGGCCTCTTCCATGAAGCCCTGGCTCAACTCGACGGTGTCCTTAAAGGCTGCCTTCTGGACGAATACTTTGAGGGAACTGGCTGGTATCGCGTCCTCCTTTCGGAAGTCGCCGACCTACGTTGCGAATTGGGCCAGCCGCTTGAGGCAGAAAAGCTCTTGATTCAGGAGTTGACCCCAATGAGAGAGAAGGGCACTCAAGGCATTGCCACGGGCCGACGGCTAAGAATGTCGCTCGCGGAGACCTACCTGGAACGAAACATGTAACTTTGCGCAGGCGGAGGAGCTTCTGCTAGAGCTTCTGCTAGAGCTTCATCGCGCATTTTTGTCTTCTGATGACCGGACTATAATGCTCAATTCAACATTTTCCGTCGCTGGATTTCACTGGCGAGGATTTCTCATAAGCAGTCAGAGTGGGAGCAAGTGATTCCGCGCTGGAGAAATGCTGTATCGGCCTTGGGGCGCCTGGGCCAGGGCAAGAGTTTCAATGCTGGTCTTGTGCGTTGTTCCGTCGCTCATACACTTTTAATGACGGGATGTGAGACAGATAGCAAGCATATTCTGCAAGAGGCGAGAACAAACATGGCATCGGAGGCTCGGGTATATTGGATTCCCCTTTTCCATTCCCATTGGCATGACTATATTACCAAAGCCACGCATTTGTCTCTATGAGGACACAGAAATGATTCGGTGACTACTTTTGACGGCACGTACGGAGGTCTATTTTAGGCGCTAATTTATAGTCGATAACCGAAACCTTCTTTCAGTACCAAGCGCTAGAAAAATGAGCTTAAAGCTTTTGGCGCAACCCCGGCAACTGTTTGTCAGATAGGCCGGCTGCGTCTCGTACTAGGTATCTTAGCTGTTGCGGGGTAATGGACTTAATGTAGTGTGCATACATGCCGGCTAAGACACCCTGACAGACCCAGGAAGAAAATCGGAGAGCAACCTCAAAAGTGGTGGTGGAATTGTCGCATCCGAATTAAACCATCACAGAAGGCATAATGAAGCGCACTTACGAGGTATTTCCTTCTACAGAGCTGTGATACCAGGACTAACAACGAGAAGAATGCGCTCAAACTCCTCGAAACTAGAAGGCGTAAAGCCCGACCAATGAGTGTGACAACTTCGGTTCCCACAGTCCAAGGTACAACGACAATGAAAGGGAATTCTCTGAAAGGTCTACCCAGCTTGGTTGGAATGAAGGAATGGCTGCAGCTCTTAGGACACTCGGTACGAGTGATTTATGAGCTGCGATGCACCAACAATCTGACTTGTTCTAGGATAATGCAGTCAACAGCTTGAATGTAATTCATGTCAGCGGCACGAAGGGGAAAGGTAGCACCTGCGCTTTTACACGCGGCATCCTTCGTGCACATGGTATGAGGACAGGATTTCCCAAGCGCATTGGGCTCTACACCGGCCCACACCTGCAATGCATTCGTGAAAGAATACAACTCGACGACCATCCAGTCCCCGAAGATTTGTTTACCAAATACTTCTTTGAAGTGTGGGATCGCATTATGCCTGAGGATATAGAGCAGGATTCAGGAGTTGCTAGGCAGCCTCGATACCTCCAGTTTCTGGTCCTGTTGGCTTTCCACACTTTCATCAGAGAAGGAGTACAGGCGGCAATTTTCGAGGTCCACCATGGCGGAGAGTACGATGCTACAAACGTGATCCAGAGCCCCGTTGCGACAGGAATCACGTCCCTTGGAATGGATCATGTTGCACAGCTTGGACCTACTATCGAGACAATCGCCTGGCATAAAGCGGGGATATTTAAACCTGGTGCACCTGCTTTCTCTGTAAACCAGAAACCGGGCCCTGCGGAGGTTATGTGCAAGCGTGCTCTTGATAAAGGCACGACTTTGACGTTCGTTTCAACTAATGAGTGCCTCCCCACTGATGGTAGAGTACTCAGCGTCCCAGTGCAACGATTGAACTGTTCATTGGCACTAGAACTCAGTAGAGCATTCGTTCATGCTAAGGCGCCCGGCCATACAATTACTGACGAAGACATCTATCATGGTGTTGAAAGTTTTTCGTTGACTGGGAGATTCGAAATTATAGATGAAGGGCAGGTACAATGGTTTGTGGATGGGGCGCACAACGTTCTGAGTTTAGAAGAAGCTGCAGAATGGTTTGCTAGGAACGCCAGTAATGACCAAAAGTAAGTCGACTAATTCAGTTTCAAATGGCTGGCAGCTAAAATACAAAGGTGCCGCTCCCTTATTTTCAGTCATTTATCAGAAGCGAGAGATGGGGTGACGCTCGTACGATCTCTCGCGCATGCACTCTTCAAAAACAAAGTGAAACCTGACCATGTCATTTTCACTACCTATCAAGAGAAAGAGGATGACTCTATCGGTAAGCAGAACAGTCGAAGCTTTTGCAGATCATGACTGATGAGCTAACATTGTGTGATCAGACCGAGTCACGGAAGCCTCTGAGGCTCGAATCCATGATTTATGCGCTTTGTACTCCTCGGTGTGGAAGGAACTTGATCCCCAGGCTACGGTTACAAGTGCACCAACCATCGAGAGAGCAGTGACGCTTGCCAGAACAATGGGATGCTGTGAAGATGGAATGCAAGTGCTTGTAACGGGGAGCTTGCACATGGTCGGCGGAGCACTCAGATTTCTGAGGCCGTCGTCGCATTAAGGTAGGCGTTAATGTACTAGGGTTTTCTCGATAAGTCGATTTGGCCTCCACTGTGAGCTTTAAGCCAATCAACCTGCTGCGAGCGGAAACACTTTGGTCTGTGTCTGGAGGTTAATGTCTAATGATCCTCAACCTGTACAACCAATGGATGGTTCCTATTTGCCAGCGGATCAAAATCAACACTAGGCTTGTAGGTCTTATATTCCGTCAGTGAGCGGGTCAACAACTCTTGAGGCCCTGTAATTGAAGCGCTATGCGCAAGTTGCGTGAGAGGATGCCGGAAACAGCGTAGCAGAATGAATTTTTCATAAGAGGGTATCGCGAAACCAAGCCAAGTAATAAAGAAGTAGAACTGATGTATCGGTCGACCGACAATCATCCTGGTATTGATTGCTAACGTTCAGCGTTCTCAGAAACTGGAATATACGATCGTCTTTCTCGTGCTGCCTGAACACATCAAGTTAGTCCGCTGTTTTGAAGAAGCTCATCTCTGACCACCCCATACCTCAAGCCACTTTTCTACCCATGGCTTGCAAGCTGCCCAGGTCAGGAGACCGCTGGTGGCGATGATGAAGATGAAGACTATAGCCTCGTCCTTCCTGGAATCTCGCTCTGATTGCCATAAGGTCAGCCGGTATAGCTCCAGAGAATATGGGATAGCCTGTGTCAAGATTATTTCGACCAGGCAGTGGAGGCTATGCCATACGGAAACAGGTTGTGAAGACATCATCTTCCTTTGCGCCTTTACACATCGGTAGATTATAATCCAGGCAGAACTTGCGATTGCAATCATTGCAGCTCAGAGCGCGGTATTTGTTGACTCTTTTCTCGTGAGACGTAGCATTGTCATCGCGAAGGTCAAAGGAATTAAGAGGGGGTGTCGATTCGGGATTCGGAGAGTCCAAGGGTATAATCGTGCTATTTGTAAAGCAGGTACATTTGCAGAATGATGCTGGTGCTAGTCATCAAATAGGGATTGTCAGTCGACAGCCACGAGTGTCAGATAGCGATGGGAAGGTCGCACTCACTGGAAGCTAATGTGAAGGATGTAAAGGACAGAAGCACTAGAACCATGAAAAGAAGATAGAGACTGCTACTCCGGAGTGACATGACGTAGATAAAGCTTCTAGGAAGGAAGATGAATGTAATATTGAATTCAGCAGCAGTATTTCTGTGCAGTACTCATTTTCGATGTGCCATTTATACTACGCGATACGATGTACACAGCGACAATGGGATGATTAAGGGTAGCTTTCCCCGGTGTCTTGAAGTCATGTGACTTGCCATACTTGTTGCAAGCTACATCATTTGTTTTGAGATTTCTCAGACGGGGTAGAGGTCTCTATTATTCTATACGCAACAATATATGATCTGACATCGACAGAACCTTGACCATATGATCAGGATTTCCCCTTCATTCCCTTTCTGCGGTTCTCCCGTTGTCTTTGTTCCTTGGCAGCATCGCGCCGGCGCTTCTTCCAGGCACGGTTATTATCTCCACGATTCTCCCAAAACCATTTGGTAAATCCGGAATCCTCTTTCAACCCTGCCATAGTTTCAGATCTAGCAATGGGAGTGTCTGCGTATTCCTCAGTTACTTCCATGGCATCAGAATCATCGTTGTTCCAATCGAATTTTCGGTTGATCAAGGCTGTGTCTGGTGTTGGAGCAGCACTTCGTAATCCCCGACTTAGTAGATCCTTTTTTGTGAAGGGTGTCTGCGGCTCCTTATTCTGCTCTTCCTCTTCTTCAGATGCGATGTCATCCTGTCCGAAGAAGCTGAATTGGGTGTTTGTTTCTGGCGCGGGTTTGCTATCTGAAGATTCGACAGCAGGCCTCTTGAAAAGGGCTTCTAAGGGGTGCACATCCTTGGAATCTGTTCCATGAGTCGTTTGCGCAGAGGGCGTAGCACTACCAGGTACTAGCTCAGGCTCGTCAGTCTTCCGAGGCGAAGACACCTTTTCCTTCACCGGCAATGTATGTGATTGTTGCTGTTCGTCTTGGTTGAAAGACGTGCTTGATTCAGAAGATGCAGACGACATGCTGTCTTCGCTTTCTGAGTCTGTGCTGCTGTCATCAGATGACGTCGTCCCACTAGAAGATGTCCAATCCTCTGACTCATCTGCCGAGTCCATTCCGTCATCCTTTGTTTTCTCAAGATGCGTTTCCTGCGCCGTCGGATGGGCTTTCGCCGACTTTCGCTTCTCCTTAGCCCCGGCGACTTGCCCCGGGCGATATTGGTCTTTTCTCAAACGGCCACTAACTGTCTCTTTGAGGTTTCCTGCATAATCTATCCAACCTTTGCCTTCCTCAAACGCGGACGTAGGTGCTGCTCCATCTCCTTCCGACCGTAAGAAGCTCGGATGGGTGATGGTTGTGGCGAACTCATGGACAACGGATTCCTGCGGAGATTTCTTTTTCTTCTTGGCCTGCTTTTCCTGCTTCTCATCGGGAGACTCAGATCGGTTCTTGGGTATCTTGGTTCGGAAGAGGCATTCTGACTTCTCAGTATACTTCGATTTTGCTTGGGTCTTCGCCTTTTTGTCATCCTTTCCCTTCTTAATCTTTTCATCCTTACGTCTCTCTTTCTTGGCATTGGTCGACTCTGTCCACCCTCTTTTCACTTGACGGCCGGACGGAAGCTCGTATCCATCGAGAACGTTGTCATGGGCCTTGCGCTTTTTGGATACTTTGTCGGACGTAGTCTTTGTGGTGGACGTAACAGTGTCGGCTTCAACGTCCACTTCTTGTCGTTTCGGTGACCGTGCAGTCTCGACTCTGAACTTTCGTCCTTTCAGAATTGAACCATTCAGTTTCTTTTTGATCTTATCCGCTTCCATTGTCGGCAGCGTCACGTAGCCGTAATTGTTCTCGGGAAATGTTGGAATGCTATGAAAAGAGATATCTGTTGCGGACGCTCGCAGCGAAGATGGTAGTACAGAGGGCAAGAGCTCCGGAGTGAAAGGAGTGATGTGTAGGCGCGTGGTCTCTGATGCTGTGGTAGTCATTTGCTGTACCGAGAAAATACTGTGTATCTTTGCAGTGATAGATGAGTTGGAAGAGATACTGGGAATTTAAGAGAGCTGCATCTGATTGGATTATGCAAGCGAGGGTCTCTAGAATCAACACGATAGAGACAAAATCAATAACATTGAACTGGCTCTCCTAAAACATTGAATGCAAATGCAAGCCGCAAAGTAGCTGAGCAGACAAAAAAATTATGTTCTTGGCATTGGGATCTTCGACCGCCAGATCCAGGCGCATGTGTGGCGCAGCAAGCCAGCTCACTAGCCACATATGATATGTCCTGCCAAGGCCAGGTAGATGCACGGTAGTACTTGAAGAGGTAATAATTCCATAGGTACTCAGTACACAAGAATGCATGACATCGGATCCCAAGGGGTGTTACCATCATTATCGTAGAGCAAGAGAGAAAAATTTGAGAAACTAGTACATACTTCGCTAGTCTCAACTGACTGAACTGCAGTGTTAAACCTTTGTACCTTGCTTCCTGCTCCGTATCCGAAAGTGCTATCAATTAGCAGCACGGAGTACTTCCGTATAGAGGTACGGACTACGGAGTACATGTGTCCACACTATTGATCGCAACCCCACTGTCACCGATCTACGGAATAAGGGCGTTTACAAGGGTCTAGCCGGTGTACGGAGTAGCCACAGCCTCTTTTGATGGCATGGAAATGATCGATGACTGCATGTTACCTGTCATATTACCAAATTTACAGGCCGAATGCGCCTTTTGCGCTAGTATTGTTGGTAAGGTATTCATGTATGTATGGACTATTACCTTGCCATTATTGAACTCAAAAAGTCATCGATCTCACCTTAGTAACTTCAACTATCTTGGGAGCCCAATCCGTCCTCTCCGAATCTTGTCTGTTTGTCAGTCCCTTCCTGCTCTTTGAAAGCTCACTCTATCACTATCATCGAGTATTTCTCTTATTTTTTGCTTTCGATACTTTTCTCAGTTTCCAAGTTTGATACCAGATCTCCGACTTCTCTCCCTGATCCGGCGTATTCCATCTTCCCGCGGCTAACTCAAAGCCCGCATTCTGATCTCATCGCCGCACTGAGTAGCCACATCTGTCGCTCACATGGCCACATCGGGTTCATTATCACCACATCATTTGCATCCCCGCTCTAAGAACTGAAACCTCCCTTCTTCCGTGCTTCATCTTGCTAGGACTACTCATCGATACATTTGATAAATTTCCTATTCGCCTATAATTGGCGTGGCGTCGTCGAAGTCAAACCGCCTTTCAACTACGAGTTGGCCGCAGTTCATCCCGAACCATCCTGACAAGCTCGTTCTGTATTACAACCCACCCTCTCGTTTAGGGCAAGGATGGGTAATTCGCAAACTAAAGAATCCCGCCCTCCTCTCAGTTCTTCCAATCGCCGAAGTCATCAATGGGGTTCCTCTAGCAGCCACGGGAGATCGCCGTACAGCGACCGGCATCATGCGGAAAGTTCCAGGTCTCGAGGTAGTAGACCAGATCTATCTATCCTTGGAATCGGTGGGAGTTCCGAGAGAGATGTGGCCACTCTTGAGCATCGGAGAGAGACAAAGCAGGAGCGAGAAGCTCGTCGGCTAGAAAAGGAGCGGGCAGCTCGGGTCAAAGAACGAGAGCGTAGCATGAGGGAAGAGCACGTCGATGGCGGTTATCTGGTTACACAAGGCGTTTACGTGGGCACTGAGGATTTCAATAAGGCAGTGACTCGGCAACTGATGGTAACTACACCCCCCTACAGCCCATTCCTGACCTGAACTGATCTCGTGACTCAGATTGAGCGGAGACTCGCGCCGTTTTGGAGAGGACTGAATGATTTCTCGGAGTCGTGGACTGAGCATCAATTGATGGCAGCAGCGCGTGGCCTGCCAATACCGCCACCAGATGAGATTCCCCCGGAGCTGGAATATAAGAACCCCCCGAAATTGACTGAAGATGGGAAGGAGTCCAGCATTCAACACTTGATGGTACCAATTACGTCAAGGTCGCAATCCTACGGGTCGGAAGCCTCGCAATCATCAACCCCAGCGCATTCTCTGCCAACGCCCGTCTCTCCGATAGCTTCCGGTACTTCGACCTCACCGTTGTTTCGAAGCCGGGCGAAAACCTTGGCTTCACTCACCACATCCAAGCTAGGTTCTCAGATCGATTCGACGCCTAAGGAGATACATCTACCTAAAGACCCATTTGTCAATGGGCAGCCAATAGAAGCCTATCTTTATAAAGATGCAACAGAATGTCCGATATGCTTCTTGTACTATCCCCCTTACCTTAATCGCACGAGATGTTGCGACCAGCCTATCTGTTCGGAATGCTTCGTTCAAATTAAGCGGCCTGATCCACATCCGCCAGAACACGGAGAAGCGGAACCCAATGCCACCACGACGGAGGGCGACCGTCAGGACAATCAAGACTGCCAGCTAGTATCTGAGCCTGCTGCATGTCCATTTTGCGTACAACCCGAATTTGGAGTCACATACACTACTCCACCATTCCGCAGAGGGCTCGTTTACGCAACAGATCCTACACTTCGCCCCAACTTTGCTTCTCCAGTGTCCTCGACGTCGTCTTTAGCTTCGGCCAATGCGCCTCCAGGGACGGGCCGTCGGCGCGCTACCTCGCTGTCTGCCAATGACCCTACGGTCATCACGACAGATAGAGTTCGTCCTGATTGGGCTCAAAAACTAGCGAATGCCCGGGCTCATGCTGCGCGAAGATCCGCCGCGGCCACGGCTCTGCATACCGCTGCATATTTAATGAATTCTAACGCATCGGGAAATGAAAGCAGAAATTTCGGTCTTGGGCGCAGAGGCGTAATGCGGAGAGCTGGTCAATCGGAGACTCCGAGCGCCTCGAGCCGCTCAGGCTCACCAGCTCTGCAGGCCCTTGCATTTCTGACCGACAGACGTGCACCCGGACATGAAACAGACTCCGCAGAAGAAGGCGCAGGGAATCTAGCACCGCCTCGTAATAGCTCGAGACGGAACCGTATTGATGATCTCGAAGAGATGATGATGATGGAAGCGATCAGACTGAGCTTGGCGAGCGAGGAAGAGAGGCGCAAAAAGGCCGAGAAAGAGGCCAGGAAAGAAGCAAAGCGGCGAGAGAAGGAAAGCAAAAAGGCAGAGAAGGCTGCGCGTAAGCATGGGTTCTACAGCAACAATGCTAGCAGCTCCGCTTTGGACGTTCCTTCAGATGCCCGACTTGGAAGGGTCACGAGCAGCTCCTCCTCGATTACTGGCGAGGATGCATCTCCAGGCAAGGGTAAGGAAGTGGATCGCGCATCGCCATCTGCTACCGCTGCTTCCTCGCAGTCAAGCACCGAAATCGCGTCTGATTCTATGACCATCAACCCGCACCCAAACGTGGTGGAACAGGGATCAAACGCGCAGTCTTCGATGGCTCAGCCCTCGCCGCGCGAGCCACCAAAACCATCGCATCTGCGTCAGGTGTCCAGTGCATCCTCATCATTCTCATCACTTGTTGAGTCAACGGGAGAAGATCACAGTGGGGCTTACGATGGCAATGCTTCGTCCACCGAGCCGCTGTTCAACTTCCGCAGCTTAGCTGCTGTTATCGGAGATGAAGACAAAGGCGATGAAACTGCAGAGCATGTGGAAGATACATCATCAAAACCGAGCGCCGAGGGGTCAGCTTCCAGCGCTGCGCCTGTGGCCGATGAGATGCCTGGCCAATCCACTGCACCTGCTGACCCGATAGCTGTGAGAACCGTCGCAGAGGATCGGGACTGCTTGATGCCCAAGGAACTCGAGACTCGGTCGGTGGAGATTACCAGTGCCACGCGAAATGCCGAGGCAACAACTTGAGGAATTGCTAGAAAGGTTCATCCGAGGACATTCCAGCCTCCCACGGCATTGTCATATATGGCGATGAGAGACCCGGCTAGTTGCGAGCCATGCCAGAAAGCACTTATGGTTGGAGACAATCGCCAACTTACTCCTTGACTTTTTGTCCTCTTTACCTCATCCCTCTCTCCGTATTTTATTATATTCTCTCGGCGGGCTGACCTCTTTTATATACATATACAGTGCAGTAGATCTGTCTTTCCCCTTTTATGTGATTGTGTTCCCGTGCTAGCGCAGATGGGCAGCGAGATTGCATCTAGCTTTTATGGTCGTGGCTGTTTTTGTTTTTGACGGGTCCCAAGGGCTAAATGAGCTTCAATGTGGTTTGGAACGAGTCCTTCCTTCCGACAGGGCAAAATCAGATATTTTACTGTCTTTGGATAGACCATGAAAGCGCGATCGTTGAGAATTCTATCAGAGTCGGTAATTTGACTGATCTTCCATACGGAGGACGGAGGACAGCTCTCTATTAGGCCAGGAACTGTTTGCCATAGCCCCGAGTCAGAATGAGGCTCAGTCTCTCAGATCAGTCATAGGAACTTTTGCCAACAAGCGTATCGTAACTAGGGAGTCCTAATTAATTTCGGTAGATCGGGAGGCTTCGATCGTTTCATGGATCGATTGTTTCAGATGGCGTTTCACTCAATTCCGTTAATGTAGGTATTAGAAGGGTGTATAGATTGCATGCTCTGCATAATCAAAGAAAGACACAAGTGGTGACTTCAGAAGCATTCTTGTTCTTATGCATTGTTAGATCACCGCCTGACATTAGAATCACTCACAGTGATGTACTGTGTAGATAGAAGGATACATGGAAGGGTACCTGCATTCCTCCTGCTACTGTTAGTGCACTGTTATTAACCTCAGTGAGATCCACAGCCCCCACAGCTCCCCTTGGACCTAAAACATGTAGTAGAGATTGACGTTTGATAGTTTTACGTCTGTTTATCTACAACCTGATGGGAGTCATTGTTAGTCTCATTATGAGGAGTACATCAAATATTTGAAGACGGATTTGTCTCATTCTTAATCGTACCCAGGATTTCGGCACTTCGTCGTCTTGTAAAGCCGGCCTTCTGGTCTGCCTGATTTTTTTCGGTTGCCTTGAAGGATTCCCCCTTAGCGCTGCACAATCATGAACTAGTCAGCCTACCTATTGAATCCTGCCAGAGAAGCAGGCCGTCACTCTGTAGGGAGGATCAAAAAGATATGATTTATCACCTTTGATGTCTGTACCTAAAAGAAACGACTACCTTGGATCTTCATTTGCTCTGAAAGCGGCCGAGTGTCTTTTGTTTCCGTCTCTTCCACTCCGAAACTAATCAATAGATAACGAAAGCGGCAGGCTGAGCACACCAATGGATTCTCAGAATTGGAGCACTTTTAGATTTCAGCTCATCCTAATCTCCGTCCGGCGTGTCACAACTGGCCCTGGTTATAGGACTATTCCCTACCACTAAATAAAGACCCTAAGAGTGGATACGTCCAGTCCATGGTTCTCTGACGAGATACCCGGATTTCCCACGACGGAATCCTGCTTGGTTGGACCATAAGAATGATTGCAAAATACCAAGAACCTACGTAGTCCAACTCAGATGATCACGAATGATACTTCGTACTCTTGTTTATTGGCGCCTTTTTGCTTCTTTCTGGTATCATAAGAGAAAACTAACCTCTCCACGGCCTCTGCACTGCTGAAGTGTCTGTTCCATCCAGAATCGGTCTGGTTGCATTGACCGAAAGTCTTTTTTTCTGCTCAATTGCTTCAAATCATCCACAGACGTCTTCCAGTATCGAAAATATATCGATTCTAATATTTCTGGGTGGAAGCAAAGCGTCAATCTCATACGCCATGGCCATTCTGCAGAAGGAGAATCGGCCTCGTGGACTGCGAGTTCCGTCGCTTTCCGCCTTCAAATCTAAGAAAGCCATCGACCACGAGCCAGCTCCAGCTCCCGCTCCTGTTTCTGCTGCTCCGTCGGCTGCTGCTCCTGCGCCTCCAGTTCCCGTCGCTCCTCCTCAGCACCCCGTCCGAACCGACTCTGCCCCCATTCGACCTGCACGACCACAGAATGACAAGGAACTGCCTCCGAATCCACTGCCGGCTTTTCCTCCCACATCGGCATCCCTAGGGCGGGAGGATATCCACCCAGCATTCAGAAACGATCCTTCAGCTTTGCGGAACCACAACTATGCGCCTCCTGCCAGAGCCCGCAATGAACAACCAGTCCATATCCCGGCTCAACAGACCCCTTCCAGCGAAAACTCAGTACCGCCAGATGCAGGCGACCCATTAGAAGACTTCATCCCGGATCCCGAGCCCGAGCCCGAGCACGAACCGGAACTGGACGGTGCCAGTGGACGCCTCGACTCTGTGTCGAGTGACGAGAATAATGGGCCTTTCACCCCTCCTGAGATCGAACCGGTCACGGTGCCACTGAACCAACTGCATTATGCTTGTTTCCAAGAGCATCGGAGCATGATGCCAGCCAACAATGTCTGGTACTCGCTGCCGTGCATGGCCTGCCAGAAATTCGACCGGGAGATGCGCTACAGGTGTGTCTTCTGTTGCTTGCGCATCTGCGCGGACTGCTATCAGAGCTTGCAGAAGGTGCCGAATCGCTCGCTGGCTCGATTGATGGAGACCATGCCTGCAAATTCTTAATGGGACGTGTTGGTTGATGAATCGTAATCCTACCGTCGACATCGGTATGACCGACAATTTCGGAATTATATATATATATTTTCAGTGCTCCTTCGGTCAGTGGCCTGCCTAATGTGATGCTATACTCTGGATGCGTAATGACGGGAGTTTTGAGTCTGTTTATATACCTTTGCTAGAGTGGATGAGGGTTTGTGTTCTTCGCTATGATATTCCTCAAGGGTATGCTGTACAATTGTCTAAGTTGCTTAGATCTCTGAGAATCTAAATTCTGGCCTCTCTGGAGAGTTACCAATATATGAACACCTGTCAATCGTGATCTTCTTCAGTGAGACCAGGACACCCCTCCATTTCATCAGTTTCGTAGCGATACTTGCACCAAAAGCAGTATCGATGTCGTTCACGCAGGTATACGACTAACCGGGCCAGCCGTTCACTCGGATCCAGCGCGTTGAACTCATCGAGTTCCGGGTCTTCTTCCTCCAATTCTTGTTCCAGTATTGTAGACGTATCTTTCCCGGAGCCGAGTGCTTCTTTGTCGTCTGGCTCCAGCGTAGAATCGTCATACCCAGGTAACCGGGGGTTGGGGAAGAATGACGAAGGGAGTGAGGTCTGAAGAACATGGCGCATTTGTAGAGCTCGCTCCTTCTCCTCACGCTCGCGCACCAAGCCTCTGTACAAGACATTGATCCGGGACGTGGGCTTGACCCTCACCTTGGGGCGTGCGGCGCGCGATTCACCGGTCGGATCTTCCACTGAGCCCTCATCGCCGGACTGCTCCCTATCCGGGGATTTATCCCCCTTCTCCGTCTGGCTCGGCTCTGCAGTTTCCACAACTCCATCCGCAGTCTCACCCTCAGCCTCGGCATCTAATCGCTCCGCTACCTTTTGCGCCGCGTGCACTTGCGCTTCAATCCGTCGCGTCTCGCGCTCCTGCCGGACGCGGTCTCTGTAATCCCCTTCTTCTTGCTTAACTTTCTTTAAAGCCTCTTCCGCCTCCTCCCGGAATTTGCGCTTCTTCTCGCTGTCCAACCCAATGCCTCCGCGGCCCTCTTTGAGCACTAGATTCAGCGGCTCGGATCGTATCCGTTCCTCTTTGTCGTCATGCAAGGGTTGGCTATCTTCGTCTGAGGGCTTACTATCTGCGGGTGGTGTCTGCGGCTTTCCTAGAGTCTGACCGGGTTTGAAGCCGAGTTTGGCCATCATCTGGAACCCCTTGTTGGAGGGGTCCAGCGTGCTCTTGGACAGGGCTGCATCTCGACGGGCGGCTTCTTGGGCGGCAAGTTCGGCTTTCGAGGGGACTTTGGCGCGAGCTTCTGCCTAGGACGCGGGGGAAGTTAGCTTTGGGGCCGAGCGCTGATAGTTGATATCGAGTTGGAAAACCAGAAGAAACGGACCTCCCGCTGCTTGCGGAGCTTCTTTTGAGCAAACGTCTCCTTCTGCTGTGGCTCCTCAATCACCATTGACATGTAGTCATCCTCCTCCTCTTCTCCTCCGTTCGCGGGGTGTGGGTGAGGGGGCATGGTGATGATTGCGCCGTGCCGACTCTCGGAGACTAAAAGTAGAGCCGAGGAACAGCCGGTGTTTTAATGATAACCGGATGAGATCGAAGGCTAGGTGGGGGATTTGTATGCCAAGGAAAAAAGTTACAAATAATGGCAAGGAATTAATTTGCTGATTGCTGAGACAGGGGTTTCGTTGATTGCGGGGAAGAAAATGACGACCAAAAATCAAACACTTTTTGTCTCTCTCCACAGTTTCCCGCGTGCTAAACTTCATTGCTATTCCGTCCCCTCTCGCACTTCTGCACGACACACTCGTCTCACTTCCCCCACACATCTGAAGGGTTCATAAGGGAATACAGAAAGCCTTCCTTGTCCTTCTTAGCCATTCTTTGGATGGAGAGCTCAATAAGATGATTGTTATGACATCAGCACGGGAGAGCAGTATCAACAATTACATATCTCCCTTCCTCCAGTGCTGACATGGATCACCATCAGTTAAATCAGTTAAACAGCCGAGCATGTTCCAACCATTGGAAAACGGAATCCACTTTTGGTTGCCGGGCTATTTCTATGCTGCCCAGCACGGAATATCCGAACGTATGATAGGTTAACATGCTGGTCCGCTTCTCTTCCTAGCGGGATACTTACTCCCTGCCGTGTTTGTACTTCGGCTATAACGCCTGTGGCTTAGCTTACCAACTTGAGATTACTCCCCAGTTTCAACAATCGCTGACATCACTTGGAAAGATGTTGGTTCCGGATCGTCTGTTGGACTCGTGCCGGAGAAGACCCCAGAACCTGAGGCCGGAATCTCGGGCCAGCGACAGTGTATCCTCGGTGTAGGGTATCACTTAAATAGTGTTTGATCACCTACTCTTGAGTATTCTTTCGAGTCATTGTTTATTGTCCATTTTATGCCTATCAGGTGTGTCGCCAGAAAATGCAACTGAACATTCTTTATGCCTTAGTTCTGCTACTACTTCCTGCTGCATCCGCCCGGAAGGCTGTTGTAGATCTTGGGTACACACAATATCAAGGCCATGAGCTCTCCAACGGCATTGTACAGTGGCTGGGCATGCGTTATGCTGCCCCTCCTGTCGGACAGTTGCGATTTGCTGCCCCACAGGATCCGCTGCCAACAAAGAGTGTTCAAGAAGCAAACAAGGTAGATATTCAGTCAACCTAGATGTCGTAAGCTGCCCATGCTGACGAGCGATCTGGGGCTTAGCACGGCCCTATCTGTATCCCAACTGGGGAACACCCTGTGGGCTCTAGTAAATCCGAAGATTGCCTGTTCATCGATGTGTATGCCCCAAGGAATGCGTCCAATCTCCCTGTGTTCTTCTGGATACAAGGTGGTGGGTTCAACTCCAATTCGAATGCCAATTACAATGGAACTGGGTTGATCGAAGCGTCTGGCTCGGAAATCATCGTGGTTACCTTCAACTACCGAGTTGGACCTTATGGGTTCTTGGCTGCAACGGAGGTCCAGAATGGCGGAAGTTTGAATAACGGCCTCAAAGATCAGATCAAGGCTCTCAAATGGGTCCAGAAACATATCAGCAAGGTGAGGCGTCTCCTGCCCTATCTGTTTCTCGGCCCCGGTGGTTAACTCTTCGTCGAAGTTTGGCGGCAACCCGAATCATGTTGTCCTCGGCGGTGATAGCGCAGGGGCTGCTTCCATCACCTTGCTGCTCTCGGCCTATGGGGGAAGAAACGATGGCCTATTCCACGCTGCAGCTGCAGAGTCACAAAGCTTTGCTACCATGCTTACATTGGCTGAGAGCCAGTTTGCTTATAACAACCTGGTCATCCGCACCGGCTGTGCGAGCGAAAACGACACACTCGCGTGTCTGCGCAATCTTGATACAGCAAGCCTTCAGCGCCAGAATTTCAACACTCCACTCCCTGGAGCGCAAGAGGCGCCGCTGTACATGTACGGGCCGACTATCGATGAAGACCTCGTGCCCGACTATACATATCGTCTTTTCCATCAGGGCAAGTTCATCAAAGTGCCGGTCATCTTCGGCGACGACACGAACGAAGGCACCCTTTTCGTCCCGAAAGATGTTGCCAGCGTCTCGGAAGCCGACAAGTTCCTTCAAAACCAATTTCCGAAAATCCAGCTTCATCACCTAGCCAAGATTAATGAACTGTATCTGCAGGGAAACCAGACTCAGTCTTTCCCAAATGCTAGTGTTTGGTGGAGACCTGCAAGTAACGCTTACGGAGAGATGCGCTACATCTGTCCGGGCATCGACATGTCAACCGTCTACGAGAATGCTGGGGTCAAGAGTTGGAACTATCACTACGCCGTGGAAGATGAAGCGGCTCAAGCGTCAGGTACTGGTGTATCCCATACAGTCGAGGTCAACGCCATTTGGGGGCCCGAGTACACGAACGGGGGTGCACCTCCGTCTTATACTACCACCAACGCTCCGATCGTCCCGGTCATGCAGGGTTACTGGACAAGCTTCATTAAGACATTCAACCCGAATACTCATCGCTATCCGGGCAGTCCCGAATGGAGGACTTGGGGTGACGGGGGAGGGTACAGCCGTATTTTCATCAAGACGAACGAAACGAAAATGGAAAGTGTCCCGATTGATCAGAGGCAGAGGTGTGGATATCTGACCAGCATTGGGACGGCGTTGGGCCAGTAGACCTAATGAGGTAGACTAATTCGATACATCTGTTTTACGGTAGGATGATGGTGAAAAAGGAGAAATTTCTTTTGTGTCGTTTGACAAGTGTATATACAATAAAGCCTTGATGCCTGGTACGCCGTCGACAATAATGATACCAGAGAAACCAAGAATCCCGTAACCACAGACGGCCTGAGTATCAAAGATGTCATGAGAGGAGTGAAAGGTCCTACCACTTCCCCTGGCGCTTCCTCTTTTCCCGCTCGTACGCATTCGCCTCTCGGCCCTCCTCGTTCTGGATCTCCGCCACGAGCCGCTTGTACTTCTTCTCGTACTCGGCATCGCGCTCCTTCTTCTCGCGCAGCTTCTCGCGCGCAACGAAGTTGGCATCCTTGCGCAGCTCGCGCATGGCACCCTTGCGCTCGCGCTTGAACTCCGCCTTGAGACGGTTGAGCTCCGCCCGCTCGCGGTTGGGGTCGTAGTGCTTGTCCGGGTTGAAGGTCTCCTCGAACTTGGGGATGGCGGTCTTGATCGCTAGTGGGCGGTGGTTGTGCAGCAGCAATGGCCGGCGGGTCGCACGCGCGCGGGAGAGATGTGTGTCAAGTTTGTCCAGTGTCGATTGCAGATTGTCCTGGACGGTGGACGAGAGCTTGCCCTTTGTGGATTTACTCACGTGGCGGAGCACTCGCTGCACCTGCTCGAAAATCTCGAAGAATGCCGACTTGCCAGCCCACAGGTCGGATGCGGAATTGAGAAGGGTGATAAATGTGTGAATGAGAGAAAGTTTAAGCTCGTCCTGGGCTTGCTGATCCGATTCTGCGGCGGCGATATCCCAGAATTGGAGCTTTCGAGGGTTAAGCTGTTTAGAGGGAATCAGTCGCAGCGATTCTTGGGGTCCCCTTGCCGGGAAGAACCCAAGGCTGCTGGTTGGTTCTGTTGGACAGAGATTGCAGAGGGCATTGAGCACGTAGTTGATGAACTCGGGCATATACCGCTTCGAAATGGTCTGGTACTGGAGGCACAGGCTGGCGGCGTAGGCACCTGTGGCGTAGTCTCCGAGCGAATTGATAGCTCCTTGACCCAGATACCGAGCGAGACATAAATGGGCAGGTGTAGCAATTGCGTGGAAGTGATCCGAAGTTGGAAAGGTGGTTGCAATGCCCGTTAAAATGACAAGGTCTCCAGCGCGCAGGCTGAGAGGACGGTCCGTCGAAATCTCACGGAGATACCTTCTGTACGCCATGCATACGTTTTCCGGGTGGGATTTGGCCAGAGAGTGAATGTGACGTAGGATGGCCTCGAGAACGTTGAAAGGAGGATGTTCGGGTTGCTCAGCCATATAAGCAACATGACGGACAAGGACAGCAGCGAAGCGCCCTAACTTCGTCTTGTTGTCGGCGTGCAGACGCGGGTGGTGCAGGGCTCGAATACGCTGGACGACAGTAGGCAGGTCATTCATGGGGACATCCTTGATGACTTCAAGGAAAGATTCATGATCTTCGGGACATGGGTAGGTGTAGGCCAGCCCTTCACTTGTCTTCTGTGCACCATGGGCTGCTGTTGGGGAATCCCCTGGTTTGCTGGTAGGAAGTGTAAGCCCATTGATAAGCTCATCTTCTTCCTCGTCTTCCTCCTCCGATTCTTCTTCAGATAATCCCTCTTCGCCGTCGCTTTCGTCGAATGAGAGACTCATATCTGACCTCGTCTCAACAAGATCGTCGTCAATGATAAAGTCGTCCTCGTCTTCGACTCCCATCTCGGGACGTTCATCTGTCTGAGGAGAAGGCTGCTTCAGACCAAATGCCTCCGCATCATCCGGAATGGATTCATCGTCAGAGTCCTCGCTTCCCGTTTCGCTTTTCCCTTCATCCTCCTCCTCTTCGTCGCTCTCCTCTTCACCACGCATTCTTCTGAGACGCTCTTCCTCAAGGGCCTTAAGACGTTGCGCTTCCTCTTCGGCCTTCTCTTCAGCCGTCTTGGTACGGTCTGTTGGCTGAGAACGCTTGTCGAACGTCAATTGTTTCAACCGATGATCATATTCTTTATTGGGGTCATTATCCGCGGTCCCTTTCAGCAAAGCTGCACGGTCTGGGTTCATCGACTCCAGATCGTCCTTCGCAGGCTCCGGTTTCGGTGGCGGCTTCACACCGCGCAGCATGTCGAAAAGATCGGGAAGTCCTTTATCGAGCTCCTCGCGAAGATCGTCGTCTTCCTCTTTCGCCTTTTGCCGTTCCAGCTTGTAGAACTTCGACTTGGCGATGACTTCCTTCATGACTTCATGTTTCGATTTTTTTCTTTCCGGCTGATCCTCTCCATCCTCGTCATCAAAGACAAAATCTTCCAGCTCTTCATCACCATCGAGAATTCTTTTCCTTTTCCGCGGCATTTCCGAGTCGGATTGATCCTCCTCCAATCCACCCAAATCGTCTTCAAAATCGTCTTTAGGGACGTCGTCGCCGAGGGTTAACGTCTGGCCTTTGTGCGTGAGTTGGAAATCGTCTTCATCGTCATCTTCCAGATTGAACATCGACTCCTTGCGCAGTTTCTTCTGACTTTCTCTGGCAAACCGTGCGGCGGCTCTCTCCTCGGGTGTCATGGTCGGATCATCTTCACCGAAACGGCGATCAACGATACCACCAATCTTGTTCTTCCTCTCCATTTCCCGAAGAAGCGTTTGGCGTCTCTGTCATATAGAAAAAGGATCTTAGTTGCCGGGCAATCTGCATTTTGAGTGACATTTAACCCACCTTTTCTTCTCCAAGTGACTTTGTCACACCGGGCCTTGATAGACCAGTGGCCGGCTTAGAGCCTCCATCTCTAGTAGTCACATCGAACTTGTTCCGGGACGTCACTTTGATTTCGAAAGGATTAAATCGATCTCGAATTGCTTGCAGAGCGGCATTCCGCTGCACACGATTCTGAGCGCTGACGCCAGCCTTCGCATTCTGGCGCTTTTGCTTCTTCGACTGCTGCGGCGCTAAAACACCGCTCTCGCGAAGCGACGCCTTCAACTGTTTCAACTGCGAGGGCGGCATGGTGATGTGTTGGTGTTGAGGTAAAAGCGTCCTGCTGCTCCACCGAAATTTTTTGGACGATGCATTTTTCGATGATTGCCCGCAAAAAAAAGTAGGCTCACCGCTTTCGTTGGGGAAATTCTGCCGCACCGCTTTTGAGATCATCGAACTACTCCGCTTTCTCCTCACATGCAGATGTCCTTTGGGAACCTGCATTGCCATAGCAAGATGGCTTCTCATCTGAGTGATAGGTTTCTCTGGTTATGTCTGGGTATGTTCTACTTATTAGGCTTCGCGATGTTTGTCTAGAAAGCTAACTAATCAGGCGTGTCTCTCTTCTTTGCCGTCCGCGGAATTGCTGCGGATCTCCGCCGAGTGAGTGATTTGACGGAGATCAAGCATGTCGAAAAGGAAGACAAGATAATCAGTGAGGGCACAGAGGATGGTATGCTGAACGTTGCCACAAGAGGCTTTCCAGTGACCCTGACCTCCATCGCAGCTCTCAAACTAGATACTCTTTTAAAGTTGTCCGATAGCACAAGTTACGACCTTCGTGCTGCGTACGCTGCTTCGGCTTTCCATTATGAAGCGTTGACATCCGCTAATGATCCGTCTAGGGCACTGCGCATCATTGCGGAGAGATCTACGAAAGGCTCTACGCGAGATTTGCTTCTAAAAGACCTGGCAAGCAAAAATAAAGAGCGACGAGGTAGAGCGCTAACTGCGCTATACTTCCTGCTATCTAATAGAGCGCGTACGATCTCCATCGATATATACTTTAGACTGCTCGCATACTGACTGAGTGGCACTATGTAGTTTCACGAACTGCTGTCTGTTCTCGCCTGAAAGACCTCTCTACCTACACTGCCCTTATCGATTGTTTGTGCAATTTCCTTGAGGAGCATGTTGAAGAAACCTCTACTACAGACTCGCCTATCCTGCCAAAAACGAGACCGTTGGGCGAGAAAAAAGCACTCAGTATTCTCAATCTGATCCTGCGAGAAAATATTCCTGCTGCGCTGGAAGCTGGTGTGGTCAGTCGTTGGCTTTCTAAATACCCATTCCCGTGTGCTTTGACAAAGCCGTCGCGGAGGCAGGACGTGGTGATACTCATGAAGACTTGGTGGTCTGATGACACGATCATGAGTGAAATATTCAGCACGCTATCATCTCACCCCGATGGTACAAAACAATTAAGAAAGTATGGTCTAATGGGCAGCATGATGGAGGAGAATGACCATGATGATGATGAAGAAGATAGCGATGTATGGATGATCGATGGCGAAGATACAGCCGGGTCGAGGCGCCTTTCAGGGAGAAGGCTTCACGGGGGAACCGCAGAAGAACAAGCCGTCAGGAGGCGCAGGAGGGAAGCCATGGTGTTGAGCGACGGAGTTCATCCCTTGAACAATGACGATATCTTTCAAATACCTATCGCAGAATGACCGTGAACGGCTCGCATATTCTTAGTCTCCGAGGGCGAAGACATCCTTCTCAAGACGCTTTGGGATATCCTGCATGATAACTTTCTGCATATTTGTTTGATCATTCATTTCCTCATGCCTTCATGATACCCTTTATTGTTGATAGCACTATATATTACAAACTCGCATATTCGTGACAAGCCTCCCGTGCTGCGTTCATAGCCCCATCCAGGCTGACTTCGTCACATGGTCAATCTTCTTCCGGCTGCTCTTGACGAAGCCAAAAGCTTTGAGCTCGGACAGACCCCTGTAGAACATAGTCATGATCATTCGTTCATCACAGCTTTCACCTTGTTCGCTTTCGAAGACCGCATAGAAAGCCTGCCAAATATCGTATACGTTAACCAGAGAGCCAGACTCGAGGTATAGCTGATACAAGATCGCTGTGGCGGGCTGTTTAGTAGAGAGCTTCGTTTCAGAAGTCTCTGACGTTGATATCAAATAATCAAATGGGTTGGACAAAGCCCGTTCAATGGCAAAACGAGGCCGCGGCGTGAATGTCTCTTTCAGAGGGTTCCTCATATCGAGGAAGAATACTTCGTGCAAGCACAAATCCTGCGGCCTAAGCAGGGTTTCCGTAAGATATGCCTCTAAGAAATGATAAAAGCGATCAATGATCCTCGTGTAGTCGACGCTGTGTTTGGACACCTTGTTTTTCCCCTTACTGAGTTTGACCCGCTGTTGAACAATGGTCGTTGGCACCATGGACTGTCGGCTGTCATACTCACTTCGAAGGGGTTCAGCACCTTGATGTTCTTGCAATAGAGCATCTAAGTCTCTCTTGATTTGTTGAAATTCCTGGTCTTTCGTCAAGCCATCCGGAAGACTAGCGAGAATGCCCCAAAGTTTTTTGGAATCCAGACTTTTCAAGATCTTCATCATATCCTCCACAGAGGTGGAGTTCAGCAGTTCTCCTGATAGGGCACGGTTGGAAAGTTCCGAAATATCTGTTCTCTTGGTGAGGTTCAGGATTCTGCGACATGACTGAATCCACCTGACAGCCTGGAAGATATCACGCATCTTCTGCTGTCCGGATCTAAGATGCCGCAAAATTTCTTGGAAGAGAGATTCGTCATCTTCCAGCAATCTGCGCGCTTGGTCGAATGACGCCACCTCGAAAAGATGCTCACAGTAGCTTCATACCATTTAGTGAAAGCACGTAACCGCAGTGGAACAAGATACTCACCCTCGAAAGGATGGAAGGTTTCTGATTGCTTCGCACAGAGGACCGTTCCGAAGGGTTCCAGGCAAGTCCTTTGCAAGAAGTACAGACAGAGGATTCGCAAAAAAGTGGGTCATATAAGAATACTGCCAAGTGGTCTGTGAGATATTGGAACTTGAATGACGGAGGTGCTGGAAGATACCTTGATCACCCGACTGAACGCCTCCGGCGTCTGAAAGTAATCGCTCGATCTCTCAAACAGAACGGCAGTAATGTTGCGACCCAGCCAGAAGCGGCCACTGGGATCGGCCTGCAGTCGCTCATATATGCGATCGACACAGTTGCTCGCATCATGGATTTCAAAATATTTGCCTCTGAGTAAGGCGACAGTTGATCGTGGAAGTCTCCCTTCGAAAAGCTCAACAGAAGTTGAAATACCAAATAATAGAGTAAAAGGTATTCTGTCGAGCCATGAGCTGCAGTAATATGTCAGATTCTGGATAATCGTACCCAAGGACGCTGGGCTCACTTCAGTAGCAACAATAAGTCTGTCAACATGGTGGGATCGAAGGCTTCACTGTCTCGAAATGCGAGCACCATCTTCTTAACTCCCTTTCTTTTCACATAGTCGCTCAGCAAGTCAAGGTCATATGCTAGAAGTCTTGGTCCCTGTACCACGGTTAGCCATCAAAGTCATCACGCTCGGATTAAAGGACAGCAGTCTAACCTCTCTGTCTGTCAATAACTTTTGGTACCCATCATTTCCTTCAGTATTCGTCACTGCGGCACGTATAATGTTTTTCAGCGTCGTTTTCAGGTTGGGCGTATCCCCGGATTCCAGCACAACCACACCACCCTCTCCTGTTGCGGTCAATTGATCATTCAAACGCGAAAGTAGCCGACCGAGGGAGGAAACGTTCGATCCGACAGTGACCAATGCCGCCGGTATGCACCCTTTATATCTATTTCCAATTAGATTCTGTAACCCGAAAATCGATGCCACTGGTGAGATATCCGTACGTCTCGAATGAGGTCGATCTGACAAAAGACGAGACTCTCTCATAAACATCCGAGTCCATATCTACCAGAATTTCCTGACTTGAAGTTAGACATATCAAGCCATGCCAGGAGCTCTTTATAGCACTAACTTGGATCTTTGCTTCCTGCTCGGACCATAGCTGTTGGTACGTTTCGTATCTTAATTTGACAGCGGGTTCGGGCTCGTCGCCGTTCAATAAGGGCACAAACGGATAGGCAGTGTCTATTTCGGCTTTCCGCTCCGATTGTACTTTTCGCCGTTTCGAGGGTCTTTCTCCATGACTTTTGTTTTGATTAGAAGGTTTATAGATATAGACACCCTAGTTGTGTACAGCATTAATTCAGTGCGGCCTTGAGTGTCAATTGTTCCACGTACCTGGCTACTTGATCCATCTTTAAATGGACCCAGCGCATCCGTCTCTATATGGTCTGGATCCATCGCTCGCGAAGCCTCCGTGGGAAAAGCAGGCCAGACAGCTCTCGAGAAACAATAATGGTGAACCTCGAATGCCGCGGCGGACCTTCGCGTGTTGCCACTAAGCCAAATCGGGTAATAGTGGCTCTTTCGCCGCGGAGCTTCAAGATCCTCATCTATCCAATTTCTTTCTTGACGTCCCTGCTCTTTAGTATCTCGACAGTTTCGTCCGATGATCTAAACTCAATACTTCATGCTCCGCCAAGCTGCTCGAGGAGCTCGGTGGTATCAATATGTGGCCCACAAAAGCCCGTCGATTACGTCCTCGTCTCGACTGCGAGCCTTCTCCGTTCTAGCGCCACAGCTTCTACATTATGGCGGAAAAGATGACAAGATTCGCTTCTACGAGCAGGATACGCGAGGGAGTAAGACCAGGAGGGAAATCGATCCGGAAGCTGAAGATCGCGCAGCGAAGGAAGAGGTGGAGAGTGAGCTTTCCCAGCTCGACAAGGAATTAGAAGACCTGAGAGAAGGCCCTTATGGTCCGAATAGCGCCTTCATGAGAGAGTTGCCGGAACATGAAAGGAAGATAGCGCTTGAGGCCCTTCAAAAACATGCAGAGGAGACAGGTGAAACTGATGACGACTTGGGTCTCGATAAGGTCTTCGATGAGGAGCTGGACAATATGCTCAGGGAAGAGTTTGAAGGCATGGCAATGGAGGAAGAAAACTGGCTGTCGGAAGCGGAGGAGGAAGGCTCTATGGAAGCACCGGCGCTGAGACAGCCCTACGAAGTGACCTTGAACGACGCAGAAACTCATCCTTACATCGACAGGCTCAATGAGTGCCTCAGACGATTGGCAAATGACCATTCCGATGAACGTGCTAAGCAAGAACTATGGAAGTGGTATCGTCGCTGTCGACAAGTTATCCCCAACTTCCTCCAGTCAATTCCCGAAGAGGCATTGCCCATAATGTGGGAGTCTCAGGCGAATGGGGAATCGACGCGCGCTTCTCGCGCGACTCGGTTACAAGCCCTGGCTGAAGACACAGTCTCCGCCGGGAGATCTCTTCCTACACCCCATGCCCTTTTATACATACAGTCACTTCAGGAAAGTGGCAAAATAAACTTGGCACTTGACCAGTGGGAGGCGTGTCAGACATCCCTTTCCCAGAATAAGGGAGACCTTGAGGCATATTGGAAACTTGGAGTACAGCTCTTCGCGGCTGCAGATGACCCGCAGCGAGCTCAAGATATTGCCTTAGCGTTCTTGGCCAACGATAAATCGCGCGAGCCTCGCATCCTTCTTCCGGTCATCACAGCCTGGGGACGACAGCCTGGGAAAGAAGCCGAAGTCAAGGCATGGGCTCTGTACTTGCAGCTCAAGGCATTGCTAGAGTCCAAAATGACGATGGAAGACTATGACTTCGTTAGCATTGGACTGCTCAAGGCGGGCAAACTCAACCTTGCCATAGCCGTTTTCAAGGACATGATGGTGACCGCTCAAGATCCCGCAAACGACTCTACTGCTCTTTATAAGGCCGCTCTGGGTCTAGTAGACAATCTGCAGATGTCCAGCATTCGCGAACAGGACGTCAATAAGATATCGCTTTCGACTCTGACCGTTTTACCTCGGCGGTTCCAGAACCGATTTTTCTATGCAAGCTGGATGAAGAAGCTGATCGGAATGGGCGAGGTTGACTCCGCTGCGATGGTGATTGAGCTGATGTACGAACGTGGTGTCCGACCAGACTCTAAGCATTTGAATGGAATACTTGCTGCATGGCTTCGCGAAGGGAATGCCATTGCGCGAGCCAAGGCTGAGCAACTGGGGTGGGCCATGATCCAGCAGCGCATTGACTTGGTATGGTCACGGATCGCATCGCCCGAGAAATCTCCTCAGCTCCAAATACGTCAGGAGACAGACGGCGCTCGCATTCCAAAGTTCATGCAGAGACAGGTGCCCTCAGCAAACATTGAGACCTTTTCGATTTTTCTACTCCATTATACCCGAAGGGGCGATGATGACATGGTCAAGTATCTAGTCAAATGCCTTGGGGATGCTCAAATCCGGCCGAATTGTTACTTCATGAACCACCTTCTATATGCTGAGCTCAGAAAACAAGATATTCGGTCCGTTTGGGACAAGTTCAAAGCCATGTCTGTGTCGATCAAACCAGATCTGGAGACATATGCCTGCCTATGGGACTGTGGCAAGCTTCAATATGACAGAGGCCGGACAGCCTTCGATGCAGGGTTTCCATCCGCGCGCTGTTTGTTTGCGGAGATGATGAAGTGGTATTCTCAGCTGACTCCTCGCGGCAAGTCGACTGCGCAGGAGGAATTCTCTAAAGAGCTCTACGACCAGATCATTCGCTGCTTCTGTCTCTCCAAGGATCTACCCGGCACTCTGGTTGCGCTGTATTCACTCAGGGCAGCCTTTGGTTATTCCCCCGACGAGGTGACTGCCCGTCTGATTATCCTCCAAGTTGCGCGCATGGCCGGTGTTCCAGCGGACACGCCTAAGCGTCGTCTACGGCGTTTGTCCACCACCCCAAGGAGCAAAGAGAACATTGCGCAGGTTAACCGACTCGTCGAGATCCTGAGCGAGCGCAAAGCGGCCGGTCTGCAAGCGCGAGGCCTGAGTCCCGATCAGCTCGAGCCTCAGGAGAAGCAACAATACCAATTGGAGATCATGAGTGATCTACTACGCGTCGTCATAGCTCGAACGGCTACCGCACCTGGCCAGATTGAGGATCAGATAGCGAAGGTTGCTGTAGAGATGGGTGTCTCTGATATTGATCTCGGGTCTTCATTGGATGACGATAGTTTGCTTCTCTAGACTTGGTGGGATTCATGAGCTATTAGCACTGGTGCCATCGCCATCACCATCACGTCATCGGATTTGTACTATTATGGCGGCGGACAATCATCACAGGCATATAGAATGGCGTTTGGGCGCGATCCGGAAAATGTACTTAGCTTTGTTGTACATTAGTTTAGCCATATATACTCTCTCCTATGGTTCCATTGACCAAGTTTATTCCCGGAATAGTAACTTGAATGATTTAGGGAGTCAGGATTGTCATAATGTTCTAATTCCATCGGATTCCATGCGTAGAGGTAGCTACTATTACAGTCATGAATGGCGAGAGAGCAGTTGGACCAGCCCACCTAAAGTTCGTTCTCCTGACAAAATGTCAAGAGCCGGCGTTGCGAGTACGAAATCTGTTTTCCGTGGCAATGATAGTTTCACAGGTCAAATTGTCTCATGCAAATGAACAAAATCCCATCTAAAAAGCCGACTTTTCATTTCTTCCCCTTCTTTTTCTTCTTACTGGCACTGCTCGATCCACCAGCCGCAGTGTCGGCAGCCTCAACCAATACAGCCTCGTCATCACTCGGGGCTGCAGTGGATGGCGCAGCAGATGACTCAGGAGTCTTGGTTCCGGGTGTTGAGCTGGTAGTCGTAGTGGTAGATGTAGCTTGCTCGGATTTTGTGGCAGCGGAACTCTCTGCATCCAGCTCCTTCATAAATCCCTCTTGAATGCTCGCCTTCTTCTTATCCCACCACTCCCGCTCCTCAGCCAACTTGTTCTGGTAAGACTGCAACCGCTCACGGAACAGCGCATTGTTGAGCATCTCGTTCGCGGACTGGAAGATCGTTTGGCCCCAGTTCGGCACGTACGCGTTGGCCTGGAGAAGAGCACCGTAATTAGCAAAACTCCTCCTCACGCATGCAGGGACTGAAGAAACAGGATCAAAAAACAAACCTCAGCAACCACATCCCGGACTTCATCTTCCATCTCCTTCTCCGCCCGCTGGAATCGCTGCCACAGATCGTCCCCGACACTGCCCCGTTGCAGAAGCATAGCTAGCGCCTGCTTCTGGTTTCGGAGCGCCATAACGCGTTTGATATCCTCGGTTGCGCGCCGGAGAAGCGCAGCCTTTAGTACCGTCTCCGGCACCGCTGGCGCCTTTTTCTCTTTCGACGAGGATGAGGCCGGGGGGTCAAGATGGAGAAGGGAGAAGTAGATGTCTCGTTGGAGGTGAGGGGGGAACCATGGTTCTAACGAAGTTGCCTTTCCTGCGAATCGCGACAATTGGATCAGCGATCAAGTCTCCATTTGAGGAGATAGAGTCAACTCACTGGCCTTGCGCTTGCGATATAGTGACGAGAAAGTTGCTAGGGAGCCGAGCAGAACGCCGAGGTAGGCGAGTGGCACGGCGAGACTGACCCAATCCACCATGTTGCGACTGATTCAGATGTTTTCAAAGATTTATAGGAAGAGGTAAGGGGTCAGGTGAAGTGAGCTGTGTGGTGAGAGTTGTACAGATTAGACTTGGGTCATAGTATCGTCAACAATGGTTGTGTAGGGGATCGCGATGTTCTCTGCGCAGAAGACTAAACTTGTTGCGCTAGATGACCCTTAGTGATAGAATATTCAGTGTTGAAGCTGCTGTGAGTCCATGAAAGGGAAAAAAGAATAACGAATGAAAGGCAGCGTGACTGGAATCTAAGTACGGTGATTCTTGCGGAGGAAGGATAAGGCCAGCCTGGTGTTTTAGGCGCAGATCACATGGCCTCCACTCTTTACGATTGTCTATGTCTACCTGCATCCACCATCTACGTACCACGACGGCCCATGAGCCAAATTTCTGTCGGTTTTGAAAAGGAAAATGACTTCTTTGTATCATCTTATCTACAATGTAGTGTCTTGCAGTCAGAGAATGCAAAAAATAGCTCGAGGAAATGTCGAAAAACAGTACACGCATGCATTCCCACGCAAAACCCTCTTAGCCCTAAATTATCGCAGAAAACACCGGAAAAATATCCAGTCAGTGAGAATGTTCGTAGAATGCATGTAAAAAGGGTACTCGCAGATGATGCTGGAGACTTCACAAACAGGCAAAGGTATAAGAAATGTCAAGAGTGAAAGGAGAGAGAATCATCAGAAATAAGCGACCTTAGTTGTCCTACCCAAAGAACCAAGGCACACGCAATTCTAGAGACTTGCGGAAAGCGAAGAGAGAAAACAAAAGTTCAGGTACCATGTCTAAGCATGGAAGATGTCAGCCCCCAGCTGCTCCTTTGTTCTTTGACTGATGGGGCCGATCTCCTGCATCGCCTGCATGTCCTCCAGAACCTCATTGAAGGTATCCCTGATACCAGCCGCAACCTTGTTGCGGTTCCACTCCCCTCGCATCCGCCAGATGTAGTCCATCAAGTTGCTATTGATCTGCTCTAGCTGCTCGACCGAGCACCCGCTGGTTCGTTGCGTCAGTTGGTTGTGTAGGTTGTCGATAAGTTCGTGTTCAACTGACACTTTGGGAGAGAGATCTTCGTTGTTAAGCAATGACTGGAGAGCCGTGGGGACATGAGAGGACAGCTTGACAGGAGCCTCAAACAAGGGCACAGGGGGTTGATGCTTGGGCTGGGATTGGCTGTCCCCGGCAGCAAAGTCTGCGTGTCCCGGCAAGGACTCACGGGGATGCGGAGAGGGCTGGCTACTTTCCGGCTGCTGGGTATCCGGGAGATGCTCCTCCTGCGACACACGGTCGGGGTATTGAGTGAGGTCAGGGAAGTCGTGCCGCAGCCCATGCGCCGCCATAGGACTCTGGGTGAGATTTTGTGGCACGGAGGATTGTTCGGATGACTTCTTGTCCGAGGTAGTCTGCGTGGTAGATGCCTCATTTGTATAGTCATTCGGCTGTGATCCCGGGGCCATCGGAGTCATTGGTCCTTTTTGAGACAGACTTGAGAATCCCGATTCACGCCTAACTTGCTGCGAAGGCGCCGTGTGCGAGTACGGCGGCCTGGGCTGGGCGGACGGTCCGAAAGAACTGCCCTGCGTCTCTCTCTCGCCAGAATGATCTTCAGAATTAGTCATGTAGACATCTCCATCTCCATCGCCGCGAGACTCGTGAGACCCATTACTGATCGTGGCATGGTTACTAAGATCATTCAGATCTGAGCCACCACCCTCATGATAACCGTTGGTGAGAAAGCTCACGGCCGAGCGCCGCGTCGGTGTCTGCGGACGAGCTTGCCCATCAGGGAAAGATTCACCAAGCACCACAGGTCCGCTTGAAGGGCCGGAGTCTGTATTGCCGTGGGGAACATTGCCGGTCGCTTGCAGACGGGAATAGCCTTCCTCCCCCGCGGCTTTTTTCGCCTGTTCTGCTGCGAGCTTCTCCCTCTCCAGCTCCCGCAGATAAACATTCTCACATTCCGCGACTAGGGCCGGCTCTGCCTGCTCGATTGTGGCAATGTCGACCTCGACGTTAGAGAGAAGTTCGTTGGCTCGCAACAACCTCTCTTGGTCGCCTAGCTGCCGCGCGTCCTTTGCCAAGCGCTTGATATCAGCCAGGAAATCCTTAGGTCGCTTATAGTAACCATTGGAAAGTCTCTTTTCGATAGTCACAATTTCCATGTTGTAGAAGAACTTTCCCGAAACCGTTTCCCGGAGACCCGGGACCCCATGCTTATCGAAGGCTTTTTCAAAGGGCCTGAACGTTGTTCGTTGCTCAATCGGCAAGTCGCTGGTAAGAATGTTCGGATCATCTTCTTCCCACAGGTAACGGATCTGCGACTCATCGATCACACCTGTCCTGAACCTCTTGTATTTCTTGATCTGGTCCATGATGGGCTGGATCCTGATCTTTAACAAATTCAGGGTCTGGTGATCTTTCTTCTTCTGGGCCTTGAGCTGTTCCTTGGTCGGAGGCGGTGCGGGCTTCGGCGGAGGAGGTGGTGCAACCTCTAGTGTCTCGAGTTCTCTTCGTTTACGATTTTCGGGATCTGGGAACTCGGACGGCGAGGTCTTGACGTAGTCGATCACCCTACCGAAGAACTCATATCGAGCATCATAGTCTGGGGCCTTTAGGTCGTACAAGTTCTTCTTCGAGAACCCGAACATGTTGCCCAGCAGCCCATTATCCACCTCTTCACCGGTCGACTCCAAGACGCCCAACAGGAGAACAGGATCTGAAGCGGGGACTGATCGTAAAAGGCCCAGGAAAGTAGATATGACCGTCGGTCCAACGGTATCAAGCCAAGACTGAAGGTTTGGAATGTATATCACGCTGGGCTTGTGCCTCTTGACCTCTTGGAAGAGCTGTATGACGGCTGCTTCGGGAGACCTGGTTGAGTCACTGAGCAGGGTCGGAAGGTCAAAAGCCTGAACATGCAGACCCTCAAAATGATGGAGGATGGCGCCTGCAAGATGTTGCTGGCCCATGCCGAAAGGCCCACGCACCAACATCCTAGGACGGTACACTCTGGAGGTATCAAATTCTTGCTGCATCTGCTCACGGCGAAAGCCTCTTGGCCCTTCGGGTTCCTCAAATTGAGCTTCCTCGAGAGCTGTGAGCCTCTTTCTTTGTGGGAGTATTTCGGACAAGATGGTTTTGATATCGGATAATGGTCGACGAAGCAAAGGCTCAACGGTCTTGGGTAGAGGTGTAGCACCGGACGACGCAGATCTCTCAGATGAGGGGACAATCTTCTTGATAGCTAGCATGAAATCCTTCGGAGTGACATCGATCTTCTTGGGATCGATGAGAAGCTTCTGATCCGACTTGTAAATCTGAGGATATCTTCTCTGAACTGCGTTGAGAGCAGCCTCGGTACAAAGAGCACGGAGATCGGCTCCGCCATAGCCCTTTGTGATCTCGGCCAGTTCGTCCTTGATGTGATCAGGGAGAGGTGGATCCCAACCTTTGGTATGGATATCCAAGATTGCACGCCGGCCTTCAGTATTGGGCAAAGGGAAGTAAAACTCGCGATCGAAGCGGCCAGGACGACGCAGAGCAGGGTCAATAGAGTCCGGTCGATTTGTAGCTCCGATGACAATCACTTGGCCACGGCCATCCATACCATCCATTAAGGCCAACAGGGTCGACACGATGGAGGCATGAATCTGTTCCTGCTTGCTTGATCTCACGGGAGCCAGTCCTGCAGAGCAGATGAGTGTTAGCAACATAACAGCCTCGAAGTCGGCGCGAGCACTTACCATCTATTTCGTCAAAAAAGATGATGCTGGGTTGAGTCTTTCGAGCCTCTTCAAACAGCAGCCGGAGCTGCCTTTCAGCCTCACCGACCCATTTACTCAGCGCATCCGCACCCTTTCTCATGTAGAATGTAACTTTGCGGCCCTCGGAGCTAACACTATTGGCCAGGGCCCGTGCCAACAGCGTTTTACCTGTCCCAGGGGGTCCGTGGAAGAGGACACCCCTTGGCGGCACGATGTGAAAACGTTGGAAGATCTCGGGGTAAAGGAGCGGAAGGGAAACCATCTCTTTCAACTGGTCGATATGCCCTTGTAGGCCGCCGACACTGTCGAAATTGACATTAACATCAACACCCAAGGGATCGGCATCAGCAAGCGCCTGCTTATCCTTGATTTTTCCTAAATTGGCAGGTGTTCCGGATGGACCTTGTAGAGGATCGGCTCCATGGGTTTGCGCTGAAGCAAGAAGACCTGCACCTGGAGGTCCGGACACAGAGCCGCCAGTCGCAGCGCCCTTGGGGTGTTGCATTACTTCATCGTCGCTACTATCGCTGTCAACACCCCCTGTTGCAGCAGGTGCGCCAGGAGGAGCCAGAATCGCTGGTGGCCCGCCGCCTCCAAAAGGGCCATATGTCGGGAAAAGTGTGCGCTGCCAACTGCTGCCTCCGCCTCCCCGACCTCGCCGTGAAGGAGACTCGTTGACCTCATTCTCGGCTTCCTCTATCGGCAGGATGAGATCTGGTCGAATGATGCGGTAGTCGACGTCCTTCCGGCTGCGCCTGGGTTTCTCGTAAACGATATCTGTCTGAAGCCTTCTGCGGGGTCGGTCTCCTCTGAGATCTTCTAACTCCTCAGCAAGCTCCTCGGCAATATCCCCCCGTACTTCGGACTGTCCACGGGAGCGAGAAGCTCTCTTGCGTAGACCAGGACGCCGACCGGCGGTGCTATCCTGCTCCTCGTCATCTCGAGCTTGACTGGCTTTGCGCGGTGATCCATGGGATTTTCCGGACTGAGAGAGCTCTTCATCATCTTCGTCATTCGACTCGTCCTCCTCAGGCTCAAAGTCGCTCTCGTCGTCTTGTCGCTTTCGCTGAGAGCTTCTGGGTTTCTTGCGGCCGGAACGACGTGCGTGTGCTTCCTCCTCTTCGTCCGGCTGCGCCTCTTCAGTGGGCTGACTTCGACTGGGCCTGCTCCTCCTCCTCCGCGTTGTTGGACCCTCGTCGTCTTCATCGTCCTCCTCTTGATGCTTCACATCGCCGTTCTCAGATTCGGGGACGACTCCAACCTCGTCGCCTTCTGCTGCACCTTCGCCGCTGTCCTGCCCCGATGGAACACCTTCCTCAAAATCTCCTTGATGATCGCTTTCCATAATCTCTGGTTGCGAAGCCTTGACCTCCATCGAAGTCTCCTCTATAGGCTCGAATATTTCCGGTTTCTCATCAATTTCGATCTTTTCAGGCCCAAAATTCAGACGTTTCGAGGCGCGAGACCCACGCCGGCTTCTCCGCGCTTCCATCTCCGGACTGTGTGTACCTCGTTCCACAAGCTCCATATGTCGACCGGAGTTCGTCAGGGCGACGATATCTTCTGAGGGGTCACGAGTACGGCGAGTCATCCGCCTGCCGCTTTCAGGGAGAGGCTGGCGTTTGAGTGCATTCACTTTCAATGTCACGACGGTGCTCTTGCGCTTTTTCGGCGAATGGTTGGGCTCGGAGTCATCCGCCTCTCCGAAATCATCTTCGACGCTGCTGGAATCGCCCTCGTTATATACCGGTCGATTAGTCGCAGCCCTCCGGGCGGTGAGGCCCCTTGCATTCTTCGGGGCGTTCGGGTCTTCTTCATCCTCATCATCGAAGTCAAGCTCGTCCGCATCATCTAGAATATCATCGTCGTCGGATGTGATATCGTCGTCAGAATGGCGACGCGCTCTCTTCTTCGTTGGCTTAGGCTTCTTCCTCGACTTCGATCGAGCGGAGTGGCGAGAAGAGCGCACTGGACGATCGCTGTAATTCTCGTCATCCGAGTCTGACTTGTTCGCCAATTCCTCGATAGTGCGCTTTGGTCGGGGCATGATGTGTTGCGATGGGCGTCGTAAGAGATGACTTCTTCTCACGGTCACCATGTCAGCAAACTCAGCATGGTACGTGGGCCAGCAGATAGGGACCACGTATAAACAGGAACGATTATTTGGTTTTATCGGGGCTTGAGACAAAGCCGACGAAGATGTGAATGGTGACTTACCAAGAAACAGTGTGCTTAATGGGCCACTGAGAGGATAAAAAGGTAACGAAGCCCAAACAAGCCCCCTTCCCCTCAAACTAAAGTCTAAGAGACAATATCATAAACAGCTGTAATTGTCTAAATATTAATCAGACATTGAAACATCAATCTCGGATATGTTAGGCCTGGCCGACGGGTTGCAAGGTAGTTCTCGCACGGGGTCGACGGCGAAGCGCCAATGCGCGCGGGTCAGGTCGAGTGAGGTAAATCTCCCTAACCAACAAACTGCAGACGCGTCACTTGCAACACTTTTCACAGAACGAAGAAGTGATGCAAATGTCAATAAAGTCTTGCTGACAGATGAATGGAGCACCTGGGAATAGCAGCAACGATGCTCTCAGCCAGCATGTCCGCTCCAATATTAGATCCTGTGGAATAAGCAATACACCGAAAGGGCGGAAAGACTCGCGACGCCTTTTTGCTTGCCGGCACCAGCCACACATAACCAAGACACAGACAGCCGCGCTCATGCGCCACAACTAGTCCTGTTGTAGACTAGCGGCATGTCATTGACCAGCCCATTTCGGCAACGCACGTGCCGCTCTGGGCCTTGAATGCTCCACGGCACCACACGCTCACTTTGCAGTAGGGAAACAGTCACTTTTCGGGTGCTGTTTGTGTCTCATCCTCCTGTAATTGCCAGACCCCAAAACACCGTGTAAATTGTCCGTAAATCGCATCATAAATGCTGTTAAGATCAAAATGGATGTCTGAGTTCAGTTTCACTTGCTCTTAACCCATTTTCTGCGATGGTTGACTGCCAGTAGGAAGTCGGTAAAATGAAGCAACATAGCGATGTCAGGAACAATCAATGATAACTCTCATGTCATCGAAGCTGATCGTCTATGGATTTTCCTCCCCGCATGTTCCTCATCGCTTATCGCTTAATGCCCTGCGTCATTCGGCGCAGAGCCGCTCGGGGACACCCAGCGCTTGATATCATGTGATGGCTGAGTCAGTAATGATTCTCGTCCTCATTGGCAAATGATATGCTTGTTAAGCCTTCAGGATATACTCCATACTCTCCTATATAATTCAGCAAAGCGGAAATAAAGCAGGAAAGGCATCAGAATGCTCTTTCGCTCAGTAGCTCAGCGCTTCTCGGCGCCCTCCTCTTTTCTCCCCAGATCTGCCCCATCCGGTCGGAGAACCTTGACTTCAACACGGCCCGGCTTCAACGCTTCCAAAGGATCCAATGCTTACAGAGAAGGGGTCAGTTTTTTCTCCTTTACTCCTAATTTCTCTAGGTGTCAGACTTTATGTCCGCATGCTTCTACATCAATGGTCCTGGGACGGACGAAATCCTTTACATAAATGCATTGCGCGACTGGCAAGCTAACTGAGATCCAGCTCGCTCAATACAAGACCTTCGCGAGTCCCTTCGCCAAGGTATTCTTAGGGGCCATTTTCACCTACCAGGTTATTTACTGGACTTGGTTGAAGCTTGAGATGGATGAATCCAAGTTTGAGAAAAATCGTAAGTTGCGCTCGCTTGCTTTGCTGTCTGCTATGGTGCACCCACCTCTAACGACTAGTAGAAGAGGTCGCGACCCTCGAGAAGAACGCTAGGGAATTAACGAACGCACAAAAGTGATGATATCTCTCTGTCTTTCCTAAGGCTTTTCATTCTGTCTGATTGTTTGTTTACTGTACTATATACCTCACATGTCCCATGGAAATATCTTCGATGCTCAGTTGGATGTTTGATTGTGCTAATGGTATTTCGCTCGTTTCTGCTTTGGAAATGCCATAATATAACGTGAAATCATGTATAACTTGTGCTTCATGTATATGACGAACATCACAGGAAGGGCCTGTCCTTGATACTGCAACCAAAAGGCTGCCACTTGGTCGCGAAAGACCTGTCAATTACCGAACTTGACACGACGGGCCACCGGCGAGCTCCCTGCCTGTAGTAGCGGTATACCAGCGCTGATTCTCCTCTTTGATTTGGATCCGTCGTCTGCGTGGGGCTGATATGGATGTACCATCGGCCCAAACGTGTCAAGTTTTCGTTTTCGTGATTGCCCAGGCTCGGAAGAATTCTCCAGTTTCAATGCCCTCTTCGAAGGAGAATTTTTCTCGCAGGAATCAATCTGCTGCGAGGTCTCCTGGTCGAGAGCTGCCCGTTCATCCTCAAGGACAGTGTCCGATGGACAATCACTACAGCTGTCATTCTCATTCTCAGACTGGTCATCTGTGGCAAACGGGCTCTCATTCTCGCCTCCGCCGGCCATGCTTCGTCCCTTTGATTCCTCGCGTTCTTGATCCTCGCTAGAATGGCAACAGTGCACCCAGTCTCCGATCCGCTGTCCCCTGCGGAAGTGCTCAAAATCGATATGGTCGAAGCGCTCATTCCATGCTTCCCGACCCTGGCTGTGAAGAGGAATAATCTCCCTACAGAAGCCGCACCAAAATCGGGACTGTCCATTTTCGCCCACACGGTTATTCGCGACCGCAACTCGCACCGCTTCATTTTCGACGTGATGATGGGTTTTCAAATGCTGCACGAAGACCTCTTGACGATAATACCACCTCACGTATCGCTTCCCCTTGGTCGGATCGCACAAGGTACAGTACCAGCTTTGGATGTGATAATGCTGCGAGTTCTCGTGCCGTTTCCAGTCCGCCTTGCTGCCGAATGTCTTGCTGCACTTAGGGAATGTGCAACCGTAGGGTCGCTCGTGGCGTTTCTGGTGTTTCCTAGTGCACGGGGGTTAGAAGACGATAGGGCAGTCAGGAAGGTCAATACGAACTTCATTTCGCACCGCAAACGTGTTCGTTTCGCACAAACTCCGCATTGGATCCAGTCTTTCTTGTCCGGTTCTCGATCATGCACTTTTGACGTACTGTCGCCAGATGGCTCGTGCTTTTCAGATAGACAGTCCAACGCCGCAGTCAAAATCCGCTGGAGAATTTCCTTCTTTGGATTGCACAGCTCGGTACTAGGACCGGTCAGGTCATCTACGTAGTTTGCCGGCTGAGAATGCCGTCGGTGGTTGGAGTTCATCATTCTCGTCAGTGCATTGATCATGTTAGTCGCAGCGTCCGCTATAAATTCTTCCACGTACTCGTTCTTCTTGCTGTCTTGGTGCGCCATTGTGGGCTTTTGGTCTAGTGCTGAAGCCAAGTTGGGTGTCTCGAAGCTCGGCAGTTGAACTGTATCTGAAGTAGCCATGAGTGCGGCCTCCACCCCTCCCTGATCTCGTTCCTGTTCGCTGGTCTCTTTGATCGGGTTCAAGACCTGATGTTCGTTCTCTGGCGACCTTGCTCCGGTGAGCGTATCGTCTTCGACGTCTGGAATCGGAGTCTGACTCAGATCTTCCATCACGCAGTCCTGTCCAGTTGGCAGTTGCGTTTCTGGAGATTGTGTTTTCTCAAACATGGGGTCAACTGCAGCAAGCGTCAATTCACTCACTTGCGTGATACTCTTGTACCATTCGTGCGACCTAGATTTACTTTAATATCATATCGCGGAGTTAGACAGCCAACTGGAGGGAGATATCTTACCTCTTCAGAAGCTCATCGGCGTCTTCATCCCCGTGCATTCGCAAAAGGTGCTGACGGAAGTTATCCAGTCGAGGCCATCTCTTATGCCTCCGGGGACAATCGCGCCCAAAACACAAGTATAGGATCTTAGGTCCACGTTCCGGCTCTTGTTTATGGACGCATTTCTTGTGTCGCGCTAGGTCATTGATGGTTCCGAAGCCCTGCTTGCGGCTACAGTTGGGTTGATCGCATTTGTACAGCTTCCGATGTCTTGCCTCGTGTTTCCTATGCCCGTCAGTCTCAGCATGGTCTGCACGGTGCGTCGCTACCGAAGACAAACCTTTTGTCGGATGGACATTTTCCTTTCCAGTTGCAGTCGGGATAATCGCATTTAATCTCATCATCGCAAGGCGCATTGTGTTGTTCTGTCTTCTCCGCGACCTCACCATAGGCCGATGGCCCCAGATCGAACGTCGACGTTCTATCGTCCAGCTCATACTCATGCGGTCCCAAATGAGGACTGCAAGCCGAGTCTACCGCAAAGGAAGATGCAGCTATCGAGCGCGTGGTACAGCTTCGACTCCCGTATCCTGAATCACCTGACGCAAGCCCGTTGTACTGGCTATCGTTTTCCGAGGGGTTGCTGTATTGTCCGGTGGAACACCGGCGGTCAATGTAGTCATTGATCTGGTAGGGCTTTCCCATGGGCTGCAGATTGAAAGCCGACGCGTTGAGAGGAACTCCAGTCACCTGGAGCGGATTCCAAGCATCCTGATGATTGAACAACTGAGGCGTATGGTACTGGTAGTACTCCAAGTAGTTCGGAGCCGGGGACAACGACGAGGGCGACGGGTGATTGCTGCCACATGGAAGCCAAGGGTGGAGGATGGATGAATGTTCATGAGGGAGAACAGCCGGATCAGAGCCGAATTGAATACCAAGAAAAGACGCCGGGTCGCCTAACGCGACGTGAGAGGAAGCTGTCGAGTCGTCCGTCGGGTGATCGCCAGGCGAAGCATTCGGCATTGTCCGAGTCCCCATGATGCCCTGGAGGACATCATTGGAATTGTCCCATTTGAGGTTACCAGAATTTGAATCCTGGGCGTCATTTGATATACAGTCAGCTTGTCCTGTTTTATTTCTTTTTCGTTGTATGTTCTCCTCGCATTGAGAGGTGAAATGGCTCGTTCGCAAAGAGGGTATGAATGGTTACATACACTCATAGCTGCGAACGACAGACAGAATCGCCCTATCGGCAATATGGGCCGAGCGACGAGGTTCAAACAGTCGACCCACTCAAGCTGACAGTCTGGAGAACCGTGTCACGCTGGGACTTAGCGAGAGTTCATATAGGTAGTAGAAAGTGGAGCATATGGAGACCGAGAGCTGGAGAATACAAATGCAGGGGGTCAACCAGACTGCGCTATTTGTTGCCCTTCTCGAAATGATAATCTGAGCTAACGACGGGGAAGAATTGGCACGGATTAGTGGAATAGATGAAAAGAAAATAGAAGTGCCTGGATACTGTAGTCAGGTATCGTTGTCGGTGTGGGTCAGGACGGATATAGACGTAGTATCTGTTAAAGGCTTACAGTCAAGCTACTTAGAAAGAACAAGCAGCAAGGGAAAAGGAGGGAAGACTAACGACCGCAATAAGTCAGAAATCGAGAGGGACAAGAGGATAGGTGAATCAGGCTTGGGCTGAGTTGATCGATGTGGCTCCCAGGAAAAAGAAACGTGATGGTTGATGCAGGCGAATGTCACTGAGCAACACGGATTGGGAGGCAAGGGGAGGGTGAAAGAGGACCCCACGCGATTAGATTATCAAGAGAGGAAAAGTGAGTGATGGAGAGAGAGGAGCAGAAAAAATCCAGATGGAAGACCATTAATGCTTTAAAGAAGGCTGCAAGATTCGGTGTTTAAGATGTGTCTAAAAAGGTAGAGAACAACAAGAACAGCAGCAGCAGCAGCAAGCACACCGAATAATGCCGTAACCCTGCAGCGATGCTAATGCTGCATGGATCAGAGAACTCCACGAAAAATTGGGCTACAGCAAGTCTCGATCTGCAGAACAAAGAGAAGATCAGTCGGGATTCAAGAATGATGAACTGATATGATCAGCCTCCTCCGTGTCATTTCCCACATGGTCGAGATATTATTTAGCTACAAAGAGGCACGACGTTGTGCCAGGAATGATGGAATGTTTGTGCTCTTTCTCGCAGAAACAATAAACCCTCTGAGATTCAATTCACTTGGAATAAAGGACATTCCAGGATCAGAACTTCCACATAAACTTCGTCATCTGCATTCCTTTCCTCGCAGTTCAAGACTCCTCAGAGTACATCGTTATCGACTGCTGCTTACAGCTCAGAGAGAACGCGTGTGCCCTAGCTATGTAAGGCTCAGGTTGGAACGAGAGATCAACAACACCCACTTCCAACATGTTCAAAAGATTGAAGAATATTAACATGTCAATGGCCAGTGGTCCCTACATACATACTCGACGGAAATTGAAGACTATCTCATGCAAATGCCAAGAAATAAAAAGAAAAGAGAAGAAAAGCTACAAATGAGTTGAAAAGTCGACCACACCAGTTGGCCTAATAGTGGCAGTGCCTGTAAGGGCTTGTAGAGACTTTCTACTGTTGGCATGATCATCGTCATTATTTATGCAGAGGGCAAATAGAGAGAATCCACCCAGGGTTGTGCAGTAGATAGACCTAGATAGAAGAAACAAGTACGGAGTAGTAATAATAATAACGATATGCTTCTGATTGATCCATAGTTATGGGGGAACATCTGGATACTATCTATCTGTTTCTCCCTTTTTCCTTGCAATTCTGGACACATTTTACAACATCCCTCGCAGGTGGTAGACTATCTAGATACTCATCTTTGGGGTGGGTGGATTGTCTAGTGTATCTCAAATGCAGCCTCACATTTTCCGGGCCCTCTTTTGACTCGTCATATCTCAATTTTCGACTTGCATTCATCCCTAACAGTAACAGGCTTTCAACCGGCCCACAACCTGATGCAGCAAAGAGTTATGGGAACTTCCGGATCCTCTCCACTACATCCCACAAAATAAATAAGAGATACTAGAAGGATATTAAGGAGAGAAGCTGGCGGTATATATACATCGATCACGTGCATATGTCTCAGGCTCATTTCAAACGCCAAAACCTCATCAATACAAATTCTGTTTAGATCATTCGAGAGAACACAATGACCGTACAGTTCCAGGGCCGTTTCCATCAATTCTCATGAATCTCATCAACAACCGAAAGCCGATAGAGAACGCACACCCACTAACATAAATGAGACCACTTTCCTAAGCATGGTCGAATGCTAACAATGGTACGGTCGGGGGGGTATCAGGCACCAAAAAAAGGAAAAGAAGAGGGAGAAAAGAAAAGACAAGAAGAAAGGAACCACAGGCTGAAAGTCAAGGATTCCGGTGCGAAATGACAAATTCATCACAGCGGATGTTGGCTTAAAATTGGCGGGAATAACCCACGGAGCCGTCGTATGAATACGATGTGGCTTGCGTGATCTGGTCATGATAGGCCTGACCATTCTCTACCGGAGGGGGTGACATATGCAGTGTGCCCTGAGGATCATACGTCGCGTGCATCTCTGTAGGTGAGGTGCAAAGCTGGTACGGATTCTGCAACACGCTCAGCTCTTGAGTCGTTATTCTGGGTCGCGGTCCAGCGTTCAGCAGTGGCGGGTAGGTGACAGAGTTCTGATGAAGAGGCACGAAATGCTGCCCCGCAAGGCCCGCCTGCGATCCGTATGCAGTGTACGCCTCTGGTCCAGCGGATAGAAACCCTTGATGCAGGGTTGTGGAGGTCGGTGGGTAGGTTGTATTCAAAAATCCAGCAGGGGCCTCGGATTGTCCGGCTTTGAAACCCATTGGCACCTCCGGCTCGACTTTGACGCTATTCAGTTCAGGTGAAAAGCTGGTGGCTTCCTGTGCGATCGAGCCAGGGTAACTGACTGCTTTCGGGGCAACACCAGCATCTACGCTGGAAGACAGATCTCGCTCTTGCACTAGTGCCAGGACAGGCATGGCAATCTGCTCCATGTGCTTGGCCAGATGAACGGTAAGTTTCTTCCAGCTGTTGCAGACGTTACCGCAGAAGCGGCAGGGTTCCTCCCGCGGGCCCTTTGAGGTATCATGATGACACTGGTCCACATATTCCCACAGCTGCTCAGCTTCTCGCTCACGACTGCTTTCTTCCTGTGTTTCAGATGTGGCGCCCACTCCTTTCGTCTTCGTCTTCTTGATCTTGGGCTCGGGCATCTTATGCTCTCGGACGAGATGTTGTACGAAATTGTCCTTGCGGTAACATGTGTGATGGCAATCATGAACGGTGCAAGTCCACCATTCAAGTTTCCTGTGCCGTTCACTCTCATGCCTAACCCAGTCCGCCTTTCGCTTGAACGACTTGGGCTCGTTGCAGTGCGGAAATGTGCATGTAAACGGCTGAACGTCTTCGTGGACATGCTTCGTCCAATCGGATGGTTTCTGGAACCTTTTCACCTTGAAACATATGGGACACTCGAATTCGGCCGGAAGGCGCTTCACAGGCGGTAATGGGACGCCTGGCGGAAACTGCGCCGCTGTTACAGCATTCTCTCCAAGCGCAGGAGGTCCATCATCCAGTCCGCTGTGCCCGGTGATCTGGAACTGGGTATGTGCAGCGTCGGAGTCATGAGGTCCAGAGCGCGCGGCCAGTATCACGGCTTCACCACCCTGTGCGAAGCAGAATTTACCCGCCGAGCAGGTTTTCTTACTGACGGCATGACTGTGGTTCATTTTCTGCTCAACCAACTTCTTGTATCTGCGAACCTGCTCGTTCGCCAGACGGTCGATCAGTGCAGGCTCCAGACGAGGATTCAGCTGTGTGATCTGAGCCTTGAACCCTTCCATTGTAGGCACAGGCAGACGGACGAGAACCGGAAAGTCCATCACCTGGCCTTTCTCGGCCGTATCATCGTCCTCGTCATCATCTCCTGTTTCACCAGGCTGGCTTGACACCGCCTGCTGGAGACCATGACTATCAGTCGTCAAAGTTTGTGAGTGGCCAATGGTGGGAACGGGCGGGCCTCCGTGACTGGTCATCAAGTCGAATAGACCCGGTACATGAGACCGCGGTATCTCACTCCGACTACGCGTCCGCCCAAACTTGTTCCATGGATTAGACGTTGAGTGTGGTGAGACGGTACTCAGGGAGTCTCTGCCTCCAATAGCCGCCATTTGGCCGGCAATTGCAATGACTGCGCCACCTGTACTAAGGCTGGGAGACTTTGGGCTTCGCGCAAGGCTGAGCCGGTGAGGGAAACTGTCCTTTCTCGAGGGCGGACTTTTGACCTCATTGTTCGTCGTTTGGTTTTCAACGAGAGACAGGTCTGACAGCGGCCTCTTTAATACACTGATCGATGGTTTCCGTGGGAAGAACTTCATCAAGCTACTCCGCCTTGCGTGTTTCTTGCTCGAGTCCTGGCTGATAGACAGATTGGCAAATGAACCTCCCGCACCAATAATACTATTCACTTCCATTTCACTCATGGGCCGCGTACCCCAAGTTGCATAACGGGACATGGCATCTATTTCTCGAGCGCGTCGTTGGTATTCCATCATAGCGGCGCTGGCGGTTGATGGCTGCATCCGAACTGACCTGGGCGTAGAGTCGTGGTCCGGGTCCTTCCATGGATGAGTTGCCAGAAATTGATGTGGTGCCGGCTCTCCGTCCGCGGAGTTGGGCTGGTCCTGCACGGGCGAATCTACAAGATCTTCTTGAGCCCACCTCGCTTCGTTGACGCTGGCTGCGGGCGATCCCGAGTCGCTTGCTTCGACCTCGGAATCATTGCCACTGAGCTCCTCGTCGCTGCTCTCATGGATTAACGCACCGGGTCCAGGGATGGCCGGCCCGTAGGTTCCAAATTGCAGGTTGAAGTAGTCCTGCTGTAGCGCAGGGTCTCCGGCGCTCCTCGCCCTGCGCCGTGTGCCCGCTGGTACTTTGCGGCCGCGGGTATGAGGGCTGTCGTTTCCGTCTTCACTACCGGCGACGCTTACTGTGGCGGACCATGACCGAATATCTGCGTTCTTCTCTTCAAGCCGTCTCTGTGTCTCTACTTCATTGGGACTGAGGATATACGTGTCAACACGTGACGTAGGGGCGACACCGGCCTGGCCAGTGGCGCCATCGGGAAGCCAGGAACCATCGTGCGCACGTGCGATCGCTTGTTCGGACGTCTGCCATGAGGTATTGTGATCCCCATCCTCTGATTCTCCGCCAGGCGAAAGGTGTGTGGTAGACTGGCTCGGCTGCCGTCGGACGGAAACTGTGTTCCTGACTGGAGAATCTCCGCGCGAGTAGCTTTCGATCGTAACAATTGGGCTTCTTGCTCTGGCATCGTCTGACGAGGGATGGACATTGAGGTTGTTGTCCAAGGGAGCCGTGACTATGGTGAGCATCTGCCCCGAATGTGACTGGGATTCATTGTTTCGTCCATTGGTCGAGCCGGACGCAGGACTCGGGTGGTTAGTCCGGTCCGGTGTTAGGAGCTGTGAGGTGACTAGGGTTGGCTGAGAGAGGGCTGCCGATCCTGAGTCCACGGATCGTGACTCAACAGGCACAGCCATGTTGGATGAACTCACATCGTGTGGCCATGCATCGAGATATGAGTGCAATTCCATATTTATGCTTCCCGGCGGTTGATCGCCGTTTGGGGAAGCATGGGTACTCAGGTCACTCGAAAAGTCGTCGACGGGACTCAAAAAATCAGAATAAGAGGTCGGGTAACCAGCTGTTTCAGCACCCTGTGCAGAATCGCTGTTCACATGGTGATTGTAAGGAGAGGTCGAGATCTCACGCAGGTCGTGCCGACCAGGCTCTGGGGTCCATCTGATACCTGAGGATTTGAAAACATCTTGCTCGGGGTCCAACGGAGCGGAGAGATAGGGATCTGAGAAGTTTGCGTTTGGAAACCCCATGTCGGTCGGGGATTCGCTGCGGACCAGCTGGGGAGATAGCGTCGACATGATTGCGGTGTTAAAATGTGCTTTGCAGAGACCTTGCTCTCTTTCAGGTTGATCATAAAGCCAACAAGATCAAAGATGACACTCTCCGGGAAAGCATGTCTCTGCGTTTATTGAAAGTCAACTTCGATGGTCATTGCAAGGACGACGCTGGAAGTAATAGAGTAAACAGTACCTTATACAACAACAAATGAGCAGGATCAGGAGTTGCTCTTTCTATTTAGTAGCAAGAGTATTACAAAAACAGCCACTTCAATAGATAAAATTGTAGTGCTGTAGGTTAGATAAGTTGTGACTGTGCTCAGGTCAACGAAAGCAGGACCGGACTATCAGTAAAGACGACAATAAGGGAAAGCGAAGAATGAATAAAAGTCGAGCAAAGAAGAAGATGTGAGTGGAGTCATGAGAGGGAAAGAAGAATTAAGCTAGACGGGGCAGAGAGAGTTAAGTCACACTCTGTGCCTGGAAGAGGCTCTGCTCAGCTCAGCTGCCACAGCCGGGGGGGAAACAGAGGGGTGGAGGGGGCAGTCGGAAGGTGAGTAGATAGAGGATTACAAGTAAAACAAGGGAATAATAAGGCAAGGAAGAAAGAAGAGAGCGACACAGAGGCTAGATGACTGACATAATAATTATAACTAACTAACTACCTTGGTTACTACCCTGGTTCATAGTATTATTACTCACTGTTGTAGCCACACTTCCCTGGTCAGGAAGAAAGCCTTGCCAGTTGCGGCTGAGAAGGGGGAATTGCTCGACAACTGAGCCACAGCTGGGCTGGCACGCGGTATTTGCGGCAAAGTACGGAGCAGAGAGGTGCATAACCTCTCAAGAGATTTATAATTAGCACTTGTATCGCATCATGTAGATAGCGACTCGACAATACGACCAAGGAGCCAAAATCATATTAATCCTGCCAGTCTTTGTACCTGTTTACTCCATTGCGAGAAGACAGATGGCGCCGGCGTCAGATGTTCGGCGCATCGTCAGCCAGTAAGAGCAAAGCGGGGTTTGACTATCAGCTATGAGACAAGTGGATATCTTAGGTTAGGTCCTCTGATACTTTGTCGGGGTAAGAGAAGAGAAGGAATATTTCATTTCGGGCGCAATTTTGAGTATCATGGAAGGGTTGGATTATTCATTGTTCTGCGTTGTATCATTTGCAGGACGCTCTTAATATGCAGAATTGCAGGTGCTTGCAAGAGTATATATACGGTGGAGGGCTATTTACTCCGTACGACTATTTCCTCTCCAAATAATGTGCACAGTCCCGCAGATACGAACAGGAAGTTGGCTGGTGATCTTAGGCTCGAACTACATCTTGCTGATCGATATTTCATTCCGTGTATTTAGTAGATAGACTAGACTAAACCCATGGAACGACTATTCGGTGCGATCAAGGCTCAAGCGGGAAAACTCCTGGGTCTATCGTACTACCCATGGGTCACCAACATCCTTATTTCCTCCACCGCTGATGCTCTACCGAGGCAAACAAGGATAACCTAGAGCAGACAGAGAAGTTTATCAACCACAAAGATAATCATGAAACAGGCCCCCATATTGCTGCTCCCTGAAACTACTAGTGCTACTGCATGAGCTACTTTTCAAGGTTCAATACTCTATCTAACAGAGTACGGAGTATCTACCGTCCTACCTATTTATAGCCTAAAGAGCTAGTCGGTCAGCTTCCCCAGCCACAGTTGCCCACCCACCAATCAGATACAAATCTTTGGCCAGACAACCGGTACTTACACTGGCCTAAGGTACCAATATCGCCAGTCAGCCCTGCCTGAGGCTGTGCAATAATGTGCCTCCATATTTCTCCATCGCCATCACTTTCTCCCCTCTAAGCCTCATTTCACCAACCTCAAAGAAGAAGAATGTTTCTCATGATGCAGTAACACTGAACAAGCCCCCAAATTCACATTCTATGATATCAATTGTCATCCAGGAACTTTTTCAGTCGACCGAGCCAATGCTCCCATTGTCAGACCCTCGATCGAGCTACGCATAGACAACTGAAGCCGCAAGCAACCATTGAAGTCAAAACAAGCTTTTCATACTCTGAGACAAGTAGTCAGACCCTTCTTATCTAGATGTTCCACCATTAATCGGCGCTGAGCCTCTGACATCACAATGGGTGGCGGTGCTGAGCTCTGAAACGACGACCACCTCCTACCATATACCGGGCAATAGTATGATTCTCTCGGCTGAGACGCTTAGAGTAGCCCTGGAATTCGGGCAGAAGGAAGAGGCAGTGATATGTATTTACAAATTTGGATGCATTCTGAACCCCTATGCAGCGTGATAGACAAGGCAGCTTTTCTAACAATAGTATAAATAAACATTCCCCGTTAAAAGCCATGTGTACATCTCCCAGACAAAGAACAACCAAGCTCATAGATATCATCATAAAAAAAGGGCCTGCTGCTCCGCAGGTTGTCAGGCATATCTGAATCCACGGAAACAGCATAGTTACAAAGTTGAGTTAAGACATGAGGGTGGATATACCCGAAATGGTCAAAAAGTGAAGGTGAACAAACAAAATACAAGAATAAAGAAGGGATAGAAATGCACAGAGTCTCTCCATAAGCCAAGAGACAAGGAAAGTCAGAAGAAATTGAAACATAATGATGGTCCGAACAAAGGGAATTAAAACGAAGGAAGGTCGAGGAGAAATAAGCTCCAGTAAACCACAGAAATAGTGTTCAAGCGAAGAATAAAGACAGAAATAGAAGAAAAGAAAGTAGAATCACCCCAAGAAAAGATCATAAGACACATAAACAAATTTCTCTATCCGTAGCATCGATTCAAATACCTTGATATTAGCAATTATCAGTGAGCAGTGACTTCCACCGAGCGGAGTGACCCTCTTGAGCCACGACGCGGCGAATCCTCTCCGCTGGCCAGTGTTTCGGTCGACTTCTTAGCAAGTTCCTGAAGACGCGCCATCACAACAGGCGAGTCAGAGTACAAGACAGTCCCCCTTGAGTACGTGCAAGGACTAGCCTTTTCCTCATCCTCGGCGAAATCCTCGTGTGCAGCCTCCCGGGTAATCTGGGGGAAACTCCGCAAGATGACATGTCGGCTGGGGTCATTCCCGGAACTGACGCTGCCCTCTTTCGGGGCCAGGTATTCGTCCCAACTGTCGTTAAAAACACCTTCCGCATCTGGAGCAGGAAGGCTAGCTATTATCAGTTCTCGTTCGACACGAGCGAGTCTCCAGGTCTCCGCCGCGAGTTTGACGATCTTGCGCACGCCGATGAGCAGGGAATCGAGATGTCGTGGGTCGGCGAAGTGTTTGATAAGATCGATGATTTCATCGACAATCACCGCAGCCACGACGTTGATCGACTGCTTCGCATCCGACGTTGTATACGCTGCCTTCAGTGTCTGTTGTCTCCAGAACGCTTCCCGTCTGACGGACTTGCGGCGAATGTCCATTGAAAGCATCTGGAAGAAAGTGTCCGCCTTGTCGTATCGCCTGCCCAGAGTGAACAAGAACGGCTGGAAAATCCGGTAGGTCAAAGTTTTCGAGATGACATGCTGTACATATGCCGAACGCAGTTCCCGCGACGCTGGCGTATTATCAAGGAACGACGGTAGCTCCGGAGGAATCTTAGACAAGATATCCTTAGGTGGATCAATCGGGAGGTACGTGAAATGCTCCTTGGACAAGGAAACGATAAGACGAGAGAGCTGGTCGAAACAGTCCAAACTAGATTTGAGATTCTTATCAGAACAGGTACATATATAGCGTTACCGACATCTCATCGTGATCATTCTATAGACGAAACAATAGAGACAAAGGAAGTGTCAAGAGACATGTATATGCGCTGAAAAGAAATCGACAAAGGAAAGAAGAGACGTAAAGGAGCGTAGAGTTTCAGTCTGGTCGTAAGGGGGGGGAAAAAAAAAAAGAACAGAAAAGAAAAGAGAGGTAGAAATGAAGATGAAAGAGAGAACATAGACAGAAAGGAAAAATCAATAGATGAAAACACAGTCTGGCGCTGATGAGATGATGTCTCAATGCACTAGGTCACTTACAAGAATGAGTCTCCCTTGGTGCTCTTGAGGTCAGTTGCTTCTCCAAGACTGTGAAGTGTCTTCCTCAGCCTGTCGCAATCCTTGCCCAAATTGTCGATCGTGGTGCGCATCCCCTCAACTGCATGTTCAAGCTGTTGCTCCTTGAGCAAATTATCTTCCTCCAGTTTCTTGTTCTCGCGCTCGCAGTTGGCCAGCTCTTCACACTTGGTGGAAATCCGAGCCTCCAACTCAGTGCGTTCTTCAGTCCACTGTTGTTCCTTTTGATTCAACTCCTTCTGCTTCTCATCGAGTGCATCCTTTGTGGAGTTTAATTCGGTCTGAGTCGACTCCAACTCCGCAACCTTGGCATCAAGCTCAATCTTGGCCGACTCCAATGCCGTGGCTTTGGAGTCAAGCTCCTCCTTCGTGGAGGCCAGTTCGGCTTCCTTCGATCCCAACTCAGTCACTTTAGAGTCAAATTCGGACTGCAGGGAGTTGTGCTTTTCCTGTAGCTGTTGTTTCTCCTTCTCGTATTCTGCCTTCATCGTCTCTTGCTGATCGAGCAATTCCTTCTCCCGGGCTGCCAGAGCTTCCGCTGCCGCTTTCTCGTCTTCGGCCTTGATTTCCTCGAATAGTTCAGTCAACTCTTGCTTCTGATTTGCAAGAGCTTCCGCCCTCTCCTCCTTCTGACGTTCCAACTCTTGCTCGTGCTCCTCCTGCGCTTCTTTGATGTTCGTGTTCAGAGCGGCGATCTGCCCTTCCAGTTCGGACTTCGTTTGCAAGAGCTCCTGGTTGGACTTTTCCGCCTCCGCCAGGCTCTCTTCAATGTCCTTCCTCTTCTCCTCAAGGTTGCCTAGTTCCATTCTGAGTTCGTTTATGGTGTTCTTCAATTTCGTTGCTTCCTCCGCGCTCTCGTTCGCTGCCTTTCTCATCTGATTCTGCAGTGCTTCGATGTAGAAATCCTTGTGCATCAATGCCTGTTCATGCTGACTTTCCATCTGCTTAAATTCAGCCTCCCGAGCTGCAAGCTTGCCTTTTGTGTTCTTGTACCCATCGAGCAAGCGGTTGATGTCCGGGATAGCCTCTTGAATTCTTTGCAGAAGTTCAATAGGCTCGTCGTGCTGGTCCTGAGGGGGTGAAATGGTTCCCCTGTCATTCACACCGTGCCCATTTGGCAACCCCATATCCCGGATGGCTTGGAAGGCCGACGCATAATGAGGATCTATTGAGCCGCGAGGAGTGGGACGCATATTTGGAGAAGGGTGGTGATAGTAAGGAGCGTAATGAGGCATGTAACCAGCAGAACTCATCGCAGGTGATTGATATGCAGTGGCATAGCTAGGAGCGATTGAGTGTGGCACGCTGGGAGCTGGCGGCGGAGGTCCGAACGGCGTAGCGTGAGGCGAAACCGCTGGAGACATGTAGGGACGAGTAAGCGGACTGCTGGCCTTTGCATGGGGAGAGGCGGGTTTCGAGGCATATCTCTGCGCGGGAGATGCTGGGTTCGCCATGACGGGCGAGGCGCCTCTATAGTGAGAAGATGCAGACTGTGGAATGGGCGAAGATGGCTTTGATGCAGGCGATGCTGTATGAAACGTAGGAGAGGCAGGTTGATTTACAGTAGATGCACTATGTAACGCAGCGGATGCCGCCTCTGAGGCAGGAAAGGCAGTCTGGAACACAGACGAGAACGCCGGTGGTTCGGTAGATGCTGCTAAAGGTGCAGGAGATAGCGGCCGCGAGGACGAAGCAGGCTCCGGTGCTGGCGAAATGGCTTGGTCCGCAGTTGGACTAAGCTCTTGTTGAGGATCTGGGAGATCGACTTCAGCTTTGGCTTCGGCTTCTGAGGAAGGATTGGGCGCCGGGGAAGCAGCATTCGAGCGAGGAGACGCCGCTACGTACTCAGTTTCTGTCGGAGATGGCGATGGTAACGGACAAGCTGCTGCTGCTTCAGGAAACATGGGAGTCTGAGGCGCTGTGACTGGGGTAGGCTCTGGGGGCTCGGCAGCGTCACTCTGGCCACTTAAACCATGGTTAGGCTCAGGGTTCGTCTCAACAGCCTCTGTCGGAGGGTCCGGTGCCGCTAATTCCTCCAGAATGGACTCGTGAGTCGCTTCAAAAGTGTTCTGCACATCGTTCAATGTCTGCGGCTGACTCGAGATATCCTCTTGCTCCAGGTTCGTCGATGGTTGAGGGTCTTCCCAATTTTCAGTCACAGCCGAGGCTGTCGCTGCAACAGGTTGAGGGTGCTCCAGTTCTGGTACTTGTTCCGGGGCCTGTCCGTGTTTGGGGCCAGGTTCCGGGAGAGACTGTAGAGGAACGTTTGATTCAACTGCTTGACTTTCAGCAGGTTGAGGTTCGGCTTCAACCACTGCTTGTAGTTGTTGATCCTCTTGATCAAAAGGAGGTTCACTGTCGACCTCTGGCTGCGGCTGTTGGTCTTGCTGCTCGGTGGAAGGGGTCTCAGATGGGTTCTCAGACGCTTCTTGGGTCTTCCCCTTCTTATTCTTCTGCTTGCCCCCGGGTTTGCCTTTGCTCTTCTTGCCTGACCCTGCCATTGTGGTAGAGTGAGGCGTGGCCGAGTGCTAACTATAGAAGAAGACGTGTCCCCAGTAGGTTGATTTCTGATGTAGTAGCGATAAGTGTGTCAGAGCAGATACTCGATTGGGTTTGCTGCTGCTTCAGAACTGTACATTTGCAAGCGCGCTCGACGGAGTTTTAAGATATACACTGACTTGATATGGATACAGAAAGCTATAGGTCAGAGTTGATCAATCAGAAGGAGGAAGGCGAGTGATCAGCGATCAGGCGATGATGGAAGTGATGTAAAAATAAGCATGCATTCGGGGAAAAGAGTGATGAATTCCTAGGCGCAGTAAAGGCGCGCGGTGGGCACAAATAGTTGGGCCACACGAAGACAGTATCACACAGTGTCAGGAGGCTGCTCTGCAAGCAAGCAGACTGTTTTGGAAACCGAGCCTGACGCCTACTGCGCTGTGTTTGGAGCAACTGAAATGCGTTGGACAAGATATTAATGAGGGAGAATCCAGAGAGCAGAACAAACCAGCTAATAACCCTGTCTTGAATCAAGCCCAAAACGACGCTCTTACACACGAGAAGGAACTCCACCAGCCTCTCTGAGGCTGGACGAAGCAGAAAGCGGACCGAACCTTAGTCCAATACGAATCAGTATCCATGGGTGGTTCGAGTCACACCATAGTGCTGGTAGTTAGGCGATCTCAACACCCCGGTCTTGGGTGCTAAAGCGGTAATTGTAAAGAATGGGTCCGAAGCCGTCGGTTCCCGACTTGCATGGCCGAACGATCTTGGTGGAGTGAAGTGGGTTGGGCATCAAAATGAGACTGCATCTTCCAGGGTGGCAGGATCAATCATGAGCTAGAATGGCAACTTGGAAGGCTGCAACTTGAACTGATTGAGGGAAAAAATAAATTGTCAAAGCTCACACGCGACACCCGATCAAGTTGGGTTCTGTCCTTGGGTGCTTCATTTTTCCCATTGTGAAACTGCAGGCATGCGTGTCCTGTAAGTAGCTGCCTGTACTCGAGAGACCAAGAGGCAGGGAAAAGGATGTGGGGTTTCCACGCTAGAGACAACTGGAGGATGGAGATCGATGACATGTCCCCTTTGATATCCAGACGTTTTGAAGCCTCTCTTATTGGCAACAGGGAAGAACCCAATAACAATGGGCCCAATGGGAGCAGTGGGGAGCGCCAGTTGAATGTGAGGCAGTTAGTTACTCGGTTAGCATTTCAAAGCAAAGCAGTGCCAATCCAGCAGTCTAGTTTAGCAGTACCATCTGTAGTGCGGTGTGTATTGCAGAGCAGCCATTGTGAATGTGACAACGCAGAGACCCGCCTTTTTGATGTGTATGGAGCAGGAGCCAGGATGATAGGTTCGAAACCTTGGAGCTAGAACGACTTCGAAGCATAGCCCGAATAAATCAGTTTTCACTGCAATATGTGTTGGTGCGTGTGAAGCAGCAATCTGCTTTTTCTTCCTGAGCATATTCAGGCGGTCGAGGTGGCTGGGCTCATATGACCGTTGATTCGAACGACGAAAAGACAAAAATACGATTTAGAGCCTTGGTTCATTATTAGTTGGGTATGAGGAGTTATGAGTTGTAGGTGTTCTCTTTTACTAGCGTCCTCTGATTATTCATGCCCAAGTACTCCGGAGATAATGGTGATGACAACTATCTAGGCTATTCATAACATTCATTTCATGCCAGATAGGTTTAGCTCTAGGGCCCAAGATTAGGGCATCAGACTCCAGCTTCATGAGAGGAACAACAGCAGCAGGAGACTGGAGACCAATAAGCGGTACTAAGTGAAGTCGCCAAACTTCCTGGTTAATACTGGCTATGCGGTCTTGATTGAGAATATTCGAATGCATTGCGCTTGCTCGCAATTGACTGCATAGAAATGCAGCAAAAAATCGAAAAAATGGTCCCTACGAGGGTCGAACTCGCGACCTTGGCGTTATTAGCACCACGCTCTAACCGACTGAGCTAAAGGACCAGTTGATGCAGAAATGGACTCATTTACATTATGTGAGGGGGGAGAGTACCTCAGCAGGACAAGAATGTAAGAATGGCCTTGGTCAGAAGAGCTGCTGCCAGTCTGGGCGACATGGACTTTCCAACATCTTATCATAGAGGCCAATGCAGCAAACGAGGAGGTCGGTGGATATGTCCTGAGGTATGGTCCTGCTCCCAATGACTTCTGCATGCCTATTATCCGTGCGATGGGTGAACTTGACAGTTTCCAGTGTACATCCATCCAGATACGACAGAGATGGAAAGACCCGGGACATCACTGACGTCCTTGTGACCAATTTCTTCCATGATAGCGATACTGTAGGCTATTCGACTCCACTCTAACAGATTGCCTACTATTAAATTCTTTCGAGGTAATTCAGGACCGACAGCTCAGCGGGAGGGACCCTCCTCGGACCGTCATTGGCACAGAGCAAGGTATCCAGCATTAACATGGTAACCTCAGCCATTGAGTGAAAGATTGCTAAGTTAATCCGCTTAAAAACTTATAGCGAACGAGTATTATTCGCATACTCCTCTCCCGCCAGTATTTGCCTAGTAGACATTAAAGATCTAGTTTGAATCAGCGAGTTATTCCGTAGGTACAGGAGACCTAGGTTGCGCTAAGCTTAGAAGGTAGAGTCATGTGACGTCCGGCGAACCGCCCTCGCGCGGCTTTCAACCTCAAATCATCCGGCGACGGCATCATCGTCGTTAATCGGCATTGCCAATTGTCTTTCTCCACAACATGTCTTTCGCCAGACAATCAGTCGCTTCGGCGCGGCAGCTGCTGCGCAATCAGCAGCCCCGTCGCTTTGCCTCTCATGCCGCTCATGCCGAGCCTGTGAACGAGAGCTTCGGCGTACGTTCGATCTCCCCCACGACAGAAATCGTCCTCGTCACTGACTGCAGCTCTTTGATCTCTACAGCGCAGCTTCTATGTCAGCATTGGTGCATTTGCTTCCGCCTACGTTCTTTACCGCCTGAGCAAGTCCACCGAGGAGTCAGGCTCGCAATCGTGGATCTCCAATCTCATCCAAAAGTGGACTCCTTCGGAGAAGCTGTTTGAGGAGAGGAACGCCATTCACACGGCGCTTATGGAGAAGGCCGCTCAGGATCGCCACCTGCTTCAGTCTCAGGGCCCTAGAGCCACTTTCGAATTAAAGCAGCCCGAGTACGTTCATATGAGCTCCCTATGTCCCGCCCAATGTACGAGCTAACGCATGGATTTCTGCATTTTTTTTAGAGTCAGCTTCAATACCTCTCCTCCTTACAATGTCCCTGCTGGCTCGTCTGTGGACCTGAGTGCCGTTGTTGCTCATTACGAGCAGCAGAATAAGCAGATGGAAGTGGCCCGCGTCGCTCGGATGAAGGACGGCAAAGCGGTGTCTCTATATGACTAGACAGAATTGGCTCTTACTTCGAGATCTATTTTAAAGCAATGCCAGTGGCAGGCATGACAAGGGGGTCGTGTTGTACATATTACATATTCATTTATGGTAGCCCCGTCAACGGTTCATTTTGCCGTCTCGTTAACCAGTCTCGTTTTACCGCCGTTTACGATGAAAAAGCCGATCGATATTGCCTGGCGTAGTCCTTATGTTCATGCTGATGTATATGGCTCCTCCCAATGCAGTCGTTATGTACTCCTGAGCGCAATCTTCAATATCACTCGACCGACACCTTCCGAGTTGATATTCACCTGTTCCTCCACATCCAGGTCGTTGCCATTGACATTTTTCAACACCATCAGAAACTCGTCTACTCCACCTCCCACGCCGAAATAGACCTTCTTCGCTGCTACAAGGGCTTTGCTCCGCTCTTGTTCGGTTTCAGACCGGCGAAGCAAGGCAATCAAGGTCTCGGAGAAGGGCGCAAGAGATGCCGGAGAGTATATCGTCTCACTCGCAAGAATCAATGTTTTCCCTTTGCCCTGTGCGTAACTGGAGAATACCAAGTCAACAAAGGCGGGGGACCAGGCACCGGAAATGAACTCGAAGGTGATCTTCCTGCTTGCGAGATCTTTCTGAAAGCTCTCCAGGAGCTCAGGCGTGATGTCGAGTTCTTCTTCATCGGGTTGGTCCCCGGACGAAGTTGCCTGCGTCGAAGGCGGCCCCCTATGCGTGACTATGTAGTTCCAAGTCAAAAGCAGATTCGGAAGCGTGACTAGGCGAAGGACGGCAGAATTGTAATCTGCGAATGTGAAATGGATCTCGTTCGTAGCTGAGTCCGGTCGACGTAGCGCTTGCGCGAAGAGAGTCAGTGACGGTACCGCAGTTCCAGCACCGAGCTACTTTTCCTCGTCAGCGTCCATTCGAGCAATAATTGCATACCGAAGTACGATCAAGTGGACGAACTACGGACCTCAATAATGTGCTGGTCCGCATCCTGATGGGACAAATCTTCACTAGCAACCAATTTGGCAAGATCCACCGCACACTCCCATGTCTTGAAGCCACCTTCGTAGAAATTGGGCTTGATATCCCCCTTCTCGAGCCCAGAGATGAGTTCCTCATTCTCATGGTCTGCACTGTCTTCGGCCATAAGCTGAGTGCGAATGTCGAAGACTTCTCGACGTGCAAGGGTGAACGTCCTCTCATCTCCATGAGACGCATTTATTACGAGCTTGTTGTATGATATTTGTGATGGCAATGTAGAGATCTAGAACATAGTTAGATTGAGCATATATGGCCGATCATAAATTATCCTTCGCCGTCCTCTATTCCTCTCTCCCTCTTCATCTCATCCGTCGCCTTCAAGCGCGATCCGTCTGTAGCTACCCGACTACCTAAAGGCATCCCACAGAGTGAGCATAGAACTTACCCATTCTCCCATATCATGTTTCTGAGGTTCCATTAATCTTCCAGTGAGCTGGTTGCTGGCATGCTCCACAGCATTCACCTCTCTCTCATCAACCCCATTGAAATCGTTCTCGTCAATGTCAATGTCATCCCCAGAGAAACCGAAGCTGAACGCCGAGGTCATTGCGCGCTTATAGAATTATTTCTTTCTTCTAAGCAATGACTCGATTAACCCATGAACAAACTCTATGCGACCGTTTTCTGGAAGAAGCTGAGCACAATATGACAACACTTTTATGTATTCTGAATATAGCAGATGTACTTGTATTCAGCAGACAATTATGAAAACGGGAATGTCCGCCTTTGATTCGTGAAAATTGAAGAGTGACACCGTCAACATCTAGTTCTTGAAGGCATGATCCAAAAATTTGCTGAGAAATATATTGATGACTAAGCGCACCTAACATGACTAGTTAACTAACTAGTTACTAGTTATAACTTAACTACTTGACTATTAGGTAGATGACAATCGCGATTCATGACAATCTTGAACCCGTACGTAAATGTAGTATTGTAGTCTATTATAGCTTCTCTAACCAAGTGCAATATCTGTGCTCGATTCTCCTGTGGAAGCTGGAAAGTCTAGGCCCAGCCTCCAAATCGAAATTCCATTAACATGACGGTTGTCTTCGTATGTTGGGCTAAATCTATCATTTCAGCGTTATAATGTCGTCTATGTGTTGCTACACTTGCAACAACAGAAAAAAATTAGGAAGATCCGTTCTCCATCTGCTGGCTAGCGAGAACAGCCTTCTCAAGAGCCTGGAGCGTATCGGCCTTGAGATCCTCTGCATCCTCAACACCGCAACTCATGCGGACGAGATCATCAAAGACACCAGCGGCCTCGCGCTGATCCTTAGGAATGCCGGCGTGTGTCATGCTTGAAGGGACTTCGCAAAGACTCTCCACGCCGCCCAAACTCTCAGCAAGAGTAAAGACCTTGGTGTATTGGCAGAAAAGATGAGCGGCCTTCTGCCCTCCCTTGATACGGAAGCTCAGCATGCCACCACCCATTCCCTGGCGGTGCTGCTTAATAGCAATGGCGCGATGGGGATGTGAGTCAAGCCCCGGGTAGTTGACAGAGATAACATGAGGGGACGCCTCGAGAGCCTTGGCGACGATTGTAGCGTTAGTCGTCGCCTCACGGGCGCGCAGATGAAGGGTCTTGAGGCCACGGTGAGCGAGCCAGCAATCGAAAGGAGATGGTACGGCCCCAATGGCATTTTGCAGGAATGTGAGACGATCCTTCAGACTGTCAGAATTGAAGGCTGCAACGCCCATGAGGACGTCCTATATTTGGTCAGTATACTGCCTCACTCGTAGACGATGGGTCACAACTTACTGAATGACCGTTGATGTACTTAGTGACCGAGTGCACGACGATATCGGCTCCGTGATCCAAGGGATTCTGGACATAGGGGCTCATGAAGGTGTTGTCAACCACCACGATGATGCCGTGCCGGTGCGCAACGGCTGCTACGTTGCGAATGTCGACCAAGCCAAGTGTGGGGTTGGATGGGGTCTCAATCCAGACCAGCTTGGTCTCGTTGGGTCGGATCAATGCCTCCACGTCAACTTCAATGCAAGGCGAGAATGTTACATGAACACCGTGGGCCGAGGCGACCTTTGTGAAGTATCTGTGGGTTCCGCCATACACATCGGACACCGAGACGACGTGAGAGCCTGCAGCTAGGGACTGGAGGATGGTAGCTGTGGTCGCCGAGCCGGATGAGAAGGCCAGTGCGTATTTTGCGTGTTCGAGGGCCGCAACAGCTTGCTCGAAGTTATCACTAAGAAACGTCAGGGCTTATTCATTCGCGCGATCGTCTCAATTGTGTCTCAGGGCAGTCACCTACCGGTTTGGGTTTGAGCTTCTGGTGTACTCATAGAGACCGACGGGGTTACCGACGCTGGTTTGCGCAAAGGTTGTGGAAAGTGAAATCTATGTTAATGGTTAGTTCTTATCCTTCTCCATAAGTAGCGAAGGATGCAGCGCAATCCATTTGAACTCACAGGAGCAATGACGGCGCCAGTGGTGGGATCATGAGGCGATCCAGCGTGAACAGCTAAGGTCCCAAAGCGGCGGTCCTGTGCACCTTCGCCATTCTGAGCGTTGCCGTTGGAAGATGCAGTCATTATGAACGGTCGACGACGTTGAAGACGATTTAACCGTTTGTACAATCAGGGAGAGAAAAGAAAGTGGGGAGAGAAAGAAAATAGAAGGATGAAATTTTATTGATAACCGATTTATTCGATCTAGTTATCAGATATTGAAAGAAACAGTCGGAGGGGACAGTTGTATGAGATCACTCCAAAAAAAAAAAAAAAAATCCAATTGGGCGCCGGTCCTGCGTCCTTCGTGTTTATAAGAGTCAGCAATTGACAATTAATAATAACAGACAACAAATATTAGACTGGAATGTGCGACGGAGAAACAGACACATTAATGATTATTGATTACTACAAGTAGTATTATTTTCCCTGCCCTTCGGACTCCGATTTTTTCTTTCCCATCAAACTCTCTTGGGATTTCTTTTACGTTGCACTACAGGGCTACAGGGCGGAACCTGTCTCCATCTGAACCAGACGTCCCCGGCACTAACCGAGCAAGTAGATTCCATTGATAATCAGATCCAGGGCAACGTGGATCTTGCAGATATCATCTAGGCTTGATAGATTATTGGGTAGGTGTGTTGCTTGCTGACAGGCAGATGCATGCAGTGATGTTTTGTGCCTACAGATATTAGGTATCTAGTCTGAATAATCATCGTCACAATCTACAAATAGGAAGTTAATTAGGTTAACTAGTAACTTAGTTATACACCCCCCCCCATGACAAATGGACACGGATATGGTAAGCTGGAACCTACTGTGATACATTCTGATGAGGTGATTTGTACTACAACTTTACCTGACGCTCAGTACATACAGAGTACGTAGTACATTTTTATTCGGATCAGAGATCACGTCATTTTTGGGCCTTTGTAATCATTTCTTGACTATCATCTCATGGTCATCATGCGACAGGCAATACGTCAGTGCTGTCCTGTCCTCTATTCTAGCAACGCCAATGATGGGAATCATTTATTAACTCCAATTCCAGCCTACTGTATCATCCGGCGTGTGCATAAAGACAACATAAAAAACATGGGAGCACTCTCACTAATCAACTCTCCCATCACCACCAGGACACGGGTCCCAAACCTGCCATTTGCATCGAGCCCTAGGTTTCACAATTAGCCAAATTAGAGTTCATCAGAAATCGAAACGCGAGGGCACATACTATGATGGAGTAGGGAGGCTTTCGTTCAATGGTTGCGCCGTCTCCTAGATCTGGGGCATTGGGAATCTGATCATGCCATTCCTCCATCTCAACTCTGAAACGGACAATTTCTCCTATGTCAAAGTAGAATGTTGAGCCATCTTCATTTTCCCAAACCCACACTTGATCGGCAATGTCACTGTTTCCTGGTTAGCCAATATGTACTTCCGACAGTCCGGAGAAAGACGGTTGCTTACAATCGAGCACCGTCCAGCAGAAGATCCGGGGGAATGAGAATGTCATTGAAAAATTCTACACCAACTGCTTTTTTATTAGCATGAGTATAATGACCGCGAGCTTGAGGCAGTTGCATACTCTTGATCCCTTGTTGAGTAGCACTGGAGATCTTGCCTAGTAGGATTTCTCCTTTGAACGGCCGGAAGACGATGAGCCGGAATTTCACTATAGAGAATCAGTAAAGCAGTTATCTTCAGTCAGGAAATCATTCCAGACATACCGTTTACGTTGACCAAACCAGTGCCATGGCCTATTAAACCATCCGACGATTCTAACAAGTCATAGAATCCAATGCAAAGGCCAATTTTTTGAATGACCTGCACAAGCGAACCATGTCAGTCAAGGCGACTGCCACGTCGATCAGGGGTGACTTCACCGTACTTTATTTGCATACTTTTCGTTAATATTGTCCTCGATTGCGACAGCGCTGTACTTGGAGAAGTCTTCAGGAGAGATCTGGATGAGATCTGAGACGGTTGTCTGCCTCGCTGCCGTCAGCTTGTCTATTCATGACAAGAAAAACTAAATTTCATCAAGGACGTCTCTCAACTGACAAGAATGAACATTTTCGAATATGTTACAGGGGAACGAGGTATCGCATGAGCAGTGATCACGATATGTAGTTTCTATTTCCACCAGTCGCAGAGAGGATTAGCGGCAAGACAAAACTTGCATTCTAACCATGTAGGACGCTGTAACGGCCCCTTCTAATTTATGTTTTCAGCAATCACAGTTTCATGGCATTATAAAAGTGTATTTGAATCTGCAACAAGAGAAGTTCAAAAGATCAATCGCGAATTGCCTCGACCAATCGCATGTTGCGGATCCGGCCTGGTTGCTCTTAAATTTTTCCTCGCTGCGTTTGATAGCCAGAACCTAGCACGTGACTTCTCCACTGTGCCTAACAGTGACAGTTCGGATCTCGGAACGGAACAACAACTTTAGAGCTTCGGTCCTAAAGAAGCGATCAGAAGTGATCGGAGGTTTTCTCAGGTCTCCGGGATGGCGTGAGAGGATGGCATCGATGCTGCCACTCATTCGAGGGCCTGCAGAGATCTTTCCGCAATGAGCTCCCAGGGATTCTCATTTCCTCCCCCTCCTCCCCCCCCTCCTTCTTCTCAGCAACAGCAGCAACCTCAGTCAGCTTTTCCGTCTGGGCCTCCACAATACGGTTACGGTTCTTATGGTCAGCGAGGTGGACGAGGCGCCGGAGGGCACAACAGAGGTCGTGGCAGAGGGTTTGGGAATCGAGGAGGTCGGGGAGGCTCCTTTGTTCCCCACCATGCCAACCATACCCCGACCTATTCCTCTACGCCGTCATCTTTCGGTTATGGGTCGATAAACTATACCGGGTTTACGCCTCAATCTCAGCCTACTGTCTCTCGCAATATTCCATCGCCACAGATTGCATCTTTAGGGTCACCTGGTTTCCAACACCAGTCCAATACATCCTCGTACACTTCCCCGCAACACTTTTCGCAGCCCCCAGTCGTTCTCGGATCTCCATATCAGCCACAACCTAGCTACGATGCAGCTTACGCCCCCCCAAATGCGCAATCGAGTCCTCCGTACCCTTCTGTCGTGCATTCGACTCAACATTCCCCTCAACCCGTACAAGCACCGATGATGAGTCCTCCAATGCGTTGGGGTTTTGAAGCGCCACCACCTACAGGAACATTTGCTAGTCCTCGACGTAGCAATCAATGGGCCCCGCGGCAGTCTAGCACACACCAGAACCAATCCTCCTTTGGTGCAAACTCAATGAAATATGGCGGAAAGCGGGATCATGCGTCGGCATTTGGAGGAAAACCGCAAACAGTTGCACCTCGCGTTCCTGCACCGCCTCCGGTTCCAAGTTTCGGTAACCCTCTGCCTGTGAAACCTCCACCGGCAGTTGATGCTGCAAATCCGAGAAAAAGGAAAAGAAAACACAACCAGTTAGGGCTTACGCCCAAAACCGAGGATCATGAATCGAGTGAGGAGGACGACGTGGATGAAGAATCCAAGTTGGCACCTGCGGCTGCCGGTGCTGCAGCACCGTTGCGATTCACCTATAAAGGACGGACGTCCACACTCCAGTCACCCACAGACATTGCCGCATGGATTGAGGAACGGAAGAAACGATTTCCGACGCAAGCAAAGGCTGAAGAGAAGAAAAAGGCCATGGAGGAGGCTAAGAGAGCCCGTGAGGAAGCTCTGAACAAGAAAAGGATTGAGAGGCAGGAGCAAAGACGAGCCCAGAAGGCCGCCAATGATAAACCAGAAAGCGTCATTGATCCGGCGGATGCGGCCGCCAAGGCGAAACGAAAGGCTGATAAGCTTCAACGCAAGTTGCTAAAGGAGCAGGAACGGGTAGCGAAAGCGGAGGCGGATGCCGAGCGGGCTCGGCTCGAAGTTGAAAGGCTGCAAAAGGTGGCCATGGAGGCGAGAAGAGGGTCAGAGTCTGCAACGCAGAAAACTGAACCTCAACCTTCCGTCGCTGCAGAAAAGGCGGACACAGAATCTGCTCAGAGAGTGGAGATACTCGGCTCCAAGGACAACAACTCGGAGACTGTGGCTGTCCCTGCCGAGAGTTCTGTCGCATCCATGGCCCCTGGGACAATGGTAACAAAGATGGAACCCGGTGACTCGGTAGAGAGTCGAAACGAGGAATCCGCCGCATCATCTTCCGACGATTCGGACAGCATTGACTGGACGTCATCAAGTGGATCTGACGTTTCTTCGGATTCAGACGAGAGCGATGATGATTCGGCCCCCGAGGAAGTGTCTTCGCGCCGTGAGGGCCCGGAGCGGGTAGCACCACCACCTCGAGTCAATAAGAAGAAAGTGTGTCGCCATTTCGCCCGCAATGGGCGCTGCTTGCACGGGGAGAAGTGCCATTTTCTACACGAGTTGCCGGAAAGAGGCGCCAAAACAAAACCGGTGGAGAAAAAAGGACGGAGGGGACTCTTCCAAGCTGTAAGTATCCTCGGTCTTTAGCAAAGAACGGAAATGGCATTCTTTCGTCCATTCAAATGCTAACACGCAATTTGCTAGCTGATCGAACGCCAAAAAGAGGACGAGGATCGGAGAGCCATGGAAGTGATTGTATGGCTGGGAGAGAACGGATTTCTCGATGCCCCAGAGGCCGAGGAAAGGGCGACTGGACACTCTCATACTGATGGGAACAAAGATGGGAACCGGGACTCTCAAGAGACGAAAGACACAGTTGCTGCTGTCTAGGTGCTGGAAAGACATGTTCTATATAACATCGGCGCCTTGTACATAAAATCCGTATACGAATTAGCTTCAGAACCAAATAGAGCCCTGGGTCTTTCAGCCTGGGCATTGAGACGGTCGCAGCAAAGGACGCCAGACTTGAGAGTTGACCAAAATGAAGTCTATCATCGACTATTTGTGGTCCCTAGGACATTCCCTCTCAGAGGGACATATCCTTACCATATCGCCTGTTTGCAAGTCGTATTGAAGGTCATAATACGGAAAGGCTTCATGCCGTACCGTAAGGTACCTTAGCCGGGTACTTCCGTTCAGATACCCTAACTTATAGCGGGATGATCATTTTGATTAAACACCTTCCTTTGTTGCACAAGGTTACCTACAACCTAAGTAACAGACATGTATCTGGTTGACGTTAAAGAAATACTTTTGTATGTTTCCATATTGCGTTTGAGGTCACCACAGGAATCAAGGAGTAGAAGATCACTCAGATTTTGGGTTTTCGGGTGCTAGGTATCTCCTACGGGATAACCGGAGCTAAACAATCATAATTCACTCATCTACCACTCTACCTACTGTGAATCGGAGGTAAGGTATGGTTATTCTTAGCAACAAATATCAAAGTCCTCAGTTCCTCCGCTTCTCAAAGACCCTTGGATAGTTCGATCCCATGGTCCATTGCCACCACACCATCGAGACTGATAGTCATCTAGTTACCTATCTTCTTTACTCCTTTGCGACCCTTAGCGTCAACTAGCTGGGGTCCCGACCGGGCTTTCGTCGGAATTACTGGATCCTTCTCGACCTACTTATTTGGCTAAGCGAATGACTACGACTGACTCGGTCTAGCTGAACAAACGCCTTTTCCTAGAGAGGGAGCGACTAAGTCTGGCTGGGATTAGCCCCCTCGATGGCGTTATGCCCATTTATTCTGATTTTGCCTCTTCGATTCGGGGGTCTGTGAACTTATGGTTGATGAGACCGTTCTATTGGCTCTTCCTCGAGGCTGACTGGCTCGTGGCTTCCTCACCATCTGACTACTGGCGCGAAATCTCCATCCTTCCATTAGTTTACCCAGGTCCCCCAAACGAGATGAGTTGACCAGGTTTCTTGGGTGTAGCGGAAGGTTAGGTAGGTTCTACTAGCCTAGCTCTTCCGGTTATTATTACTCGGTCCCATCTCCCCTTCTCCTCTTTCTTCCCTTTTTCTCCTTACTCTCCCTCCAGTCGATCTTTGCATCATACTGATCTTTCTGTCTGTCTTAAACCCAGTCAGAGTCCATTCCTTTCTCTGAATACGTATATTCCAATTCAAAATCCCTTCGTTACAATCTTCCTGAATACTTTATCTTAGCCCCGCTTTGCTACCTCTTTTTTGGGAATTTATATATAATAGCGTCAACAAAAGTCTATACTTTAGTCAACATGCGTTCCATCATCTTCCTGTCTCTCAGCGCTCTCGCGGCCATCGCAGTTGCAGCTACCAAGGAGAATCCTTTCAACATCCCTGCCGACGGTTACGAGTTCAGTGCTGGTGAGCCCACTACTTTGACCTGGGACCCTACCACCAGTGGAACTGTCACTCTCAAGCTTCAATGGGGCGACGTTTTCACTTCTGACTCTGGCTCAACCATTGTCTGTAAGTGTCTCAAATTGAAACGAGTCTGGAGCGCTGCGCATATGCTAACGTACCCTAGCAAGCATTCCCAATTCCGGAAGCTACACCTGGAATGTTCCTTCTAGCATCGCTTCTCGGCCTGATTACACCGTTGAGATCATTTCCGATGAGGATACCTCCGAAACCAACTACTTGAACCGTTTCACGATTGCAGGAGCTACTGGTGTCGCGTCGAGCACGGCTACTGCCACTACTACTAAGACCGCCTCTACCACTAAGACCTCAACTACTACTAGCGGAACTCCTACCATGACCACTGTGACGTCGACCACTGCTTCTCCCTCCAGCAGCTCTTCGACCACCAGCAGCTCGTCTACAACTGAAACTTCGACTACTACCACCCAGGCTTCTCGCACGACCGCCACTACATCGCCTACTTCGGTCCCCAACGCCAATGGCGGTGTCATCAACCGGATCTCTGGTGGCATGATGGCGCTCGTCATGGGTGTGATTGCATTCATCTAAGCAGTATACGTTGCGAGCATTGTGGCGGCGAGTCACATCACTGCGATCGGGCTCGATACATTCGAATATATAGCTTCTGGCGTGTCCATTTTCTTCTTCCTTTGCATTTGCTTGGGCTCGAATATGGTTGAATTACCGCTTTTGGGTATCTACAGTCTGTTCCTGACCTGCGGATGGAAAAAGGTGTAACATCCTTTTTTCGTGTCCGATTCTCTCTATTCCTTTTGGGCGATGCTTGGGGATCCATATGATCGCGTAACCTAATGGTCATTATTCGTTGTTGGGACCAAGGACTCTCGTCTGTTCTGGCACACTTTTTGTATGGTATGTAGATATGTTTACATTGTAATGAATGACTTGCTTTGGCCTGCAGGAGCATGCGAGTAAACAATGGAGTTTTGTAAAATCATCTGCATATTCTATGGTTCTAAACCTTCTGGGCCGTTCAAGAGACAATGAGGCTCTGCCGTAGCCGACGATCTTCAGGAACTACTAGTATGATTCGAAGATAACGCGGGGAATCGGTCGATAGTCTGTTGCAATCATAAGCCCGATACATTTCAGAATCGAACCGATGGGTTTGAATGTCCGATTTTCATCTATTTCTGTCAGAGCGATACCCCATCGGATGGCTGTGGGTCTCTAGCCGAAATGACCGTTTAGCAGAGTGGACATAGTAATATGGCTCGGCAATTTGCATTGCATTTACAGCCTCTAAAATTATGAGCTTTCCTTCTGGAGTCCTCCGTATGGCAGAGCTAATCCCTAACTACCTTGGGATCTAAATTCCAGCAGACTATTATCTATGGGCCTGTGGCATGAGTTGATCTCTGTGAGCCATTACATACCCACTACCCCGTACGTCAACGGGCTATACGGGCTCAAAACATCGATATTTGCGGAGGCCATGATTAGTCGGTATTCCTGGGGATTTTGAGTACCTCGGTGAGAGTCTGTTTCAGTCATTATGCATGGATAAGTAGGAAACCACGTAGCTACTGTAGATGTCCTACATTATGGATGTAAGACTCGTGCTTACGCGAGTAACCTCGGTGCTGCTTCCAATCTTCAGTGGTTCCGTATCGACGTGATGTATTTTACTTGAATTGTATCTTACCATACCGTTCGTACTGAAAGTAAGGTACATATATCAGAACGCTTCTCTCAGACATCGATGACTGAGGACTGACAGTTTGAGTGATGCGAGAAGCCTGAAGGGATTCGTCGGGCTAGAGAGGAATACATTTCTGCCTGTAATTTCTTGTTGTGCATTGTGACTGATACCTGGGAGACTAGCGTACACGTTACCTACATACGTCCTACGAGGCCGAAGGCTGCTGCGAATAGCACGTGGAGATGGCAGAGCTTTTCTGTCGTGCAACATGCCATGCTTTGTTCTTACTCATCGAGCGGATAGGGGCTTTTGAGCTTATTGTTTATCAATTCCGATTAACATCAAGAATGCTAATGATGTCGCTCACAACGCTGTAGGAGCACAGCTCCCAAGGTGATCTCTGAAGTATCTGAAACAGCAAGATAAGGATTGAAGAAAGTGGGCCCGAAAGGAGCATGGCATCATCTGTCATACAGACCGAAGAGAAAAAAAGAAAAGGCAGTTCTACGCGGCAACCCATTGAGGACACACTCGCTTGATGAACTTCATGAACTTGAAGAACCCGACGGCATACTCGACATTACCGTGAGGGTCCACTGTTCGCTCTGGAAAGGCTATACCAGCACCATATAAACCCTTAACCAGCCGTCCACGTTGATCGTAGAATCCGCCGGTTTCATGATCAAAGTCCGGCTCCAATGGCGAACCATTCACAGAAAGCTCTGGCAGGGGATCCCGAGTGAAGCCAATGGCCTGAACGATGTGAGTGCAGAAGGGTAACTGCAGCTTAAACTGTGCCATTTCTTTACCACTGCTGCAGTCGACCTTGGTGATGAAACGGCCTGCCTCGGAGGTCGGTAAAACTTCATCTTCGAGCTGCTGGCGAGCAAAGTCCGCAGCGAGACCCTTGAGACCGGTGTTATCTCGGAGGATCCAACCGTCCATGTACTCGGCATACCGAAGAGGATGCCGGGTAAACCACTTGATGCGGAGCTGGGGATGAGAACTGCGGGCCAAATCTACCAGGTTGAGCAGAGCCAGAATGGCACTATGAGAAGCCCCTACAACGGCGATGGTCAATGGCGTGTCTCGGGGAAGGTGGGATGCGAGTTCACTGGGCTTCAAAACAATGTCAAGGTCCAGCCTCTGAAAGTTGTGCCCAGGAACAGGGATCGGAGCAGCTGTCGGTGACGACCCCGTACACAGGATGAGTCTAGGTGTCTCAACTTCAAACTCGTCGGACGATCCCTGACTTTTGATCCGTACTGTCCAGGAAGAAGTCTACGGAACGGGAAAACAAAAAGCATTAGCCAACTACCCAATTTCTCTCTCTTGTTGCCCTCCTGTGGCAATCCAATGTGGAATCTCAAACTAACCTTTTCCGCCAGATTGGCAGCAACGACATAACCCTTGCATTGAACAACCCGATCAAGTTTCACAATGCCCTCTGTTAAAGCCTGAACCATCTCTGCACCATGCTGCAACAGACATGTTTGATCTTGGTCAAGTTTCGCTAGAGTCGTGAAAGCATTGGGCATGCGTGTACTACTGATGACTGCACGGAATGGCTGGACACCTGTGGCATACGCTTGGAAGAAGGAGACTTTGGTGTTGCTGGACAGAACCCCGAACAGTCAGCCGTAGAGTTCCTCCTCCGAAGCTTACTCGGTTTCCCAAGCGCGTAAAGAGCCGGGAATAGTCGTGCTCACCTAGGAACCTCGCGGTATTTCCTGCCCACACGTCCGGCCTGAAAGTAGGGATCAACCCAGGCAATTTTCTCACCAAGCTGCCTCTCCAGGAGATTTCCAACCACGGCCAGACCGGCAGGACCGGCTCCCACGACAACCGCAGCACATTTCTGAGGCGGATTCATGATTGTTGAACGATTTGGAGATATAGATGCAGAGAGCTTGGTAAACGAAATTTTATGGGCAACTCTGGAATTACCACATGAAGATATCTCAAGGGAGGTACTGAAGAATCATAGGGAGGGTGCGAATTAGTAGGGATTCTGCCAGATGGTTAGAATCAGAGCCCGGCGTTTTTCTCGGTGAAAACAGCTATCAAGCGTCGTGACACCTTCTCCTAGGGAAAGAGGGGAGCCTGATGATCATATACATCGGGAAACGGCGAGCAAAGGGACGCAGGATGACAACAGCGAACAATAGAACCGCATCGCAGGCGCTTGGCAGGATTCACTGTTTACCGCTTGTTCAGTCCATTGATATGGGGATGCGTAACAAAAACGGCTTGAAAGCGCGAATCAGGCATCTCGGACGATAGAACACATGGTGCAGACGTAATCAACCGTCCATAGAGAGCAAGGAAGCCACGGATCATGCGGTGGTAACAATCCTAAAGGTACTAAGGGTAGGATACTCCATTCCCAGCTCCCCGTCTCATAGACTCGAGATGTCGAAAGCCCGGGCATAGATGAGCAATCGGCGACTCAAACTGACTGCTCAGTGGTTGAACTTTGATGGTTGCGCAACTGATGCACCAGGCCCCACTTGGACCTTGTGAGTGAATCGCCGACCGAGACGCTTTCCGTCGGCTCAGGCAAGAGAGAGAGAATGTCACGGGGGGATGTACTCGTCGTCGCCCTTCATCAAGGGGACAACGAGGGATCCCATGCGGTTCATGACTGTCACGGATTATGGCCGTCGCAGGTTAAACGGATATTGGTCTCATTCACGATGGAAAGGAACAGCTCCCAAAGGTGCTGGTAGTGATGGAGGATGGAGAGTCCTTATATTCAAGCACGCGAGAACCATGCACGGACAGTCTTGGCGCAATTGCGTGATTTCAATTAGAATGAGGTTATTACTGTTTGCCTGATTGGGAAGGTTCCTGCTATCTCAGGCGTCTGCAGAAGAGTGCGGAGTTGAGGTTAGAGGGTGTATATGTTGAGCAAGGGTTAGGAGTCACTACAGTCCACCAGCTAGCTAACGTATGATTTGGTCAAGTATCTCCTCGTTTTTATATCATTTCACAGATACTCAACATTAACATGTGCTGTTGGATTGCTGTGTTTCCTCTTTCGATGCTGCTCGGGCTGCGGCTATTGTAAGGTACGGGGAGCTCGTGACAAGGTCTCAATTTGAACACCGAAAACTAGAAGAATATACATTTGCCATTCCATGATTACACGGCCCAAAATACCCGAACGGATATAAATTCGACATGGTTTGACCATCCTGGGAATCGCGCTCGTCCCCAGACAGCAATGGAGTCTCCCACGCCCAAGGTCCGGACTACACTCCCATCCAGCGTCGCCCGACCACGACCTTGCGAACGCTCAATCTCTTCGGCGTCAGCAGATTCAGCTTGGATGTTGTCAAGGTAGTGCCAAGTGATTGTATTTTCTTGTGTCTGTGATACTGCGGTCTTATTCATCTGAAGTTTGCCAGGACCTGGCAAGAAATGTGAGTGCTGGGGACCGATCGGTTCCTGACGCTCCCCTTGGTCGGTGGGCTGGGTGGACGCTTGCGAATCCGTCTGGGCGTTGCCCTCTTGAGGGATTGCATGTATGATCTCGACATCGAACCAGGTATATGACCCATCGTAGGGGCTTTCACCTCTGGGACCGCCACCCCAGCCCTGGTCATGAGACAAGATTTTGAAAACAATCTTGCGACAGGGATGTACGGTCTGATGAGGAAGTGCATTTGGGGATGCGCTTCCCAGTGTCTATCGATAGGTAAGATATCAGTGTCCATTATAGGTAGAATAAATGGAGGAATTGGAGGTTTGATGATCGAGGGTCTGCAACATACCGCCTCATCATAACACAGAGGTGCCGTTCGTAGCAGTTCTCGGTCATGATCCTGTCTGATAATCGTCCTTGCGTCCATCCTAGCCTCGATTGAGGGCCAGTATTCGGCAGTCTCCATAATCATGTCCACGATCTCCATTGGCAACCCTTCCGAGGTGACCTTCCATCTCAAAATATGCCTGACCTTGAACACATCAAATACACCGGGATAGAAAATATCTGAAGCTGTGTCTTGCGCCGGCTCTCTCGAAGAAGAGTTTGTATCGTCCGAGTCATTAAATGGCGGTTGACGAGGGGAACGGAAGCGGCGCATAATGGATGGGAACATCATATGAAACTGAAACAAATGTCGTAAAGGTGCGAGGTATCTTTAGAGACTTTGAAAAGACGGCTACATAGACGATAATTCAATATGTTTGGAGGAAGTGTTCGGCCCAGCCCAGGCATCAATAATAAAGGAGTTATCCTGTGTCCAGTCGAATAACACTGCTCAACGATCAGGGTCAACGCTGGTTGAAAACCCTGTGATTATAGGTTTAGATAAAGATAGACAGGTCTCATAGTCGTCTCCCCATGGCGATTTTGCCTTTATTGTGCCCCAAAGGCGAAGTCAGAATAGTTGCCGTTTCCCCACGTCAGGGCGGGGAGTTCAGGGGACGGTGGGTAACTCAGATCTCTGATGCATATGAGTATCGGATTTGCCTGGCCAGTGGCTTAGAAGCACAAATAACGGCCACAGACTAGAATTATAATGCGACGATGTTTAAGGATATTAAGAAGCATACAAAAGGTAACTCTACAAATCTGAATGGGATATACCTCTCTGTGTTCAGCTGATAAGACATAGATAGTATATCTGATGACGTCAATGTTGTCAATGGGTTCTTTTACCACACCATCCGCGTACTTCTATTGGGCGGCCCTCTATCTATATTGACTGAAAAGCAGCGCTGTGATGACTTTGAAATAATGCAATTTCAGATTCAGGATAATGATCTTCTCAATACGGTGAGTACATAATTACACTTCGTATAAGCAGTGCCGGGAACAGCCCACTAGGCAGATGGAAGAAAATGATACATGTAAAGAAACCTATTTTGCCATCTTTCCTTTCCTGCCTCCGGCAGCCTGGTACGCTGCAGCTCGCTTGGCGCTCCGGTTCTTCGGCTTGCCTTTGGAGCCACGACTCTTGGTCTTAATTTTGATGCGCGATGATCCCTCTGTTGCACGATTACCTTCAAACACCACCGAGTTCCCTGATATAGACTTTCTCCCTTCGGCCTTCATCTTAGCCGCACCGGCTCTACCAAAGAGCTTACCTGCTCGCCCTTGAAGCGTCGAGAAGCCCTCGCCGAGCGCTTTGCCGTGAGCCCCAGTTTCTGGGCCATCACGCTTCTTGGGGAGCTTTTTGGCCCGTGTCACCCGGAGTTTCCGCGGCAGCATGGGAGGAAACTTCTTCCCGTCCAGCAAAAGTGCCTCCTCCACACAGACCTGATCATAAAACTGTACATAAGCAAAGCCTTTGCCCACGCGGGTAGTACGGTCACGGACCACCCGGACAGACTCGACATTGCCTTTGGTCGAGGTCCGTTCTTTAGATCCCTTGGTGTGAGCGTTGAATGTGCGCCATAACCCTTCCTCAACGTCCGCGGGCCCCGACTTCTTCTTTTTCTTCTTCCCGTCTTCCTCCGGGTCGGTCTCGTTGTCCACGAAGTCAAGGTTGCCAACAAAGACACACCGTTTGTGGTCGATCTGGGAGGGATGCGCAACGCTGTCGACACGAAGGTGTCGATCTAGAACAACGGTGCCGTTCAAGGCCGCAGGTGCTTTCCGTGCTGCCTGCACCGTACTGTAGACAGCATATGCGTTGGTGCTTGGTGTAGTGTCATCTAATATCTCACGTCTAGCAAAGGCAGCTCGCTTGGGGACTTTTCCGCCGCTAGCGAAGGCCACAGAGCGAAACCGAATCGATTCGACTTTGTGAGGCCCTGTAGATTCCGGAAGAGTGGAAAGAAAGGATGCCAGATGCTTCAATAGGGTCTTCTTTGCCGATTTGGACCTGATGACCTGGCTCGAGACATTGCCGAGGAACACGGTACGGTTACTCTTTTCGACTTCCTTGGACTCCGGATCACCGCTCTGAGTCTCGTGCCTGGGGACTGTAATTTCGTCCTCTTCCTCCGAACTTTCGTCATCCTCATCTTTAGACTTGTCCGACACAGAATCAGAATCCTTTCCTTCCTCGACTTTCTGCCTCTTTGCCTTCTCGGCGCGACGCTTTTCTTGTTCCTTCTGTTCCTCCTTCGCTATACGCCGCATATAAGTCTCTTCGAGATCTTCCGCAGGGGCCCTTTTCCGTTTCTTGCTCGAAGTAGCTTGGGTATCCACGACCGGCGTACTCTCAGCGTCACTGGCGCCTTCCGAGACGTCCTGCATATCTTCATCTTCGCTTTCCGGGTCCTCCTCAAGCTCAGAAATTTCTTCATCGCCTTCTTCCTTTTCTACATCATCTTCTGGCTCGTTGTCCTTCCTCTGTATGACAATGCGCTGCACAGACGGAGCTTTCACTGGACCGGCCTGAATGATTTGAGAGCGTTAGAAGACCCTTATACTAGTCATGGGTAAGTACATACACTTTTTTCAAACAGCGAAGCCACTGTTGGGTCAATGGCGGCCTTTCCGGCCAAAAAAGGCAGAGTAACGTCTGTCTTGCCTGGTTGCGAGACATTGTCCGACTGAGCCTTACTTTTCTTGCCCATCTTCAGTCAGAATGGGAGAGACCTCTGTCGCCCTTATAAAAATGTCGTCAGATGATGAGGAAGATCAAAACCAGTGGTTAAATTTCACGCTATCAAAGCAATTACGCTTTATCTTGCTTTCTTCGTTGCGTTTCGTGATTTTTTCTGCCTCAAGAAGAAAAATTATTTCGGGGACGGGAGCTGGATAAGATCACGTGATTTATCGTATCAGCGAAGCCGAAAGAGAGTCGCAGCGTCCACAGTGCGGAGACGTCATACAGCTTGACTATCTGTTCTATTATGTTCATGAAAGATTTTACGCACTTGTATCAGTAGATAGTAATCATGTCATGAGAGAAGATGGCAAGGACTTCTTTAGATCCAGCATCGTTGTTGTCATGAAGAAGTACCGCGATGGGATCAACAGACGGGGCACGGATTGATATTATCCGCAATTAGCGGCAATGATATCACCGGCGCCGAGATCTCTTCATGGCAAGCTGCTACCAAATACATTGCAACTGGTCAATAGTAGGAGTATTATACAGAGTACACATTGCTAAGTGCGATTTATTTCCAGTTGTTCTGAATCTGCACTTTCTAAGAAGCCATGTCTTATCAGATGAAATCACTCAAACCGAGATGTAAACTAAGAATGTGTCACATGATGTGTAATCGTCGATACTAGGGCGGTCAGTAACCACAGCGTCCACACCACTTCTTCGGAGTCTGGTCAGCGTCGGCATAAAATACGGCAGAATACCATTACGCTCGGAATACCGCGACGAGTCTCAGCAGAGCAAAAGAGGTAGATTATTGCTGTCGCTCTTGGGGCTCCCTCCTTCACCTTCCTCACTACTGTCCGCTCCCAAGCAAATCTGTGGGTTATGGAGCACCAGTGAATTTCTATCTCTATCTGATCAATCATTTTCAGCTCATTGTGTTCTCCATTTACCCTCTCGATATCCTTCGACCGTGATTTCGAACCAATTTGCGCTCGTCCATGCCGCCTTTTTCTCTCGCGCTGCAGTGTCGTATCGCCCGCTTCTTGAAGTCCACCACCTCCACCCTCTCCTCCTTCTTCTCCTCGTCCTCCATCTTCCCACGCACAGTGCCTCTTGTGTAGGCCTGAGGTGATATTCGCTTCTGTTGGACTATACAAACGACCGCCAGTCTGATTTGTTTTGGTTCTGTGTTCCTGCGGCTCGCCCCCAGTGAACGCAGTGGCCAAGTGAATCGCTGCTCGGTCGCGGGCAGCTGTGCTCAGTGCTACTTTCACAGTTGGCGCATTGTTGATTGGTACGTTCTTTTGTGGCTTAAGGCATATGAGACGATAGGTTCTGCTCTATTCAATGAGGCTACTGCTTCGGTCCCTGCTAGAACGTTTCCCTCTTGCTTTGTTGAGACGGCGCAGTTGCCAGAGACTGCTGGTGATCTCGGGGTGTGTCCCGGGTAGCAGAACGATCAAATCTCCGCACCGCCTTCATCTGCAGACAAGGAACAGCCCAAACAAACTGTTTTCAATGACGGATCTCCGTCCTTATTATGTGCATTTATGTGTCGATTCATTAATTTTGAGGTTCTAGCTGACCGTTATACTCAGTTTTCCAGTCTCCAAACCACTCACTTCCCACTGACTGCCCGAGACCACATTCCCGCTAGCCAACCTTAGTATTCGACTTCCCCAAACCGTTCAGAGACGCCCATTCAGCCGATCTCCATACTTTCTTCTCCTAGGTTGTTGTGCTCGTGCCGCGCCATTGCCTATGGAGGTGGCCACAAGTCGAGACTCAGCTCCTGTTGGTCCGCCAACAGGGCCTGATGCCACAATCACCAATGGCGACCAAGATCTTCTACTGGATGATTCGCTCATGGACGATGGACGATCAAGTAGTCTGAGCGACATCGACGATGTCTTGGATAATGAACCCTCGGACTACGAAGAGTCGCCCAAGCCCGAGAAGTTAGCTCCAGAGAATGACTCTGAAGCTGAGACGGAGCGCATCGAAGATTCCCCGAATCATTTTCGCAGAACCAACATTGTCGTGAGCAGTTATGGCCCTAGCCCCAGCAAATTGGCCCAATCGACGACGTACGATGACGCCGACGACGGGGACGACCAAATTGAGGATTCACCGAGCAAGCCTCGCTCCAAGCCCAACGGAATCCTTGAATCCGCCGAAGACATACTTGGTTTGGAAGACTCTACATTATCCGAAGGTACGGGAAAGAAGCGCAAACGACCAGAGTCTGGCGCGGATCTGGAAGGCGAGACGGGTGACGAAGACGAACCGCCTCAGAAGCGCCGCGGGTCTGTGAAGAGTGAATTGAGCGACCCTCCGGCAGATGACAGTGCGCTGTCTCCGGAGCCCATTGAAGAAGTAATTAAAGCGAACGAGGAAGATACCCCGGCCGATGACCTTCCCGAGTCTGACCTACCCACGGCGCCCGCGAAAAACAGAAAAGGCAAGAAGGGAAAGCGAAAAGGGCGAAAAACACGCGATACGGCCGATGATGACATAGATAGTGGTGCCCTCGAGACGGGCGCGGAGGGTCCTGCGGATGATGGCGATGACGAAAATATTGAACGTGGAGAGGACGCCGACGATGGGGAAGCAGCCTCCAAGCTCGAGGAAGAATGTGAGTCGCCCATTGTGGAGTTTTGGACCATACTGCCATCTCTTGTTCGACTTACTAATAGCTTCTGAAGCAGCTAAGAGGATGTCCGCAATGGAATCTTTAACGATCCTTGAAAAGGAATTCGCAGCCCTACGTGACAAGTGAGTCGAATTATCAACAGACTGGCTTACATCCTTCTGATTGCTGATGATGCCCCTTTAGGATATATGACGAAAGGATATCCAAATTGAATCGAGAATTGGAAATGCTTACTGGCCCCAACCCGACTCACCCTGAATACCTGCGTCAGCTCGAGTGTGTTAAACGACACCGTGATGCAAAGGTAAAATACGAACACACCTTGTTCCAGTACCGAATCCAAGCTCTCATGAACAAGAGTCTGGCAGAGCGTGCTCAGACGCATAGCACGTACTTCCAGCGAATTCGGGACATTCGGGAGAAACACTCAAGTGCTGTCAGCAAGCAATTTTACGCTATTCAGCACGATCGGTTCAAGACAGAAGAGCTCAGTGCGCAGCACTACATACCTTTTCCCACCCGACGTTCACAGCAAATCGCCCACCAAACAGCTTACAACCAAGAAGTGTCCATCATGGCTGGCGTTGCCAAATACGTGGGATTCCCAGCGGCACCTTCATTGGCACCTGCGCGACCGTCTGAACTCGAAGAAGATTTGGAGAAGATGGGGGTAAGTTTGATTTTCAGGAACCTGCTTAGCTTACCTCGAGCTAACTCATATGTCCGGACAGATTTCCTTCGAGACGAGGGCACCTACTTCACACCCTTCGACGAACCTACCACGTGGAGCCATGCCAGCCATGTCCTCAAATGCCTTTCGTACAGCTGCGGAGGAGGCCTTCCTTGAGCAGACTCCTTGGGCCAATCCGCAACACCCCATTCACCATCACCACCATCAGCACCACCAACAACAACAACATCAAATCCCGCCGGGGCCGCAGAGTCGAGTTTTTGAAAACCCACATGCCTCGTCATTCACGACTCCAGCCGCTCAGAAACGAGTGGTCGATATTAATGCTCCCAACGGCTCGGCCTCCACGATAGCGGAGAATCTGTCGGCTGCAAATTCCTCGGCGAATAACACACCGTATGGAGCAGAACAGGAGCATCAGCACCATGGTCTTGCCCATTTTGGTGTTCCCGACTATGATGCGGATCGCAAATCCGGATATCGATCACTAAGCTCTTCCCCGCTCGATGTGCGAAAACCGCACCCGGCCTATGCTACCCTCGATCATCGTGCTTCTCAAGCCACATCAGCTCGAAATCCCGCCTTTTCACCGCAACCCGCCCGTCTGGGGCTTTTCCAATCGAATGCTTCTAAACACGATTCTTCGCCTCCTCTCTCTTCGAAACAAGTCAATTCCATGCACCCATCGTCTGGGATACTGACTGGCTCTGGCTCTAGTCAGATGACAGCTCGATAGGTTCGACCAAGATCCTTTGCGCCCACCTTCATCTAACATTCATGACCTTCCGGCGTCGGGGCTTGTATAGGGTTCAACAAGGTGTTGTAGAATAGTTTTCATGTATGAATGGCTTAGCATGTACGCTTGGGGACACAAGGACGAATCTCGCTGCTCTTACAATCGTCTCTCTCGCACGGTGTCCATCTTATTGCTTTCGTTCTTTGAGCAGTGTGAATAATTGGCGAACGGCTGCATTGGGGGTTTCTGTGTTCAAAGGATTTACCTCACGATACCTAGTTTACTGTGTCACGTCTGATCAAATATCTAGGCACGGTGTTTTGCTACTTTATTGCATGGGTCTTTGGTGTATATTTTCTACCAGTCTTTCCATTACGTGGGTGCACTGTTGGCTTCCGACGAGTTTGTTGTTCCCATTAATGGAGTCAAGGACAGCTTTGCATGAAGAAGGCTTTACAAGATGCATAGTTACTGAGGATATGTACATATTTAGGCAAGATTCTGGACGCCAATGGATCATCTCAGGCTCTGTCTGAGGATTGGATTATCAAGAAGTACAGGTTGAGGTCGTGGCAGGAAAGTCATGGCGGATCTCATTTCTTGGTGTAGGCAGCTATTTCGAGCTACAAATCTTATGACAGACGTTGAAGGTATCACGCCCATGAGATGGATGAAATGTTCACACATCGTCATTTCAAGATCCTCTTATGCATAGAATCAAGTTGATCGTTGTCAAGCTTCGCTGGCAGATATTTGCGGCTGAATGGTAGAGTCCGCTGGCGCTGGCGCACTCCCGTCATCTGCGGGTGGTGCAGTGCTCTCCGCTGGTATTGAACGGTTGGCTAGGGAGATCTGCTCCTGTTGTTGTGACTGTTCTTGTTGTTGTTGTTGCTGCTGCTGTTTTTCGACGTGCGGTCGCCACTTGGCCAAGATTTTACCTGCGATTGGTCTCGATTCCTCGTCTGGGGGATAGATGATCAGTTGACGATATCAAGAAACCGGAGCAGGGAGTTCAACTTACATGTATTGTAGACGTCTTCCAAAGCGTTGAGACACATTTCCCGAGCAGGAGGTCGGAACATCACGAGATACCTAGTGAGCGGGTTAGTTGTCATAAACAGTCATTCAAGAAAGGAAAGGACGCGTACAATAATGACTGAACACATAAGTTGACTCTTTCAGGATCTTTCGCAAGACTGGAGACTCGCTTTGTGATGGGAATAGTGACCTCCGGTATTTCGCTCAGAAATCGGATAAAAATCTTGGTATCCCGGGAATCCAGATAGGGTAAAAAGCCATCCAATAGTCGCAGGACCCATTGATCGTAATGTAGGGGTACAGAGGCCTCCTCGCCTTCCTCGGTCCGCTGGGTAGCAGCGAACTTCATCTGAATTCGGTCATTGTACCATTCTTCGTTCAACCACATGATCCCGACGTTGACCCGCGCTCTAAAGTCTTCGAGAATGTATCGGTATAGTGACTCGCGGATGAAATTCGAGATTGCTGGGGGCTTCCTGGATCGTGGGTCCGGTTCGGTCTTTTTGTCATCAACTTCTAGAGTTGCGGGCGCTCTTGTCGCAAGTCTGGTAAGCAAGGTAACCCAAGCATCACGGTCGAACGTGCTGCCCGCTAATCGAGAAAAGCCTAGATGCTGCTGGGCTTTTCCTTTGGCAGGATTCGGCGCCATGGCAGTTGACGTGAGCATCTCAAAGACTCTTCCCACGGCGCTGCGACCAATTTCCGCTGCCTCCTCTTCCGTCAATGGCGGTGGTTGTGGCAAGACGAATGGACCAAGAGAGACTAGATCTGGCTGCAACTCTGCCATTTCGGCGGATACGGCACCTGCCTGCTCAGCAGCTGCTACAGCGACATCCATAGGTTGGTATTCAGGTTCATAGTCATCATCCTCATCCTCGGTGACTGCCACCTGATGTTTCGCGGCCTGTTGTTGAGTAAGAGTCTGATATCTGGCTCGGACACCCTGTAGTAGTAATGTCAGCACTTGATCCATCCGGAGACCTCTCGAACATTTAACATACTTCAACAGCCTGCATCAACGCAGACGGATCGACCCGGGCTAGCACGGGGACCGCGATCTTGACTAGGAGATCGGGTGGTAATTGCTTCACATCAAAGGAGGAAAGACCCGAGTCTTCTGTTAAGGTGTACAGCTGAGCGTAACTGATAGGACCGGGTGGAAGAGGAGGAATCTTGATCAATGGAGGCGTTTCCGCATCGAGTCTGGCACGTTTAGCATTATCAAGCCCATCGGTCGGCTCAAATGGCAGTCCTCGCTTCTTGGAGGCATCGTCCACGGTTTCTAAGCGGGACTGCATCAAACGTTCCATGTAGTGCTGCATTTTGCTCGCAAGGGGATGGCTCGGATTTCTATCGACCCATTAGTTTTCTGTGTCCGCGCCCCCCGGTCATCGCTATTACTCACTTCTTCAAGATATTTACAAACAACGCCCTAGCCGTTCGTTCCATCGACTTGACGCCAATACGGATAGCAGGCGTCAGTGGCGAGCGCACCTGTTTCGCAGGGTAGAAGTTCAGAACAGCATTGATGATCTTGTTGCCAACGGACTGTCGATTACGGATCAGCACCGCCAGGCAGTTTAGCGTAGCGTTAACGAGGAGAGGATCGCTACATGAAAGAATTAGCGACGAGGCACATTGAGCGGTTTGGAATGTCATGGATGATACCTCGCGTCTTCTTGGAAAACTGACAGCAGCCTGTCGAGCAGGCCAGAGGCTTCCGCCTCGAGATGGGGTAGAGCTAAAATGGGGTGATTTTTGGGAACGATGGCCAGGGACGTTTCATTATGTTCGGGGCGCTGGAGATTGTCAACAACAACCAGGTCTTATTAGGACTATAGTCAGAAGGCTGTACACATACTCTAGGGTCTGCAATGGGGCCATGTGTCTGGACCTGAACAACCCGCTGAACAAACTTGATACAGCACACTTTGACTGGATAAGGAGATGAGTCCCATTTGCGCAGGATATCTTGCTTGACAGCCGTCATATGTTCCCACAAAGCACTGTCTTCCGGATGATTGATTCTGTGATAGAGTACACACGTCAGTAAACACAGACACTAGGCAAATTTTAGACCAGATCCCCTCCTCGCTGCGAGCATCTACGAGGGTATGATCCTCCACAGGTCTCCAGCGTGACGAGCGAAAAGAATTGATCACATACATGTGTCTAAAAGCCAACGGATACAAGCTGGCCGCAATCTGCACTATATGCTTCAAGACCGGAGTGTCTCCCTCAGGCAACTCTAAAATCTCTCGTATCGTTTGTAACACCCTGCCCGCCAATTGTTCCTTTTGCGCCGTCGCCAAAGCGGGACTGGCGAATGTTTCTGCCAGAAATTCCGCTCCCCATCGTCGCAGTTCCAATCGCGCGTGCGCACCGATGATTGGTATGATTCCGTTCACGATCTGCGGATAGAAGGCGGCGTCGCCGAGAACGAGATTTCGAGCAGCATTGAGCTGTGCGACCTGGTCGGCGAGGTGGTTTGCCGCAGTCTCAGACATAATAACTGCGCTCAACAGCTATATGAAAGGGCCCGGATGGGAGAATATTTCGAGATATGGGTATGGTCGAGGTATTGGCCACCTTGCTAGTGTCTACGCTGCATAAACTCAGAGCAAACAAATACTGTAAATAAGAAGGCCGGCCTAAGACATAGGACCGATGAAGAGCACGGCGTTCACGAGACACGCCCCATGGACGCGTAAAGAATAGCCGGATACGCAATAAGACAGCGGTAGTTGGCGACTCGAGCCCGCAAAACAAAATGCTCCGTGAAACGGGTGAATAGGTTTCTCAGCGTATAAGTCTGGATCTACTAATTGTCGTTTGATTGAATTGGCGATGAGGCGTTGAAGAAGACGAAAATGACGTTGATGATGATAATAGAAGTAGAAGTAGACAGCAGGAGATGGCGAGGATTGGCGCTTTTCTTGGATGTCCGCCAGCGGATGCCGAGTTTGGCCGACCCGAGAGCTCTTTGTATGGGTGCTGTGAGAAACCTCACTCACTGCTACTTTACAGGGAAAAAACAGTAGCTTAGAGTCTTTAGTCAGTGGATTTTTAGAGAACTATTGGACGAAGATGCCATTTGAGAGAAACGGCCAAGACTGAAGCTGGCAACAGAAGAGCGCTTTACATAGTACTGCTAGCAGCTGCTGTCCGCGTTTGTTCTGCCGGCAGAAAAAGCACACCACAAACCCCGAGACTGCTTCTTTGCCCGCGTTCCAATCATCGTCAACTTTCCGGGTCATCATACATATTGGCGTAGAAATCGCTCCGGCTTCTGTCATCTTTGCCTTTCCGTCATTCAAACATACAGACTATACTTGCACACAATGCCTGCAGGAATGTACGTTGACTCCATCCACCGCATTACAATCTGCAGCAACTACATCCAGCTGGCTCAATTCCAATCGCACCATACTTTCGCACGATTCGCTGACCAACGTCTGTGTCTAGTTTCAATTCGACATATTACGGCAAGGACTACCGCGCCGGTGCGGCTCTCCTTCGCGCTCGTCGCCCGTATCTCTTCAAGAATGCTTTTACTGGACTCGGCCTCGTCGCTTTCACAATCAGTGTCTGTACGTACTCCATACGAAGCCCCCACCTCTTGATGTGTCAGAGAAGAGGCACAATGAGAAGCATGGTTCGCTCATACTGAAGAAAATCTCCAGATGCATACACCATCCGCGCAGTTGGCCAGGACGAATTCTCCGACGTGAAGGTCCCCGATACTCCCGCGAAACCTCAGCAGCAGAAGCAATGAGCCATCCCGTCTACTTCTACCTAGCTTACTACGAGTGGGGAAACTTTTCAAAGGCACTTGTGGCCAAATGTTCGATCATTGTATCAGCCATGGTGTATTGGGGTACGGAGTCCAGGTGACAAACTGATTATCTTCGCTGTATATTCTCTATGCTGTTCTTATATGGGAATTGTTTCGATCTCTTCTCGCTTCTTTTCTACTACTACATTTTTACCAGAAGATCTCACCTATTCTTTTTGAATCGGGCCCTCAGCTTGCTCACGCTCGTGGATCGCGTCTGAAAGCGCCTTGCCATCTACGGAATCATTTATATCCAGGCTAAGCCGGTATCTTCGAGCCTAGACCACCCGTCGTCTCCGTTAGCCTTCCCAGGGGGATAAGATTATGGATTATACAAGGAAATGAGAAAAAATGCTCGACAGTCATTGGTATGATTGTACTCGTGTCGTGCTATAAATCAATCAAAAATAAAGGCTTGAATCCTGTCTCTATTCGGTTCTCAGAACCCGAGGTCCCTTCCTCTTGGTACTCCGCTTTTTCTTAAGACCTTTGTCGAAGGCAACAGCCTGGTTGTGGTCTCGGCCAAGGTTGTCAAGATCCTTGACCTTATAGATACGAATGATCCAGTTCTCGCTCGTGAAAGCTTCCTCGAGTGTAGAAAGCTGAGGACCTTCTGTGGGAAGTTTTGACCCACGGACGCGGTCGACAGCTTGGCCTGACGGGAAGAGAGAGTTGAAATTGTAATAAGACATTTTGTACCTGAATTCCGAATTAGCATGACGCAGAGCAGTGGATAAGAGAGGAAAAAAGAGAATCCATACATCAAGCTGTTGCGCATGGTTGGGGTCGCTCCATCGTCCACACGATATTCACCCCGTGCAGTAAAGAAGTCCCGCTCTTTGACCTCATCGGGCCAGATACCTTCGGCGATACGGACCATCCACAAAAATTTATTAATGTCATCGCCAGAATAGCCTAGCAGACCACCGAACACCACCAGCACGTAATCGACATCATGCTGGCGGAGGATGGGGTAGCTGACTTCTTCGCGGGAGCTCATCGCCTTACCAACCGTGGCAATATGGGTGTTGTTCCAGGTATTGTTGTCGACCAGGGTTGGGCGGTCCGCCATGCCACCGATCTGGTAGCCATAATCCCACCATGACATAATTTTGGCGTTCTGAGGAGTGTTCTGACGAAGCCAGTAGTAAGCCTCACGGTAATCGTCAATAATGTATTGGCTTCCGTCAGGCATCCGGCTAGCCAAGACAACGGAAGGAGAAGAGTATGCATTCGAAGTAACCCAGGTGCAGTGCGCAACAAACAGGAGCAGGTAGACGACCACAGAGGTCGTCATTATAATCTTGGAAACATGGGAGGTGATTCCAACATTGGGCTTCCGAACTGAGCGAAGAGGTTCTGAAGTCGGGTCTTCATTCGTTTTGGCTTCAGACGCAGGTGTCGGGGAAGTGGTGGCCATATAGGTGTCGAGAATCGACGATAGCGCCAGAGCAGCCGCAACACACACAATAGGGGTCAAGGTCAGCATCAGTCGAACCATGACACCGGCGAAGTAGCTCGCAAGGACCGAGTAAATAATGACGAAGACATGCTCGTCCTTGAGGTCGCGGAAGCACATGTAGACACCTGCCGGGAAAAGCCAGATCAGGAAGTTCAGATCGAAGAAGAACGCTGGCCAAGCGGTGGGCTGGTGCTCCGAGACCGAGGCAATGATGGGAATGTGGATTTTGGCATAGCCAGTGTCCCACAAGGAGTAGAATCGGCCGCTCCAAGGAGCGATCACTCCCGTCACAGTCAGAACAACAAGCCCAAGGAAACCGAGACCGAAGGTGACGAAAATCATGGCGGTCAGGAGTCTCTGGAACTGCTTGCTTGGGACGAAGCTGCGGACAAACTCGGCGAAGGCCACAAGTTGAAGCAGGCCGAAGACACCTGCAGAATGTCAGCTCTTGAACGTCCATGTGGACCTGCGAAGCATGGACCTACCCAGGGCGGACATGTGGTCGCTGTTTCGAATAGGCAAAAATCCGACGAAGGGAATCTGCATGCTAGCCAGAGTTCCCAGCGCATACCATGTGGTATAGCTGATGTAGATGCGAGTGCTGTATCTACCCATACACAGTAGGACGAAAACGTGCAGGGGAATCAGGTTCGTAATGAAGACATATCCACCCCATGCGGACACCATGTACCCGTAGAAAAGCGCGGTCAGCGCTCCCCACATGATAGACCCATTTTTGACAGCCTTGATCCATAGAAAGAATGTGAACACAAGCAGGAAGATGGCAATCGCTTCGTTATCGTAGCTTCCGGCAACCGATCGGGAGATGTAACCAGGGGCGATTCCCATGAAAGCTGCTGCAAGAAGACCTGCAGAAGGCGAATGAGACATCTCGGATGTCAGCAGGTACATTGCCAATGCAGTCAGGCCGGAGAATCCTGGCGCCAGCAGGACGCAGATGTTGCGAATATCGACGGGGATAGTGAGGAATCGCAGGATATGGTAGATCACGCCGCTCGTCACCATGAGACCTGGATATAACGTGCCACCAGTGACACGTCCCAGAGGATGCCATGTCCCTATGTTGGAACTCCGATTAGTCTAGAAGCACTCCAGGAGAGTGACATGTTGCTTCATGCACTCTTGTACGGTGGGGGACCACATACGGTCATCAAACCAATCCCAAAAGCTATAGAATCCATTCTGTACCAGGTATTTTGTTGCTCGGAAGTTGAACCAGGGGTCAACTATATCATGGAGCATCAGTATCAATTCGTTCAATCGAAGTTCGTTGAAGGCCGAAGGCCGTTAGTATACAATCGACCTATACATACATTCGTGGATGATACTCTCAAAGCCTGGTAGAAGGAAATTGATCAGTCGATTTGATAGATTAACAAATTTAGCAATTTTGATTCCCTCGATGACTCACGGATAACGCTGAAGAGTCGACTGGCAACTGCTGCTGCTGCAATGGTACATAGGATAATAATCCGCAGAAGGCCGCGTGTGTTTCTGCCAGTCTTGCCCTTTAGGAGAACATCAACAGGTGTTTCGGCCATAATGGCCAGAGAAATGAAAAAGAAATATCAATTGAGAAAAAGAAAAGAGAGTATGTCTCTCTCGACGTGCTCTGTAGCCGATGAGAGAGAGGTAGTTGGACGGTTAGTCTCGCCAATATACTGTTTGGGGGAGAGCTTCGCAAGGTGGTCTCTTCTGGAGGCTTGGCATCAGGTACGGTACGCAAGTTAGTCTACGTAACGTAGTCTAGTTTGTCCGTATCCGCATCTTAACTAAATCGATTATCGGAGAAGCTTGGGGGACCTCCGAGTTGTCCCCGCATCAGCATCGCTACTTGACCTACGCAATATTTCATCCAGAGAGGTACAGCAACACGATTGACAAAGGACCGCCATTTCCATCATAGTCCAACAGACAGCAGTAAGTATATTATTTCCATAATGGATCTACCGCCCCTCTCTCAGGAGCAGCTGTCGACAGTACTGGCAACTGCTCGTTCGTCTTCTGAACTCTACGAGACATTGTCACAATATGAGGGTCCTGCCTGTTTTCTTTCAACGTCGAATAGCGAAGAAGCGGAACTTTTGAGCTTGTTTTATTCGAGTTTCTTCTTCTCCCACCTTCTCCTTGATGATATGTGAGTCTCTCGAATTCTAGTTGCAGACACGCAGCCTTCTAAGTACTAACACAATATTGCATAGCTACGAGGCCCGCGCCATGACGAAGCGTATGCCACCAGGCCTAGCGCAAAATGATGCTACACTCCAAAACTGTTTGAGGTTATTGCGTGCTGTCTGGCAACGAAAGTATGAGTACGTATACAGGGTTCTGAGAGACCTACCATGGCCTCAGATGCTTGAGCCAACAGTACGAAAATACGAACGTCAGTGCGCCCACCCTGTACTATATCTCCGACTGGCTGAATTCTTACACTGGTGGTTAGTTCATTTTCAGGAAAAGACCTTAAAGGAAGTCAGCCGAGCCTACGAAGCGATTCGGCCTGATGCGGCTGCAAACTACCTTGGCCTTGATGCAACCGCCGCGAAGCAGGGCGATCCAGCTACCATAAGCAAATTTACAGCGTGCGGGTGGAGATGGGACGAGCAAAACGGGCTTCTCTATCCCAAACCCATTACTACTCCTAGGGAAAAGATTGGACACTCCTCCAACGGGTTGAGCGAGGTCATGGCCCTGATGGCATCTCATTCCGGCTGAAAAATTCGATGTGTCCAACAAGCGTTACAGCTCTTGCTTGAAGCCATGGTAACTCAAAACGTGAGAAGAAATTAAGACGGTAGTTGTGGCCACCGGCAACCCTGACAGAGCCATTTCGTTGGCTTCCTGCTCCTACACATGCCCCTGTGTGATGCGGCGTCGCTTACAACCTGCACAGAGTAGTCGATAACGTCCGGGAGATAGGAGATGAGCGGCGAAACCGGAGAAACCACACATTTCTTGCTCTTCTGGTCCAACTGTAGTGTACAGATGCACAGACACCCCAGGGTATGTACAAGTCTCGGAGGAAGGTCTATAGGTTAGAAGAACAACAGAAAATCATTCCTTTCGCTGGCAACACGAAAGTGGGAATTAGACCAAACAATAATACATATTCGGGGCGGACCCGAGCCATCTTTCTTGTACCAAAGGGAGGTACAGTCTTCGCAAGGAGGAAAAATCGCCAATCGTTCTATATTTCAGTGTCCTCAATGATCGAATCTATAGCTCCCCAGCTTTCATCTTCAGGAAGGCCTCCAGGTCGAACCGGCTGTCTTCGGGATCCGTAATGACTGTAGTAACCAAATTAGCGTGACGTCGCGCATGATGCTGGCAGTCAAAGACCAGGTAACCCTGATTGATCTTTGAGCGGTTGACTGTCAGGACATACCCCCACTCTCTGCCTTGGTGTCCTTGGGCGCCGTCTTCTTCTTCCACTCCGCCTTAGCCTGCTGGATCAAGCGTTCCTTTCGAGCATATTCACGGTCGGCCTCTGCTTGCTTGGCTTGAGCTGTGATAGAGTTCTGGTGGTAGACGCCATAAACGAGACCGGCAACGAGAGCCGAGTAGCGCAGAACCTGTATTGCAACGGACTTATGTCAGTATAGATGGTCGAGGAACCGATAATGGGTCCTGGCGGACACTCACGTTAACACCCTGTGAGGCCATTTTAAGAAGATCCCGTCTCCCGGAGCGGCGAGCAAAACGATTCGAATGAAAGAATGAACAGCGGGCCGAATACCGAGCAACCGTTTCAAAGGGTATCGACTGTCAATGGCAGACAAACGGACGGAGATACCTATACAAGAGGCTTGTCAAGGCGAAGTCCTTGTCGCGAGTTTTTCCGGACCGTCGGCCCCTTCTGCGCTTATGTCATCCGTCAACTCGGCCTACCTTCTGGGTGCGGGACAGGGTAGGGGATACGGAGTATCTGCGGAACGCGAAGCCGCATGTAAATAATAATAACCAATTAGTAGTAGGTCTGGATGGAACTCCACCAATTTGACCTCTGCACTCAATCAATCCGTCATGTCATCTGTGCAAGAGCGTAAAGCTGAAATTCTGGCCAAAAGGGCTAAACTGGCGGAGCTGAGACGCCAGAGAGAGCTACGACAGAAGGAATTCTCGCAGAGTCGGGCCAGCACTGGAGGAGATGCTTCAGAGGTATGCTACCCTAGCACGAGCGGTGAAATACAAAAGCCAGTTACTGACGTACCATCCGCAAAGGTCGTGTCACCTGTACCGAGTCGCTCAGATAGCAGAGCTGAGCTCGATGACCTGATCGCTCGCCTTGTTGATCGCCCCGGGTCGGCCTCTGTCAGCCATGCAGACGGCCCCTCACGAAAAGGCAGCAGGCCGAACTCGGTATTGAGTGCTAGCCAGTTGAGTGGAGATAACACTGAAGCTTTCAATTCTGCTACGAGGCCGCTTTCGCAGTCAATCGCCGTTCAGACCGATGTGACGGACCCCTTTGTCGCCTCTACTGAACCTGCGCCTGGCCCTGAACCTAAACGAGAAGTCGTTACATACAGCAAGGGAGTGCAAACAGATGACTCAAAGCAACGCCAATCCGACTTGCTGGACTCAGAGTCAGAAACTGGAGAGTTTGAGGATGGTACTGGATCAAGCAAACGCCTCAGCAAGAGGGACCGCGAACACGATGAAGAAATTCGAAGGAAGCTTCGCAGAGAAATTGAGGAGGAATTGCAGGCCACCCAACAGCAGGCTGTTGGTGGGCCTGGTACGCAGGCTACAAACCTACGTTATCCTTTACGTACACTCGACGAGGACGAACTGAAGGCCGTCACTTCTTCAGAGGACTTCCTCGACTTCGTTGAACGTTCAGCGAAAGTGATCGAGCGTGCTCTAGATGAGGAGTACGACGTGCTCGCTGACTATGAGCTTGGTGGAGTTGACGGCGATCTGGAAGAAGATGACGAACATGGACGAAAGCGCAAGAGCATCAGGGAGGTTTGCCAGTTCTGGGACGAGCGATGGAGCAAGAAGCGCATGATCAGCGATTTGAGTTTCTCTCCGAAGGTCAGTCGCCCCATACTCCCATGAGGATATTTTTGGCTGACTTACTTTCCAGTTTCCCGAACTAGTACTGGCAGCATACACGAAGAATCCCTCTGCTCCTCATGAACCGGATGGCCTAGTCCAGGTGTGGAACCAACACTTGCATTCTCGGCCTGAGTATGTGTTCCATTCGACTTCCGATATCTTGACGGCCAAATTCTCCCCGTTCCACCCCAACCTCATCGTCGGAGGATCGTACTCTGGGCAGGTTTTGCTTTGGGATACACGATCATCCCGCGCCGGTGGTGGTGCCCCTGTACAAAAGACGCCCCTGACTGGCTCAGGGCATACGCACCCCGTGTACAGCATCTCAATCATAGGCACACAAAATGCGCACAATATCTTGACCGCGTCCACAGACGGCGTTGTCTGCGGATGGACCGTTGATATGCTTTCCCAGCCCCAAGAGTACCTCGAGCTCTCCACACCTCCACCGTCCAAAACAGAAGACCTGGCGCCCACAACCATGTCGTTCCCCCAATCGGACCCAACATTCTTCATCGTCGGTACCGAAGAAGGAGGTATTTATCCTTGCCATCGCTACGATCGAGCCGGGGCCAAGGCTGGCACTGACCAACGTCTCGCGTACCGTGGCCATGCAGCGCCGGTCATGTCGACTGCCTTCCATCCCGCGAAGGGCCCGGTTGATCTCGGCGATCTGATGTTAAGCTCTAGTCTGGACTGGAGCGTCAAGCTGTGGCGTGTGCGGCCACCTGCCACCACCGCCCCGGCAACCTCGGCTGCCATTGCGACCACACAAGTCGTCTCACCTATCCTCGATCTGAACCGGGAGGATGTGGTCTATGACGCCCGGTGGTCGCCTCACCGCCCCGGAGTCTTCTCTCTCGTCGATGGAGCTGGTAATCTCGAGGTATGGGATCTCTGCTCGGACACCGAAGTCCCAGTTGTGCGGACCACGCCGACCCGAGGCCGTGGCGGTATCTTGACGCGAAGCCTTAACAAGGTGGCATGGGAAGAACGCGAGGGCAAGCGGCTTGCAACCGGTGGATTGGATGGTGTAATCACAGTCTTTGAGGTAGGAAAGGGCTTGAGTGGTACTCCTGAGGACGTTCCCGCGGACGAATGGACGGCAATGAAACGGCTGGTTGGGAAATTGGAGCAGAGAGATCGCGTGAACTGAATGAACTACATCTCACTCTCCCTTGGTCCGAAATTTACTTGGCTGGTTACCTTTTTTTTGAGTTCTACGCGATATTTAATATGGACCAGGATTCTTTGCACGGTGCCCTTGCTTACTTACCATATACCCCACGGACACCATGTTGATGTATGCATGCATGTATTCAAGCCAGGAGAATCAGAGGATAATATGGAGAACTATTACTGGAGCAATCTTGCTTTGAGAAGGCAGAATCCAGCAGTGGTTCGAGGTCTATTTCAAGTAAAGTGTGATGGCTAACAGTCTATCGTCTATAAACATTACAGTCGAGATGTAGATGATCAATAGGTATATCGAAAACCGACCTGACGGAGTAGTTAGCGCTGAAAGACCAGGGATGGTCTACTACCAAGCCAGTCTATGAGAGCATAGCATACCTTATTCTGAATAACCCTCCGCCCCCGCGCTGCTTGCTGGTTGCATCGATAGAAGCAAATCGTGAAGACACCCACGATGGCGATCATGAGGATATGCGACCTATACAACAACAAATACAAATCAGCAACGTCTTTCTTTCCAACTCAGCTAGCAAGATCCCCTACCCGATAGACACCCAGACGGCCGTGGTATACTGCGGTGCCTCCTGCTGCCGGACGATATAACTCCCCGCCACGCCGCCCAGCCCATTGCACGCAGCGACGGCGGCCGCAGTGGTGGCCCGTTTCCACTGCCCGACGACATTGTTGGCCATGAATGCGTTAAGGGCGGCCCAGTTGGAGACGTATGCGCCTGTTGCGAGGAACGTGCCGATGTACCGGACGGTGACCTCGGTGGAGGATGGAAGGCCGAACATCAGGAACCCGACTATCACGCACAGCGCGTTGAAGGTGATGAGCGGCCCGCGGATACGATACGTGTCGCCGATGAGAGAGGTGAGGAGGACTGGGATGACGGACCAGTAGTATGGCTGGGAGGGGTTAGGTGGGACAGTTGTGGACTTGGTGACAGGTCAAACTTACCGGCGTTGAGAGTAGAATCGATTGGTTGCTTGAAAACCCCATCCCCGACTGGAGAATGATGGGAAGAAAGTAACTGAGGGAAGTTGAGACGAGGTTGAGCAGGAAGAACAAGCAAGCGAAACCGTATAGTTTCGGGTCAAGGAAGTTGACGAGGATTTTGCGCCAGGAGAATGGTTCGGGCACGACATCGTCACGATCCGTCTGGATACGCTGCGCTGCCACTTTGGCCTCCGTCTTGGACAAGAAGCAGAAGCTTTTGTGCGACTGCTCGGGAAAATCTACCATCCACCAGTAGGTGATGATGCCAAGGACACAGGTGATGAGCCCTTGGACAAGGAACATCCACCTCCAGCCTCTTAACCCTGCTTTGCCGTCCAAGCGGTTCAGAGCGTAGTTGACAATGGTGCCCGTGGCTAGTACAAGGACCTCTCCGGACTGCAGAAACGCAAAGCGCAGTTGCTGCTCTTTGCGTGTGTACCAGGTACTGATCAAATAAGTCAATCCTGGATATATACCAGACATGGCGAAGCCCAGAAGTACACGCAATGCAATCATCTGCTTCCAATTCTGGACGAATGCGGTGCAGAGGGTGATCAGTCCGAAGCAGAAGGTGATCAGGGCGAACCAGATGCGGGGACCGATCAAGCGCACGGCAACGGTGCAAGGCAGCTGAGCGACGACACTTGCAATCGTGAAGATGAAGATGGAGACCGAATACCGCGATCCTTGCAAGTCAAGATCCTCAAACATGCTCGTGACCGATGCCGATGACAGGATGCCCGAGTCAAGTAGGTTGAGACTGCATAGGATCCCAGCGATGGTACAAAGACGTACATCTACTTTGAGTCGAATGCGTCTTTCCAATGCTGTGTATTCCTCCTCAGAGACATTCTGTATAATGGGCTGTCCTTCCGAGGCAACGAGAAGCGCCGCCTCTTTTGCTGTATCCGGGGCGGGTGTCATCTTCTCGGCACTGGCGTCGTTGACTGAATGACATTTTTGCGCCATTGTGTGCACATGCACATTGGACTGTTGCTTTCTGAATGGAATTGTTGAGTTACTCAAAAGACCGTCATGATGCAGCGGGTATAGGAAGAGTACAATGGGAACAGAAAGGTGAGATGCACTCCTCGACAATTGGATGGAATCTGATTTTAATTTTTTTCTGACAGCTGAGACTGGACCTCGGTGCTTATCAATATTCTGTACTACCGAGCCCTGGATATAGCATGTAACGCTGCAGGATTGGACAGTAGTACTCGTGAGTCATGCATCGCCCGGGAATTTCAAGCGCGGGTGCATTATTGGAATGCTGCTGAAGTGCTGATTCAAGCATTATCAATCTCTGATTGATGCTCCCCGCTTCTCGAAGATCATCGAAGATGTTCTCCATCACTAGGTTACAGCCTCGACTCCGCTGACCTCGGCTTTTAACCATTAGGAGTTGATCTTAACTAACGCTTGGTAGTAGATCCTAACATTTATTAAGATCATAGTCTGTTTTATCTGTCGGCGAACATTCTGGTAATCCGTGCTTACAGGAAAATGTACCGAGTGGTGTGAAGAGTACAATCCAACAAGAAAGAGAATCCTTGACCATCGTACTGGTCTGTTCAGAATGCTCCTGTATCAAGATTGATCAATGAGTGTTGTCATTGACTTCAAACAACTGGATCGAACCCTTATGTAAACTCCGTAAAGCATTAACCACCACCTCTGTGGGTGCGTCATTGTAGTTTAAGTCTCGTGTTTGCCTATATTTCTGTAATCAAATAAGAACCGTTATCTTTCATCGATTGGCCGGTTGGTCTAGTTGGTTATGACACATCGTTAACACCGATGGGGTCGCCGGATCGAGCCCGGCACTGGTCATTGTTTTTGGTTTTTCCTTCCTTTTAGGGCAGAATGCCTAGGCCACTGAAGCATTATGCGTATCAATTGCTATGATAGCTAAAGCAAGCTTGATCCGCCTGTACTACACATGCACTCGCATGGGCGAGCAGGGCTCTGGGGTCAGGGGTCAGGGGAGTATATATGACGAGGACACGGGGCAGATACTGGGATGGAGGGTGAACACCGCTATCATCTTCTAGACAGACTGCGATCTGAGTACATTCTTCTTCTTTTGCGTACGTCGTCCAGTGAGAGCCAGTACTTCTGCTTTTAACTGGCAGTCGAGGCTATATTGGGATATAAGGTATTCACCGGACTGTGGAGGTATGGGTTTGTGTGATTATATATATCTGGATGCTTACCTTTTAACCATCGCAGCTGCAGCTGCAGCTTCCTTCTCCCCACGTCTCTCCGCGCAGATATGCTCAATAGACCCCGATATATACCATAAGATTCCAACAACTGTCATTGGAAACAGCCATAGAGCACCCTGGACGCAGAGAAGCTGCGCAAACTCTGTAATCAGATCACTGTTGACAGGGTAGTGAACTAGAATGGTCCCTATAAGGTAACTTCCGTTATCCCGCACATGGAGATGAAAGATGATCTTCTAGGTAGCTTCTGGATTCACAGCGGATGAGGCCATCCGGATGCTCGTACAATGATCAGTCCTCAGATGAAGGATCCAAAGGGGGGTATATCAGTACCTCGGGAAAGCGGTGCTCCAAGTTCAGGATATCAATTCCCCACGCGAAAGATGGAACGGTAATGGTGAACGATGACCAGGTCACAATCAGTTGTCACTTGTCTGATAGAGACATCGTCTACCGGTGCCTTGTGGAGGACGCTAGTGACTCTGAAGGTGAGTCTTCCTCAAGCCCATTAAGAAGTTATTTGGACAGCAGTAGCACTAGAAGAAAGCTTTTCAATTCAATTCTCCCTTCCAAGGCGGTTTATCGTGCAGGACAGGGGGGAAGGCAAAACCCTTCAAATAATGAGTGTTGATGACTCATTTAGGAGATATCTGGGAAACATGCTGGCAATACTTCAGCAGATACGGTCTTCCGATGAATCAATAGCCAATCAAACGAGATACTGCTGGCTTGATTAAACTACCTGTTGCTTTGGCACTCGGGCGCTTAACTCCTGACGGAGCACGCAGACAGTCAATCGCTGATTTGCCTGATTCTTGTATAAAACAGAGTAGGCCTTGCTAGAGTAAGACCCTGACCTTGGGGTTACCCATACACTGCAGTATTAACTACAGTGATATGAAGAGAGAACAGAAACAAATGAGAGAGCACTATAAAGGAGGGTTTAGCATTATTTAATCTGATACGACTGCAGTCACTGTCAGGTGAGATAAGAGGGATCTGTTATTTGTTCATATCCATCATATCCATCATATCCAACATGAGCGTGCCATTTTCCCTTCTTCTGTATCTTCCTGGTACACCAGGGGAATGCACTTATCGTTATATATAATCCAAGTTAACCACTCTTGTCGACCCATACATATAGACGCACAAATGGAGTTGTGGCAAGGTAGGAGTAAAACACCTCGAAATCAACAGGGGATTAATAGTAAAGCACATGTAAAATTTATTCGAGAAGATACCCGAGTACTGCTTCAGTTGGCTTCTACCATAGTAAGGTATATTATCAGCCTTCATGCATGTTCTTTCTGTATCTCCATTCAAATACAAACGCCCTCCCAACAGCACATTCGCATGTTTCTATTAAGCGCATTATAAGGCTGGAGTATATAGTGCAGTCCCTGGGGGTGCTGCTGTCATGTAGCAAAACCTCCCACATCCAAACCAGCTGCAAAGCATAAATCACCAACAATCCCAGGTATGTCGCCGTCATAGCCAATAGGGCAAGTGTCAACATTAAATTCAGCCCAATTGGAGAACCACGCGTCATCTCTTACTTGTCTCGACTACTAGGTAGAAGGTACAACAACCCATCAATGCTCAATCAAGTTGCACTGCCTCTTATATTGTAGTGGACAGCGTCGGACTACTATCAGTCTCTCTGACTGACGAAGCCGCGAATAGCATAAAACAGCAGCACCAGGATCATATTCCTCACAATATCTATGTGGCAGGTTTCAAAAAGAAATATAATAATAAAATAAAATAAAGCGACTCTACTCGTGGAGTGAGAAAGGCCAAAAAAATGACCAGTGCCGGGCTCGATCCGGCGACCCCATCGGTGTTAACGATGTGTCATAACCAACTAGACCAACCGGCCATTGTTGAGTAAAATTTGACTTTTTTGGCTTTATGGACGAAAGGCGATAAAATCCCCACTTTCGGCATTCGACAAAACGAAGGAAGGGTCGACAAAGTAGTCTAATCCACAAGTTTTTACATGCCACGATGAACAACGATGCGAATCCTGTTGATGGCTCCTGAACTTCGACTATTGTGGATAGAGGAAACTTACAGTGGTAATCGACCATTGACCAACCGCGACAATATATTGATATGCTACACCTTTATACCAGAGATGACTGTACACCATATATATCATGAACCTTTCATTGCAGAATGATGCCGAAGATGGTGGATACTCCTTGAATACTGATGTGTTGTGTGTAAGGCAAGAAGGTATGATCAGGGGCTGTCTCACAACCCCATAGCCTGCTTCGGATTAGTTTAGGTTATGTAACCAAAAATGAAAGCGTCCTTCAACAATGGCCGGTTGGTCTAGTTGGTTATGACACATCGTTAACACCGATGGGGTCGCCGGATCGAGCCCGGCACTGGTCATTTTTTCCTTTTCATTTTTTTGCTTATTCTTTTCATCTTAAGATCAATGGTTTCGCTCAAAATCTGGGATATCCAGCCTATGGTAACTGTAAAACAAAAGCGGTGACCGGGGGCGGACACAAACGCAAGATAACGGAGCGCCAGCATACTCCTTGCTCGAAAATGTTCCTGATCAAGTCACAATCTGATACCCGGCCTTTGGAGATCAGATGAATGCAACTCATTCCTGCAGGATGCCATGTGTATGATTGAAAACACACCCTGATGCTTCCAGGGCACTGTTTCCTGACGTTTCGGACTCACTATCTCCCATGGTACATCTCCCTCATTGAGCCAGAATAATTATATTCGTGCCTCCAACAACGAGGCGAAGGACCAGCCTCTGGTCGATGATACATGCTTCCGAAGACAGAAACGACAGGCGAACGTTTATGGTGCCGTGGCTGATTGGTTATGATCCGTGTGTTCTCCCGCACCGAACTGACGGACGCCAGGTCGGGTAAACGCCCGTGGTTACTTACTGTCGGCGTTGTATGCTTCCAAGTACCGGGATATGGCGTCTTCGAACCTTTGCCCTGCACGTCCAGAAGAAGTTCTTTTCCGCTGACAGGACACTCCAATTCGCTACAAAGAAAACGACTTCTACTTCGCCCATGAGGCTCTTACAGTTCCGATCTTCTGGGAAAAATGCATCCCTGCTCGACTGATTTCTACGATAACGCGACGTGGGACCGGGGTTAAGATGACTATCAGAGCATGGATGAGACGGATTTGATCGCCATGGGGATGATGCTGGAGGAGATGGGGCAGGAGTCTCCAGAGGAAATTCGGGCCCATGAGAGCCAACCTGCCTTCCGCAATGACCGCAGGGTGGGCCGTAAAAGGGCTAACACTGGGCGGAGTAATAGCATCCTTGCCAGCTCCGGGGATGACTTAGACACCGTGGTCAAGAAGAAAAAGAAGCGATCGAAGAAGCCTCGTTTAGCAGCCGAGGCGATACCTACGGATATGGACACAGAAGCGGACACGAACGCTATTGCTAAGTAATGAGGCGTGCAGCCGCCGACGCCTCTTTCTTACCCGGTGAAGGGTTGCTGTGTCCCTGAATGCTTATCTCCCACCAAAGCGACTATTCTTAAACTGCACCCTTTCCCCTGTATGGCAGTGGCCGAATAGTGATCCCTCAATCTGACCGGAAGATGTACCCGAGACCTGCAGGGATGGTTCGAACGTTAATCTCCTCCCACACGGTCGAATGATCCCAATCTCAGGCCAAACAATGGCTGTTGCCGAGCAATGCGTGGCGTCCGCCGTTCCTCGGCAAGATAGGCCTAAAGAAGTCCAAAGTCCAGGCGGCGGTTTTAGGGTCTTGGCCTGTTCCGCATGGGGACTGGACGGGTACTAGATTGCGGTTCTGGCACCCCAGACTACCATCCCCACGGTCATACTGGCTGGATCCAACCCCCCGGACTGACCCTGCGACTCGGCTCGATCGCGCCACCCTTTTCTTACATTACTCTTTCATTCAATTAGCCTGAATTCATTTCTCAATCCTCTTCCCTGGTTAACGAAGTGTCCCCGGGCGTCTGTTTGGGTAAATCCATCGTACTGTGGAGTCAACTGCCGGATTGGCGGTTGAATGTATGGCCCGGTGGTTCGCCTTTGGCGTATTGGATATGGATTTATCCTGGGATCATCTGGGAACTGAAACGAGATGAGTCGGTCGTGCCTTGATAGGCAATTCTCCACAGCGATATTTCCCACGTCGGCATTGGTTTACCGGTTAGCACACCAGACCGCGATGCCTGGAGCATTTGGACTCAGCAGGGGTGTTTTGGTTGAACAGGCTTAATCGATGGGAAAATTACCGGTAGAAAGCCCTCGTAGACGGTTGCCGTCATAGAGGGTTTCCTCATAGACGGTTGTTCTTAAGATCGCCCGTCCCACCGACGATGATCGTTCGATTCTGTGAGAGCCCAGAGTTGATGCCAAGTGGAAGATTGCCTGCAACCAGAGGGATATCGCTGACACCTTTATTCGCCATGCCTTCGTCCTCTACCTTTGAACTTGCCGGCCGGCAGTTTCCCAGGGTGACCTGGTACAAGGATCCTGGGATGAGAAAAACCTATATCTGTCTGATGCTGGTTGTCTTGACTGCGGTATGTTTTTCCTACAATTCATATCATGGTCACCTCTGATATCCTCCTGCAGGCAACCAATGGCTACGATGGATCGATGATGAATGGATTGCAGACTCTTCCGCACTGGCAAGAGTATTTCAACCATCCCGAAGGCTCAATGTTGGGCATTCTCAATGCAATCATGTCTCTTGGCTCGCTTGCGGCGTTGCCCGCTGTGCCCTATACTGCTGATATCCTGGGACGGAGAATGGGAATCTTGATTGGTTGTCTCATCATGTACGCAAATTGAAGTCATTGCCTCGGGGTACACCGTGCTGACCGTATTAGGATCCTGGGTGTCGTTCTCCAGAGTGTTAGTGCCAACTATGGCATGTTCCTGGCTGCGCGGTTTTTGATCGGATTCGGAGTAGCTATCGCTCATGGAGCTTCTCCTTTGCTGATTACGGAACTGGTGCACACCCAGCATCGTGCCATCTTTACTACCATCTACAACAGTAAGGACAGGTTGCCGTGATTTGTATACTGACCGCTAACCTGCGATAGCCACATGGTACCTCGGCGCGATCGTCGCTGCCTGGCTGACTTTCGGCACCAATAACATCGATAGTAACTGGTCCTGGAGAGCACCGACTGTTGTCCAGGCTGCACCGTCGGTCCTCCAGATCATCTTCGTCTGGTTCGTGCCCGAGTCACCCCGCTTCCTGATCTACAAGGGTAAGGATCAGCAGGCACTGAAGGTGCTGGCCGACTGTCACGCGAATGGAAATCAACAGGACGAGGTTGTTCAGCTGGAAATGCACGAGATCAAGGAGACTATCCGCCTTGAAAAGGAATTCGAGAGCAACAGCTGGATGGAGCTGATCCGCACCAAGGGCAGCCGGCACCGTCTTATCATCTGCATTACTGCGGGACTCTTCTCGCAGTGGTCTGGCAACGGTCTGGTGTCCTATTATATTGCCAAGATCCTGACCTCGATCGGATATACCAGCTCCGTTCAGCAGAACCTGATCAATGGCTGTCTTCAGATCTTGAACATGATTGTGGCGCTGACAATGTGCTTCTTTGTGGACAAGATCGGACGGCGCAAGCTCTTCCTGGTCTCGACGGCGGGCATGTTGGTGGCGTTCGTTGTCTGGACGATCTGCTCGGCGCGGTATGCCATCGCGGGGAATCACAATGCGGCCAATGCCGTGATTGCGATGATTTACCTGTACTATGTGTTCTATAATATCGCATGGTCGGGTCTTCTGGTGGGCTACACGGTGGAGATTCTCCCTTACAGCATCCGAGCTAAGGGAATGACGGTGATGTGGCTCTGCATTGATCTTGCTTGTAAGTGGTCCCGACGTCGGATATAAGTTCTGTACTGACGGTCCGCAGTGTTCTTCAACCAGTACATTAACCCGATTGCGCTGGAGAACCTCGGGTGGAAGTACTATATCTTCTACTGCGTGTGGCTGGGCGTGGAGTTGACGGTGGTGTGGTTCTTCTACATCGAGACACGCAACACGCCGTTGGAGGAGATTGCGAAGTATTTTGACGGGGAGAATGCGATCGTGGGTGGCGTTGCAGGCACGGAGAAGGCGCGGGAGTTGAAGAATACGCTACATATCGAGGAGGTCTCTTGATGAGTAGGATATTGGGTATACATAATGTTGTATTCTTTGTTGGGTAGATGGTGTTGTGCCTGAGGATGCACGAAGTGACTTCAACTGCTACATCACATCAACCTCTCTACATTAACTTCGACCTTCCACACTCCTCTGCTTTCTCCATCAATGAACAATCCATTCCATTCGATACATAAGATACATAGATGAATCACTAATTCACCTTGTCCTGAAACCAATCTGAGTTTACACTAAATACACCCACCTTGGTACGCCTCCTCCCCCGCCCAGTCCAACTAGAAAACAACAAACAACCGGGGTTCGAGCACTAACCGAATTGCAAGGCCGCCCAAACTCAGCCTGGGTGCCAAACAAGATTTGATCGTCTCATACCTGCGGTTAACAGGCACCTGTCACACGCTCAAGGAGCTGGATAAGACGCTGCCGGCGGTGGCCTCGATCAACGGGATGCAGGTGAAGGAGCATATCCAGGAGCTGGTGGACGAGAACACGATCTGGTCCGAAAAGATCGGCAGCGGCAATTGATCACCTGACGTCGAGTGTGGTAAGCCCCGCGTGGCTGATACAGGGAGTAGGGTGATATTGATATCGAGTACCTATTCAACAGCCTCATAGCTGGTCCGTGCTCGACCTCTGCATTGGTCTTGATGCTCCAGTATATCGAACATAAACCGACTGATCGACAGTCATGAACTACTCTCTCGGAGTGGATACGGTTTGGAACTAGACTTTGAACTTGGTGCGATGTATTGGGTGTGCTGCGTGCATCTTCATCTCCCTCCAGCATACATTATCCTGCTGTACATAACTGAGGGTGCGCATGGTTGACCAAGCTGAAGAAGGGGAAAAAAAAAAAAAAAGGGACAAGGTTGTTCCTAGTGTGTTGGAATATTTAACAATTTATCATGGTAGTGACTAGTGATATAGAGAGGTAGAGGAAGAAACAATGACCAGTGCCGGGCTGGACTTAGGAAATCTTTTTTGAACCTTGTAGTATCTTAAAGTGCAAGGGGCGCATGAGCAATACAGAATGAGCGAAGCAGAAGAAATCTCGTGGCCCACATAATAGAAACTGGGTAGATATATATTTCATTCCCATCGTGTCCCACATGAGCTGCATCTGTTGATTAAACCAGCGAAACAGGGCCACAGCTCAATGAAACATAGGTACTGGGCAATGTCCACAGACCACTGCCCTCGAGGGTCTAGGAGAAAACCTCCAAGTTCCACACACGTTGGTGTCCAAGAGGTTCCATTTCCCCAAGGAGATAGCACGGAGATTCGACATATTATAAAGAGCTTACGTTCTTGTTCTTCTGGATATGCATTTCGGATTGTTGTCCCGAAGCAGGTATATTATCAAAGGGTAAACAGGACAAGGGAATTCTTGTATATAAAGCCCTCAAGCCCCTGACGTATACCTACATCTGGCTATACTGTTCGAACCATTCGAACCACCATACTTCATCCCCAGCCCTTCAGGAAACACCCCAAAAGCCACGCAGCCATGGCGCGTCTTGTTCAGTTGTCATCCATCAAACCACCGCAGAGCACAAAGAACCAGAGACGCATAGATGGACCGAAGACAATGGCTTCTATGACCCGAGATTCCCTATTACCTGATGCTCTTCCACGTCCCACGCCAAGCGGGATGTCAGCGGAGTATCAACTTACTCTCACTTCTTAAGACTACTCTCATAGCTCTTTATGTCACCTTTGGTATCAGCTAGGCAATGGTGATAGGCTAGCAATGCAGATGCTGACCAACGGTCACATAGATTATTCCCAAATGAGCGGGCCGACTGTTGAGCCATATATTCCTGTTCTATGGAAATCAGGCACTAATTACAGACATATACTGTTTGAAAAATGGTCACTCGGCTTGTGCAGCCAAAAGGGCAGCGTGTATCGCCAACTGGCCGGTTGGGACATCGGCCGACGAGCTCGCGGAATCAAGTCTGGCACTGGTCATTGACATTCTCAGGCATTCGGACTTCTCGATCGTTGATACGGTGGTGTTTTGTTATGCTCAGCGTGACTCATGTGCTATAGTTTATCTCCTCGCTTGGGCTGCCTGTCACCATTCCGTTCGACTGTTGAGGGTTGGGGTCCCACCGTTGGTATAAGCTACGAACTGATTATGTCGAGAATCTGTAGCGAAGGTGATATACACATGCCTTCGAGAAACTGAGTGATCCAATCATATAGAACAGACACTGTAAGCATACTAATATTATGTGAGGTCCATATGCCTAGGTCTAGGGAGTAGCTGACCTGCTTCTTGGGACGAATAATTCGTCTCGTACCATGCTACAAGGGAAAAGCCCCAGCTACCATCATTTTAACTATTGTGTTTGTTTACCATGGAATATCCAAGCGCAGGCTTTTTCCTTTCTCATCCCATGCCTTCTATCCACCGTCCGTGCAAACACTCACCAATTCGGCTACACTCGTAAGGAAGAACTTATCATGATAGGTGACATTGGCCTCTATCACGTTGGGAACCACAAACATCCCATACATTCTGATAACAGAGCCTGATTAGAGAGTGCATGCCTGATTGGCACCACCATGCAGAGCGCAAACAACGTCAACAAGCGCGATGATCCCTATCACTTCTTTGGTGACCTTTGGCTTGAATCCCCCGAGGAGCATCTCAGCAGGGAAGAGTTATCCCGCCTGATGGCCTTCGAGCCTCTCATCTGCGACTTGGAGAATCGAATTCAAGGTAAGACAATATGATTCTGTGACCAGGGCAGCCATTTCAGATAGCTAACTTTACAACGCGTGACAGGTTCGGCACACGATATACGCAACGCGTTCTCGAGCTTTGCCTTACGTGAAACAGAAGCATGGGAGAGTCTCGGAGTAGAAAGGTCTTTGAAACTACTGGTACAACCCAGTGGCGATGTTGGTGCTGTTGTTGCCTGTCACCTTCACAATCCTACCTTCTACGCAAAGGACCCATACTGTCAAGAGACAGAAACCAAGTCAAATCCTACAATTCAGCAGGTCAATCAAGCCGGTTTTTCATCTCAAAACTGTTTCATCTTCGATCACATCTGTCGCCGCGACAGAACAGAAGACGTGCTGCTGTTCTATAATGACGAGATACTTGGGATCCACGAAGACTTCATGCTCTCTCTGAGGAGACAAATGGGTGCTAAAGTCGAGATATGCTGGGGACGACATGTGCGCGAGAGGATGAAGAAGCTTGTTAACCTTGTCCCCTTCAAACTCTGGGGTCAGTTCCAAGATGTGGAGCTATACCTAGAATTAGAGGACCAGAGGCTCATAAGATTCGTTGTCTTTGTGGCACACCCACAGTTCTTCTTTTATCATGGGTTTTTTACGGAGAATGGTGTTCGTTTCAGAGCAACGTCTGCAAAAAAACAAGACCTATACCTGACAGTCGCTAGCAAGCTGGGCGGCATCGCAATCAGGCAGGATTTCTACGAGACCATCCATCGTCCTGCCCTTTATGGACAGTTCACCCGGAAACATAGGGAAATCGTCAACCGGCTAGAAGCCGACGCTGATTCCCAGCTGAAGAAGGCATTCCCACAGAAATACCATCAGCTTGAGTTGGCAATGGAAATACGCGGAAAGAAACCCTGCGACGGGGCGCTCACACAACAATCCTTATCGCAACTGATAATAGGGGACACCATACAAGAAGTATGTACTCTACCGAGAGCTCGTGGCCGTTCCACCACTAATATCAAACAGGAACTACGGCGATCTCACCATATCCACAACATGTCTCGATCTTTTCTCGAGGCTGCCGGACAAGTCCTTGTAGGTAGCACCAATGTTCGCAACATAACTCAGCTTCAGCTTCTGTCAGAACTTCCGTCTGATTGGGAAAATATTTCAGAGTGGCATGAGATCCCGGATCCACTCGTTGAATGGATTCAACAACAGGCTGGCCTTCAGATTGACCAGAAGCCGATTTCATCCACAGACGAGCTTCTGACAGCGTTCTACCTTTTATCGCCTGCCAATTACGGGCAGTCTCACGAGTCTCTTATGCATGTTATCGTCAAGGTGGGAATATGGTACATTACCAGGGCGCAAAAGAAAAGGCACGAGGGCGTTGTGGATCTGATCATCCCTGGCGCAAGGCCTTACGACATTGTCCGCAGAAAATGTTCGAAATGCGGCGAAAGAGTCCTTGATGATGCCTTTGCTTCTTACGCAAAGGAAGACCCGAAAAAGTACGTCATTTGGTATCGTCTACATGGATGTGGCCGTCCAGCCTGCAGTTCTGCTGTAGATGGTACCTGTTTCGCAAACCTTATCCCGCTGGACCCAAACCAGGGCTACAAAATCGCAACACGCCGGAGCCTCCAGTGTGCGCGGTCGGCAGACTGGGAGGAATACCTGCTGCGCCTGTCGGAGGATGAACGAACGGCCACGCAGAAGGAGGTCCAAACCCGCTGCGGAAACTGTGGGACTGAAGAATACCTCGACAGGAAGCCCAGGTGGACTGCCGAGACATCATCAAGGTACGTTGTCCCCGTCCGGGGATGCAGGGTTTGTAAGAAGAGGTTCTGTTCATTTGTTCCGACGGACCCAAAGATTGTCACCATATCAAAGGCTTCACTGAGCAAGAAATGGAGAGATCTCAAGCAAGCTGGCATCGACCCAATCGATTATCCTCGCAGGCCGGAGATATTATGGTCACATAAATCGCACCTTACGAAGCGCAAGGAGTTGGAAAGGGAAAGAGACATGATTTTGGCTAATGAGGAGGCTGAACTACTGAGTCAAGAGCCGAAGAAGAGGAACTTCAACTCGAAAAGAAGGCTGAAATCTTAGGCAGCAGTCGAAATAGGAAGATTTTGCAGACTACCCCGTTCCCTCGGGCCTGTATGCGGTACAATTATGCTGAAGTGAAACCGGAGAAATTCTGGGGTCTGTGACGAAACAAACGAAACGTCCAGGTTATTAGGCAGACTGGAGATAAAATTTATGCGCATGCAGGTGACTCTAGTCGGTGGTAGCAATAAGTTCAAGTTCTCCGCAGTTTTGTCCTAACCATTGTGCGGTCCATCATCGACTCGTTCATTGTCTTTGGTTTATAAAACCTAAAAGAGGCAGTTAATTCAACAATTGGCCGGTTGGTCTAGTTGGTTATGACACATCGTTAACACCGATGGGGTCGCCGGATCGAGCCCGGCACTGGTCATTGTTTTTTTGTATATTTCTGATATACAGGCGTCCTATCGATGCCATCCTAATCGTTATTTTTCCCTTCTCACTGCAAGCTCTATCAATTCTTATTTGATCTGTATTAAATTACTATCAAATCTGCCCTTCTCTCATTCATATCTACCATTCGAATCAATCTGACCCTCCCATGTCCCATCAGTATTCTATCACAATCTGCATCCTCTGATCCTCCGCCGGGGATCCCGAGTGTCTCAGTGGCCAATTCCTCTTTCCATAACGTTCTAACGATTATTGTAAGTGGCAATCGAGTTACTCCGTCACTCGGCGATCTGATATGCCATTATCATTTCTCCGATTTCGCCCCCGCAGCTTCCTCTTAAAAGACCCACGCTTTGCTGCAGCTCGGGCGAAGGGAGCTGCGGAGCTGTCTCATGATATGGAGCATAATCATAATAACTATCCATCTATGGCATATGGGGAATGGCTCGACTCCCCAGACTCTGGCTGTCCAGCTTTCTCCGAAAGATCGTACATATATGTAGCCATTTCGCCTCTCTCCCAGCTCCGAATTCCTCTCCGCAGCTTCTTCCTTAGTTTGATGCCCTCCCCCGCTATTGTAGTCTTCACCGCCAACCAAAAGTCTGCTATTATTATTGAATTCGTTGCCCTCCACCATAACAACAATCATCATCCTTGATCTCTGGTTGGATAACGTTGGTATTCCTACAAAGGGCACCATGGTTGAGCTGATTCCTCCCCCCGATCCTCATACTCTGCTCCCTCCTCTCTTAGCTTGCCTTCCCACAGCGTTTGTCTCGACCCGCCCTCCTCCAGCGCTTCTACCCCTCCTATCACCTATTCTTCGACAGCGTGTACAGATCCTCAGTTCTGTCTCAACATCTCCGACCGATTCGTGGTTGCAGTTACTATGCTGGGATTCCGAGAAGGCTGAGCGTCTTCAAGCGCTGGTGGATGGCGCGAGCTTCGAGCCTCACCCGGTGTCGGGGGAGATTGAACTTCCAGAAGAAGTTCATGTTGCATACAAACGGGTGGACGAGGAGACATTGCACTCGCGAATTCTGTTACCGGAATACAGCTTGAAAGCTATATATCTCTGGTGTCACAGTGATCAAGACGGAGGTGGGCCTGGATGGCGTGTGGCTGAATTGATGCCCCAGGAAGGCGGCGCCGAAAACGACGGGGTTTGGTCATTCTCGATCGGGGAGGCGAATGCTCAGGCAAAGGAACAACTGGTGGAGGATGCTCTCAGGGAGGCAGAGCAGGATCAAAGGGTCGCCCCACACACCCAGGAGAAGGACGAAGAGGAGGACGATGACGACGGCTATTGGGCTCAGTACGATTCTACGCCTGGCCGAACGCCTTCCGTCAAGACCCATGCCCCCAATCCACTGTCGTCTCTCCACCGCCAGGATACGTCCGAAGCGTCGTATTTCTCACGCTACGCTGATGTGCAACCGGCAATGGATAACCACGACCCATCAGAGGAGCAACCGGAGGTTGGTCCAACTTCGTCGAACGGAGACATGCTGGCGAGTTTGCTGCGGCAGCAGGTGAATAACTCAAGCTTTGAAGAATCGGCTCGAATGAATGGCTACGCCAATGGAACAGTTGCCGACGAGACCACCGCGATGTCGCTAGATCATCCTCGGCCGTCTTCCACATCGTCCACTGCCTCCGAGGCGGCAGTCGCAAAGTTGGAGCAAGAAGCGGAGCATCAGTCTGCATGTGAAGTCGGCGTGAAGCAACATATCAGCTCCAATATCAAAAGCCTATTCCGGCTTGCGAAAATTACGGGCATCTCGCGTGCAGAATTCCAATCTCTGGTCAAGACGGAGTTGGAGTTGTTGAATTTGTCTGATGAGGAATAAATCTGGTGAAACGGCTGACTGACGGCTATTTACGACAAATGATTCTCTTCTTATTGATATTGCTGGTTTTGTACACTATACCATCCTACTTGCTGCCCTTTTCTGAGCGTTGGGAGTTGCATCACTGTCACACAGGATATCCATTTGTTTAGGGCAACAGATTGCTTGCGGTCGAACACAGCATTGGAATCAATAGCTAATCGGAATTAGCACAGAGCCCATCCAATGATAAAGATAAATCAAACATCATATTTGCTAGTAGCATGTTGTTGGCCTCATACCTTCATTCATAAGGTAAATAACCCATATATAGATTTGACGGTCGGACCAACGTCTTGTTCCGTTCCGCGCGTCCTCCGAATAATGACACGCAATCCGCTTATGGACAACCGATCCCCCGTAAATATAGGTGGCCGGCAGTATATTTTCCTTCCCCCACTCCTCTTCCAAGCCTCGCTACCATCTGTTCTACTGTATTGTACTCCGTACTACCATGTGCTTTCCGTGATCATCATTGTAAGTTATTGCTCAATGGCGATCCTCTGATCCTGGAGCTTATCTTATCTGTCAATTCCAGCTTTATCTAGGTGATCGACTGTCATTCTCTTAGCTCCTTTTTCTTGTTGTGTACTTTTTTTTCTGGTCATGTCTTCATCTCCTTCGTCCTCTCTTCGCAAGAGAAGCGGGAGGAAGGAGGCTTATTCTCCATTGCCTTCGGACGATGCCTCCTCTCCTTTGTCTTCATCCAAGCTGAGCGTGGCTCCCAAGAGCCAGTCAGGATGGGACTATAGGCTGGCCTTAGTCGTGCTCACCATCCTGGCTTTCATTACCCGGTTCTACAAGATATCCTACCCTAATGAAGTGGTCTTTGACGAGGTGCATTTTGGCAAGGTGAGTGAAGCTGTCCTCATTATTTATGGATTGGACAATCTGACATGGGACTCCATTCTCTCAGTTCGCTTCCTACTACTTACAAAGAACTTATTTCTTCGATGTCCACCCTCCATTTGGCAAATTGCTTTTCGCTTTCATGGGATGGTTGATTGGCTATGACGGCCACTTTTTGTTCGACAACATTGGCGACTCCTACATCGAGAACAAAGTGCCCTATGTCGCTCTCCGCGCAATGCCGGCCACTCTGGGGGCTCTGACCATCCCAGTGGTCTTCCTCATCATGTGGGAGTCCGGATATTCGTTGCCGGCCTGCGTGTTGGCTGCCGGTCTCGTACTGTTCGATAATGCCCACGTCGGAGAGGACAGACTGATTCTGCTGGATGCCTCCTTGGTTCTTTCCATGGCACTAAGCATTCTGTGCTATGTTCGCTTCTACAAGCTGCGCCATGAGCCCTTTGGCCGTAAATGGTGGAAGTGGCTGCTCTTGACGGGCGTTTGTCTCAGCTGCGTCATCTCTACCAAGTACGTCGGTGTCTTCACATTTGTCACCATTGGGGCTGCGGTCTTGGTTGACCTGTGGAATTTGTTGGATATCAACCGCCCATCGGGAGCTCTCAGCATGGCCCATTGGAGCAAGCACTTTGCTGCCCGCGCATTTGCCCTCATCATTGTGCCTTTCTTCTTCTACCTGTTCTGGTTCCAGGTCCATTTCGCAATTCTCACCCGCTCCGGGCCAGGCGATGATTTCATGACCCCGGAGTTCCAGGAGACCCTCAGTGACAACCTCATGTCGGCGCAGTCGATCGGCATTCAGTACTATGACACAATCACTATCAGACACAAGGACACCAAGGTGTTCCTTCACAGCCACTGGGAGAAGTATCCCCTCCGCTATGATGACGGCCGTATTTCCAGCCAGGGCCAGCAGGTCACAGGGTACCCATTCAACGATACGAACAATCACTGGCAGATTCTGCCTTCTGTTCCCTATCCTGACACTGACATGCAAGGCCACAGCGTCAAGAATGGCGACACCGTCCAGCTCCGTCACGTCGGCACTGACACCATCCTGCTGACGCACGATGTTGCGTCTCCTTACTATCCCACCAACCAGGAATTCACCACCGTTTCTCATGAATTGGCCAATGGTGAGCGACACAACGACACGCTGTTCGAGATAAAGATCGAGAATGGCAAGCCTCAACAGGAATTCCGGAGTCTCTCAAGTCATTTCAAGCTGGTCCATGTGCCCACTCGCGTCGCGATGTGGACCCATACAACCCCCCTTCCTGAGTGGGCCTTCAAGCAAGCCGAGATTAACGGTAACAAAAATGTCCTTCAGACGAGCAACCTTTGGTTCGTGGACACAATCGAGTCGCTGGAGGAAGACAGCCCCCGTGCCATGAAGCAAGAGCGCCAGGTCAAACATCTCCCCTTCTGGCGCAAGTACCTTGAGCTGCAACGGGCCATGTTCTTCCATAACAATGCTCTGACCAGCAGCCATCCGTACGCCAGCGAGCCCTTCCAGTGGCCCTTCCTACTCCGAGGTGTCAGCTTCTGGACCAAGAATGACACCAGAGAGCAGATCTACTTCCTGGGTAATCCTATCGGATGGTGGATTGCCAGCAGCCTGTTGGCTGTCTTTGTTGGGGTCATCGGCGCTGATCAGCTGTCCCTTCGCCGCGGAGTCGACGCTCTTGAAGAAAGTAAGCATCAAGAAACCCCCAGTCCATACAACGACTCGCGATCTAACCTTGTCTTCTAGTTTGGGGCCGTGGCGCTCGTTCTCGTCTGTACAACAGCACTGCCTTCTTGTTCCTTTGCTGGGCTGCCCACTACTTTCCCTTCTGGCTGATGGGTCGCCAGCGTTTCCTCCACCATTACCTTCCGGCTCACGTCGCGTCTTGTATGGTTGCGGGGGCTCTGATCGAATTCATTTTCAACCTGCAGCCGATTTCGGTTGCTAGAATGGTCAAGGAAGATGATCCGACCGGCAAGTCCAAGGCCCATAGTAGCACCGGTCATTTCGTCACCGCGAAGGAACGAATGGGTCGCCAGTCGCTCATTGCCGGATGGGTTGCGACCCTGGTCATTCTGAGTGTGACGATCTGGGGATTCTGCTTCTTTGCGCCCCTGACGTACGGTACCCCTGGCTTGGATGTTGCGGGCGTCAATGCACGGAAATGGCTGGGCTATGACCTGCATTTCGCCAAATAATTAGCTTTTCTTTAGGCGGCGCATTGCCTGGCAGTTGGCTAGGATGTCCAGTTGGGGTATGATGGGATCTTGTGCCTCTTGGGGTTCCTTTTCTCCTTCACTGATATTCAGTGAAGCAATGCCCCGGGAGCTTCTGTGCAATCACCGCACACTAGGAGCTTCCGTCACAAGTGAACGGTGGATGATGATGTTAGTGATGCCCTTTCCTCATTGGTCACAAATAATCTTCGCGGTCGAGCCACGTGCAAGCGTGGAATCTCTTCTCTTTTCCGTCCTTCCAGTCTATACTGTCTACATCCTTTCTATATATGTATTTTGATATCCGTTAGCAATAAGCTCTATTTACTGTCTACCATTACCGTAGCATGCGAGCTAGCAACCAAATTGAGGAGACAAAATTCATATTTCAGAGCGTACAAAACTCTTAACGCCATCCGTGGAGTATCATATATGCAAAAGTGAAACAAACACCAAAATACATCAACAAGTCTATAGGTAGGCTGTATTGCATCCTACTAGGTCATTCTTTTGCCGATCTCGCTCTCCCACCCACGGACTCGCTCGAATCCATTCGACGCGGTCTGGTAGTCAAGCATGGCCTGGTAGACCTCCTCCTGGCTAGTGAGAACAAAAGGCCCGTACTGCACGACCTTCTGATCCAGAGGCTGACCCGCCACGAGGATGAAGCGGGACTCTGACTCGGCGTTATCCGGGACCGACGCCTCGACATAATCGCCCGCCTGGTCAAAGACGACATTATGGAACTCCTTGACGACCCGCGTGGCGTCATTCGAGCCGAAGATCGCCGTCCCGGCGAGCGTATACGCAAACGCATTCCAGCCCTTCGGCAGCGGCTGCGAGATGCGACCGCCCGGCCGGATCGTCACGTCCAACAACCAGACAGGCGTGTACGCCAGATCGCGCACAGAGTCGACCCCATGCGACTGGCCCGAGATGACCTTGATCGTGACGCGGCCGTCGTCGACCTCCGCGACGGGGATCTCGCTCGCGCGGAGATCGCGGTACCGCGGCTCGCACATCTTCAGCTCCTTGGGCAGGTCAACCCACAGCTGCATGCCGACGTTGGGGCTGCCGTCGGGGTTCTCGCGGGGCATCTCGGCGTGCATGATGCCGCGGCCGGCGGTCATGAACTGCAGGTCGCCGGGGCCGATGGTGCCTTTGTTCCCGGCGAAATCTTCGTGGTCGACGCCGCCGGAGAGCAGGTAGGTAATTGTCTCCTGGCCGCGGTGGGGGTGGTCTGGGAACCCTGCGCCGCGGCCGACGTTGAAGTGGTCCAGCATGAGGAAGGGGCTGAAGTTGCGCAGTTTGGGGGTGCCGATGGACCGGCGGACGCGCGCGCCGGCGCCTTCCGCTTGTTCGATGGCCAGGAAGACCTGACGGATTGCGCGGGGGACTGCCATATCGGTGAGGGGGAGGACGATTGGCTCGGTGTGCGTGATGGGAGGAACGGAGGAGGTGGTGATGATGTTGTTCTTTCGCAGGTACTGCGACAAGGTGGTTGAAAGTTGTTCTTTGAGCGAAGCGCTTAGACTTCCGAGGTGAGCTGAATCAGAGGCGAACTGATATGAGAGGAAGACTGCTGCGATGCAAGTTAAAATCGATAAAAGGAGTTTCATCGATCACAGCCGCAGCTACTTATACTTGACGGGCACAATGTTAGGAAAGCTGTAGAACAGCCTGGAGCGAGGATGGAAGCTTTAACTGCGAAATACTACAGCACTGTCAGCGTTAGTCAGTCATTAGTTTATAACTCCGTATCTTGGATACGAATAGGCGAAAAAGGCAATCCACTCGATCAGAGCAATTCCACCTGGGTCTGTGGGGTTTCATTTTCTTCGACTTGCCAGAGGTGACGGATAATCGACCAATTCCCATGGGTGACGTGCATTGATCGGTAATTATTAGATGATGACCAAGATCCCCGTCAGCACGCGCTAAGCCATTCTGGGGACATTGACCCCACTATACTGGGCCTTGGAGCCTGAGTTGTCAGGCAATGTGATCTATCAGCTCTGTGTCAGCATTCTAGAAGTTTTGCAAATCACTAACTAATTCACGGAAGGTTTAGTGGGTCATGTAGTTAAGAATCGCGGATTCTTCCAGCAAATCCTCGATGGTCTAACGGTCATGATTTCCGCTTGTCACTCCAATGAGAACGAGCGCGGGAGACCAGGGTTCGACTCCCTGTCGGGGAGGAATTCTTTTTTGGCAATAAGAACCACGTTCTGGAATGAATCTGTCTTTGCTTCTCTAATTCACATTGTAGTATTTACAAGAAAACTCAAAACTATAGAGTGCTGGCTGGTGCGGCATATCCCTTGCTAGAGCATACACTTGTGAACATCTCATTTCTCAGACCAAGGCTATGTACCGTACATATTAAAATTGGCAAAACGACAAAAGGAAATCACATGAGACCGTGGAAGGATAAGTCACAAAAAGAGGATCGGCGCAAATGGGATAAACGAAAGAGACAACTCGAGAGGCAAAATCCCAACCAAAGTATGTGTCAAGCAGCATCAAGATTGAACACAGCAGCCGCAACGACGAACTGTGCAGGAGAAGAGCTGTGTCCTTGTGCATGGAAAATGGTAACAAGAAGACGGAAGGATATCTCTCTTCCAAGATTACGCAGGGCCCCAAGTGGCTTGAATGGCGGGTGAGACGAAAGGAAACGAGAAAACGAAATAGTCTAGCTCGCTGAGGCTGTAATAGGTATACCGAAGCATAGCTTCAGAGCTCGCTGAGTCGAATCGAATAACATGCCATGAACCAGTTGCTGTACGCGTCTCAGCATCACGCTCAGCAGAAACAAGAGACATTATCCGTAAGGTGCAGTCCGACTGGCAAGAAATAGCAGTAAATAATGTATAGCAGAGAAATGGTCATGTGCCGCAGGACAAATCAGATTATATACACCGCGCTCTTTTAAAAGCCAAACGGATTTGTGGGCGCTAGAAGGAGAGAACAGTCAGTGACCCTGAGCAAATGGTGGAAGGCTGGCACGTCTTAGCAATGGGGAACTCACTAGCTTGTGCAAGGTTAGCCCGCAGACCGGTTGGCTGGGGAGTCAGCTTCTTGGGAGCATCATGCTTGACCCCAAATCGTACGGGAGGAGGTGGTCCAGTCTTCTGTGGCTGCAAAGGTGCGGCTGTGGGCTGTTGGGGAATAGGGGGTACCGGTGGCGGGGAGGTTACAGTATAAGGCATACTGCTCGCACCGTTCATGCCGGTAGGTTGGGGTTGAAGAGCGGGAGGAAGTATCGAGTTAATGCCTGTCGGCATTGGCTGCTGTGGCTGGGGTTGGTAGCCTCCGAAGCCTGTCGGCTGCGGTGCAAGGCCCTGGAAGCCAGTCTGCTGTTGCTGAAGCTGCTGAATGCCAAATTGTGACTGTGGCTGGAACCCAGTGGGCTGTGGCACCAAGCCACCTGCAAACTGACCTTGCGGCAAGAAACCGGTCGGCTGCGGTTGGAGCGATGGATTGAAGCGTTGCTGGTTCAATTCGGTCAGACTTTGGCCAGGCGGGGCGATCTGTGGGCCGGGTTGAGGAAGACCGGTCAGTTGTGGTTGCAGTGGAGGTGGTCCAAAAGTATTTGGCTGCTGGGGGAAGTTCTGTGGCGCGGAAAGCGGCCTCTGTGGAGGAGGCGGGAGGAGCGAGCTCTGAGCCATATTCTGAGGGGGTTGTGGGCGCTGCCTCGATGCCTGCTGAAAGCCTGTCTGTTGGGGGCTGAATGTCTGGGGCCCCGTCTGCATGGGCTGCTGTGCTATTTGTGCCACTTGGTTGAAAAAGCCGGGAGTGGCACCTGTCTGTTGGGGCTGCATCTGGGGCGCAGGCACTGCAGTCGGCTGTGGCTGGATAGCAGCGGGGGCTGACGGAGCTTGAGACGCCTGAGAAGTAGGTGCTGGCGCCGGCTGTGCGGGAGTTGGCTGGAGAGGTGCTTGCAGTAGAGATAGATCAGCCATTGCCCCAGTGAGTTGTTTTTGCACTGGAGCTTGGGTTGTAGCGGGGGGTGCTGTGGCCGGTGGTGGCGATGAAGAGGGCGGCGCCGAAGACGCGGGCTGTTTAGGTTGCTTCACCTCCCAAGCATCGTCATCGAAGCCACGTTGTACCGGTTTCTCAACTGCAGCAGAAGCGGGTGGAGTTTCCGTGCGTTCCTGCGGGTTGGGCGCATCCTCCTTCTGCTCGAAGGCCTTCGGATCGACGACATCACCGGTCTGGACTGCGGGTGCCGGCCTGCCCTTGCGGGTGTTGTTGCGTAGAACCCCTCCTGGGCCGGAGAAAAGACCGCCGGGAGAGCCAGGCTCCCCATTGCTGATGACCTCTTCTCCACCGAAGCTGACATTGCGCAGCTTGGACTTGGACCCAGTTCTGCCGAACATATTGTCCAGATGCCGCATAACCCGTAGAATGTCACCCTCCTTCAATCCAAGAGTACGCAGGGTCTCAGAGGTAATGTCCGGTAGAATCGCTTCATCCATGGAGTCCTTGATAAAGTTCTGAGCATACCGCTCGCACTGATGAGGTCCAACTCCCGCTTTTAGGAAGAAATCAAACCAATCGTACTCGGGCCCAACTGACGCACCGGGGCGATTGGCCTCAGATTTCGGCTCCGATTTCTGCGCTCGGCGGCGAATATCAGACAGAGGCTTGTCTTCGTCCAAAGACACGCCGGTAAGCTTTTCCACGTATTCGAGATCCTCAATAGACATCTTGGGGATGGGGACAGCGATCTTGACTCCGTTGGTCTTATGGAGGTGGATCTTCCCATCTTGCAAGCCGATAAATTGCGCTTCAACCGTGAAAGACTTGGTACGATCTGTCCACTGCCTTGTCTTGGTGGGATCCGGTTCTGTAACCTCATTTAGATCGAGACCTCAATTTAGGAGTTAGGTAAAGCGGGGGAAAGGACTTACTCGGCTTATTGGCGCTCTTGCTGTCCCGTTTTTTGTGCTGCTAGAGAATGTCAGTATTCCTCCTTACCAGGGTCACTGTCGTTTGATAGGGTAGCTTAACAGAGCAGCTTACCTCAGAGGTCCGCGAATCTATCGAGTCAGTCCTCGATTTCCGCATCGCTTCCTTGGCCAGGCGCGTCTCTTCGAGCCGATTCCTTTCTACCGTTGATAGGCCCGACTCGACGCCAGTTGGTTGACTGGAAACAAAGCCCGTGATCTCGATGTAGCTGCTTGGTACCACACCCTCTTTGCCATTCTTCATGCGACGCACCATCCACCATTCCTCGGATTTGGTGTCGTCCAGAACGACGACCTCATCGCCGGCAGCCACAGTGACCTCGTCATCTCCCTGCGCCATGAAATCATACAGAATTTGACCCTTCTTCTTGCCTCCGCCTCCTGCGCCAGCCGCAATGACTTCCTTCAGGCCCTCGGCACGGTAGGCTCCAGAAATTTCACCGAGCGCGGAAACGATCTCTCTAGCGGTGTCCTTGGCTCCAGCGTGGAAATCGATGCTTTTGCTGGGCCGAACCAGGTCGAGGAAGACATGCTTGCCTTCAATAGAGTAATGGGTGAGTCTATCCGCAGTCCATTCTTGCATGTCGCCGTCCCCTTCTGGTGAGATAAAGATCGTTCCAGTCGCGATGTTGACTCCCAGTGTCGTTGGCATCTTCTTCCTCTTGCCCATAACTTCAACCATTTCATTGATATTGTACAGATGATAGCCGGAAGGGGAACGGGGTGTCGACTGTCCGATTCGATTATAGGGGGGAGACTCCCGCACATGGCCCTGGCTATCCTGCTCCTTCACCGCGGTATACTGAGGGCGTGGAGGAGGAGAGGGTTCTGGCGGAGAGTACCGGTCCGCTGGAGGAGAGAGCTGTTGCGACGGAGGTCGCTGCGGTAACATTGGAGGCGGCGGCGAGGGTTCCCTCTCATAGCTGTCTTCTGGTTGATAAGACGGTCGCTGGGGCTGCGGCGGCGGGATATCCCTGGAGGGTTCGGATTCCACGGGTGATGCATGCTGTTTATGAATGATATTCGCTATTGCTGCTGCCGCTGGGTTCTGTATCGTGTCAATCGGAGAGCTAGTAGATGCGGGCGCGTCCGGTTCCTCCGCCGGTACCTCGACCGGGCGTTGCGGAAGGGCCGGAGCGGACGGCTCGACAACAGCAGGAGAAGGGAGAGAAGGCGGGGCGGCGGGAGTATCGCCCTCCTGTATCTCGATGTAGTTTGCAGGAGCGAAGCCAAAATCGCCATTGACACCAACTAATGTCCAATCTGGATCGGAAGTATCGTACACCACCAGTTCCGCATCCTCAGAGAATGAGACTTCTTCGTCGGTCTGGCGCGTATAGTCGTACAGTGCCTTTGCATGGGTGATCGCGGGAGCCTATACAAATTGAATGAGTGCCCCGTTAGCACATCCATCATCTCATCGTCAGGAAAGAAGCGACCGCGGTAGAGCCATGATTGGCATAACCAAACATCCCAAGCGCGCCCCGAGGCTCACAGACAGACTCGATGACCCAGTTTCTTGGGCCATGAAGCGTCCCATGACAGTATAGCTTACCTCCTCGACATAGTTATTCGGTACAAGACCCTCCGGTTCATCCTCGTCATCCCGTTCGGCCTTCTTCTTCGCTTTCCACCAATCGTCTTCGACGCTTTTCTCGAGAATGTAAAGCAAAGCACCCTCGCGAAGTTCGAGTTCACCTTCGCCTTGGGGCTGGTAGTCGTAGACCGCTTTGTATACCCCGAGGAACCCCATTTTGGATTCAAGCCCCCGGGCGAGCGCCGTCTAACTCGAGGAGCACAGGATGGCTATTTTCCAGCGGTTCGGACGGTTTGGCGCGGGCTGGAAGTGACGCCGAGTTTGTATATCAACGTCAGGGCGAGCCGGCCGTCCGTAGGGGTTGTCAAGTTCGAAAGGGTAGTCTAGATAGTCGAAGGCCGGTTGATGGTCGGTGGATTTGGGGGGAACCGGCAGCCTTGGCAGTTGGGTATCCCCTCTCCCGAGTTCTGGCCAGATCAGGGTAAAGGGGCTAATTATGCGATGGAAGAAGATTTGGGCGAAGGCGACCGTTTCAATTACGCAAATTAATGAAAGTGTTCGAAGAGAAGAGTAAGGAAAATAGAGATGACGGGGGTAGAGACGGAGAGGGAGAGGTTCAGTAAGAGAGAGAGGGTGAGGTTGTCAGCCAGAAGCTAGTAAGTAGTAGTCAGTAGAGTGGGTGAAGGTACGTAGTTAGCAGTTCTCCGGACGGAGTACGGATACTTACTTAGTGCCTGGTTTGTGGCCCCGGGTGCTTGGAACTGTGTCTACTGTACCTTACTATCTCTACCATTGCAGTCACCTCTGCGATTTGGTCCTAAAGTAAAAATTCTGAATGATTGCAACAGCTACAAGAGTTCATGTACCTAAATATACCTGCAATCTCACCTGTCACCTCACTTCACCCCATCTACGATGTGGAGGAAATGGTCCCGCCTCGAGTGTACGTACTAGTCTTGTACCGTGCTAGACACCTTTCACGCTGGGGCTTTGGGCAGCCGTTCCTGGCGTGAACCACAAGCGATGATCAGGTCAAAACGGATGAATCCCCTCGTGCTTATTTGTTTGAGGACAGGGAGGACCCCTACGTCATTTCTTAACTATCTCTATATCGGAGTGCCTATAGCCAGTTGCCGCTCCAATTATACGCAGGCCCCTAATCCCAGCAAAATATTTCAAAACGTGATAGGAATGGTATCTCAAATTGTAGCTGAGGCTTGATAATACTAACGAAATGTACAAGCTCAAGACAGAATTATACATCAACCAACCCCGCTAGAGCTCATCCTTGAAGAAGATTTCCTCGCTGCCGTCGTCGGCATCATTAGTGGTCGGCCCTGATTCTTCTGGCTCCTGATGGTCTATTTTCTCGTCTGCCTTCTTCTTTTCCTCTCCTGTCTGTGCATTTGATTCCGCCTTGTCAGCTGTAGTTTCCTGTGCCGGCTGCGATGTAGAGCCCTGTGCAGCCTGATCTTTTTTCTCATCGTCGTCGGGGTCGACAGTTCCGACTAAGCCACGCTCGCCGTTAGACTCGACAATCTCTAGTGTCCAGTCCTTGCCCTTGGCAATCTCCTCGAGGCGGCTTTTCAGCGTCTCAATCTTCTCAGGATCAAGGCCGTATTTCTTCAGCTCCTCCTTGGACAACCTAGTGATCTCTCCATTTTGGCGCTTGGCAACCACCTCGATCTTCTCTTCTCCAATGGATGCCACTCGACCCTTCTCAATCTGCTTGCCCTCCGATCCCACCCATTTGTGCGCCCCGACCTCGATATCCCCGACAACAGAAAACTCGGATGTAGTCGCAGAGTCGACTAGTTGCTGAGCCAAACGATATTCCCGACTTGCTTCCCAATCGGGGACCTCCTCCTCGGAGAGAATCTCCCGGCATTCGATTGCGTGCGCTTCGTCCTGCTGAGGCGGCAGAAATGCGACATCATTGCACAGGCGCGGAGTGTAGATCACCATCAGATATGAGCAAGTAGTAAGCTCCTTGATCCAGCCGATCCGATCTGTAGATTGCGGATGGCAGTGGAACTGCACTTCGATCTTCCGGTCTTTGCCTGTCAAATCGCACTTGGTTCCGCTGCCCAGCCGCTGCACTAGGTATCGCGACCCGCCTTTAGTCTGGAGCTCGGCGACATCTGTAGTTGTCTTTTTGTGCTCCGCATCCCCCTCCAGATCCTCGTCATCGCCACTATTGGGAAACCTACCCAGCACGAAAGAATGGGTCGCAGAGTCTTCTATCGGCGGGTAGTTGGGTACACCTGGACCGGCTGGTAGTGCATGAAACTGCTTGATTTGCTTCTTGTAGCAGAATGAGTATGACCACCATCCGGATATGTAGTACATGCATTTGCCTTCCATCTCGCGCAGAAGCTCCAGACCACGGTCCGTCGCGCGCGCGATTTCTCGCTGCTCATCCTCTTTACTGGTGCTTTCGTCTCCATTTGTCTGGTTCTTGTCTTCGCTGTCGACTTGCGGAATGGAACAGAGATATCGTTGTCCCTCAAGGAGCATCTCCTCGTATGTGAACCTAGGTCCTTCTATCGCCTCTTTATTGTCGTCTTCGGATTTATCTTTTCGCCCCAGATACACTTGCGCCTCACTGCCTTCGGCGAATGTCTTATCAGCGGAAGACGAATAGCTCTCTTGTTGATTCTGCAATAACTCCCTTGCCCGCGTATCAAGAATGTATTCATCAGGGAAGAAGACTTGGAACTACAAGCAGATCCCATTAGCATAATTGCTCGTTCATTTCATGCAGAAGCCAAAAAAAAAAAAAAAAAAAGGAAACACCTGCGGCATACTTGAGGATACGCAAGTAGATCATCCTGTATGTTGAACGCCTTCTTGCTGGCCCATGCGCCGGAACCGGCACAAGCCAGTACCAGCAGCAGGGTAAGAGACTGTATAGGTCGGACCATGACTTCGTGTCTTAGACCGATAGCAGTAACTAGATACCAATGGATCGTTATGACAGACAAGTCCTCGCTGCTGGAAGCTCCGGTGGGAAACTCGTGAGGTTACTGCCTTCAGTGTGGGGTGCCGGGGTCAATGAAGTGAAAGGCGGCAATTCGTTCGCATGATTACAGCGGCATATAGGAATCAATTCTCAGAATGCAGAGGTATGTCATTAGAAGCTGGAGCTTCAGAACATGACACTTGTGAACAACATTATTGATCTGCTATCATCGGCGGAGATCCGCATTCTGTCCTTATCGACACGTGGATAAAGACTTCTTAGGTCATCCACCGATGATAATAACGAACGATTCAAGGAAGCGAAGGAAGGAAATGAAACGAACGCAATGGAATCAATACTCGATTTCCACCAGGGGTTAAAATACTTTTTGACTATCTTGAAGTGATACCAATTTCCGGGTATTTGATACTTCATTACTACAATCGTACGATTTCTTACCACCTGGCAGTAACCAACAAATGCGATTCGAAAGCATAGAGATGCGTATATAGAGAATGCTTGAGGATGATTGGAGACATAGCCGACCGAACTCCATTCAGACGCCAAACAACGCCGCGGGTATCTCCAGAGTAGATAGATATCCTCCCAGATATGGTGAGAAATAAGGGAAAGAAGAAATACGCGAACAAAGAGGTAAAGTGAAGGATGCGCAAACTATGTTCGTATCATACAGTCATGAGAAATGGACAAGTCATCAGCAGGAGAGCGTATAGCAGGTTAAGTCAGAAGGACTGGGCTTGAAGCCTTCGCATTGACTGACAAGTGCAGCCTAATATCAAGTCTCTCCCCAGAGGCCAAAAACAGAGAGATCTTCTGCCATGTAGAGAAGACCGTTCTCCGAGAATAGTACGTCGGACAAGGGTGTTTGCCCTCCGGGATCTGTTCCCATTCCCGGCTGAGCGGTTGTGAGGGTTCCTCCCGGTGAGCAACCAATGGGTATTCCCGTTGTTGTCAGAGTAGATATAGTATTATCGTAAGGCAGCGAAGCCGCTCCTGGAGGACCACACAGGGTATTCCAAATGTCATTCTCCGATTGACCTGTGGAGGCTGCGTGTTCCGCCCCTTGCGCAGAAAGCGAACCTGTAGCGAGCTTTTCGGGAGATAAAGGAGACGGTGCTGACTGCTCGCCACTGCGGCTTATAGCATCGTTGTTGTTAGAGGCTGACGGTTCGCTTGTAAGCCCTACTTGGCCAAACAGCTGGTCGACCTGTTTGCTGCGGCGTTCCATCCACTGACGGTTTCGACGTCGAACATATTCGGCCACCGCGCCTCGCAGGTATTTGACGATCTGGTAAAAACGACAGGCGTGGGGATCATGCGGTACAAATAGTGCCAGGAACTTTTCGGACTTGTCCATGCCTTCCTCGAGCGGGAGAAGATTGTCATACTCAGCAAAGAACGCGGCTCCCAACACGACGGCCGAGTTAAATACTGAATTAATCAGGAAAGGTAATCTCCGAGGTAGAGCTCCAAACCGAGATAGATCGTCCACAATATTGAGACAGCGTAGGGCAGAGTAAACACAAGCGTCAGAGAAAAGAGCGATGCGAGAGGCGCTGGCTCTCGGATCGTTGGAGCCGATAGCCGGATCACTCTTACTTCTCACGTATTGAGACACACGAAATATGAAGAACGGCCGAGTTAAAAGGATGATTGACCAGTAATATGCGCCGAATACATGCGCCGCAGCCAGCATACTCTCAAGGTTCTTTGAACTCAACCGCTCCGTCTGGCCACTGAGAAAGGTTGGCAAGTTCCGGACCCAGGCGCGGTGCTGATTTGAAATCGTTTCCGCAACATTGATCGAGACGACTTGTCGCATGTAGACTTCCGTTAGGATACGATCGAAGATACGGCATAATGCAACCACGCATTGGGATAACTGCGCTTCGGGTTGGGGTCGTTGTTGCTCCCCTGCAATTGTCGCCTGATCACGTATATCATAATCAAAATCCGAGGTCGCCGGAGGACGTCCTAAGGAAGCGCTCAGGAACAGGTCCATCATCCGTAAGCTTTTCCAAACCCGCTCCCGGGCCCGACGCTCCCGAGTACAAAATAGTGCATTCGCGTCCCTTCGATGAATGCCAACGGCATATGCGGCCCGTAAAGCTATTCCCAGGTTCATGAACGCCCCATTGCGACGACACGCACCAAGCATATACATTGAGATCAAGACGTAAGATTGGATCGTGTAGATGCTGGGGGTTTCGGTGAAAGCGGAGAATGCTAGCTGGCGGCCACTGACGAAGTACTGTTCGGCGAGATCCTGATTGATCTCCGAAACCTGAACTCCGATGGCGAGAACAAGGTAGAAGATCGAGCTGACAGTATCTTCGTCGCCAGTCGGATTCCCAACCCAGTTGGCGAGCCGCGGATAGAACTCCTCGAGATCGAATAGATCCAGTAGTGGACTGGTAGCAAGGACATATTGACGAGCGAGTCGTTGCGCCTTGTCGTTACTCGGCGGCGCAGATAACGGTCCTGTTTGGGTAGCCGAACTACTCTGAAAAGCCTCAAGCATGGAGTGCCGTGACGTATCCTCTGTGAACTCGCATCGCCCGATTGACAAAGACACGATACGACGTACACTTTGTAGGAACGACAAGCTCGCAGAGTCGCCAATGTACATGAATTTCCCTTGCCCATCACGAAGGAGCCTGGCGACCTTGGGTACAGGCGCCGTCCCATCCTTGTCGTCCGTTGTTTGTTGCTCCAAGTCTGCGCTATGATCCTCGAGGGCGTTCAGCAAGCGATCCATGGCCGTTTGCCTCTGCGGAGTCGGTACCATGTGCTCGCTAAGAAGCATAGTCTCCTTAGGAGCATTAGCCTTCAGTAAGCGGGCCGGTTTATCGGAGAAGTTGCATTCCGCTTCTTTGCGACGCTGTATGCAAATCGTACACGGCTGTTCTCCGTTACATTTCTGCTTTCTCCGTTTACAGCTGTCGCAAGCTCTCCGGCATCGGAGCCGTGCGCCAGGAGCTGTACTAGCCCTAGGCATGGCTTAAAATTGTAGCGTCTTCGCGCAAGTGGTCGGCCACGGGATATTCATGGATACATGGAATGTCGGTGCATGCGGGGTCTGTCTCCTAGAGATGTTGGATTTCAAAGCGGAGGGAAGCCAGGACCCAGACTGACTATCAAGAGCTCAGGAAATCATTTCTCGGCGGGCAAACCCATAATTAGTGCGACAGCCAGAATGCTTGCCGACAAAGAAGAGAAGGAGGCGAATTGTAGCTGTCAAGTTATAGGACGATCCCCCCCCGGGATTGGCACTGCGGAGACAGCTGCTTACTAAACTCCCGCTTGCACGAGCCTTTGCTTAAAGTTACCAAGCAGCTAGAGGGCGTTATCATCAAGCGCTTCGGAATACCCTTGCAAGGACCTTTCAATCGGGGTAAATGAAAGGACCTGGACTCTAATGTAGGTCTGGAAAATACAATCATTTCTCTTATATGGCATTTCTATCGCACATCCCTTGGACCTCCATCGAAGAACTACAGCTATACAGATGCTAGCTGCCATGTGGAATACGATCTTTCAGGTTTCCCCGTCCTATTTTCAGATGCGTCGTGTGAAGATTGAGTAATGTCCATGGCGTAGTTTATCAATACATATTGGTATCATATATGATCCTCGCCGGTTTATTCTGACCGGAATGATACCACTTTACCCCAAGTGTCAGCTGTGCCCCAAATGCCCTGTCGCAGACATGACAGTTGAACAATCTGACTATGGTCAACGAACAAGTTCACATCGATGCCGAACTCCCTGATGTACCAGTTGAACACCTTGGGATCTGCCGCCTCGAACATGACCCGCTCAGACGGCAATTCCTTCATTATTGTGGACACAACGTCAGTCCGCCAGGACTGCACATTTTCTGTTATGCCCTCAGATTCGATCATTAAGCGTTCGACACCCGCGTCGAGGAATTTACGGCCCATGTTAACGAGCTTTCCCGGGTCGGAAGTCCCAATAGCTTCGAGGCCAGAAGCAGGTGTATCACCTCCAGCACCAAACTGGATGCCGAGCTCTGGCTTTGCCTTCAGCTTGTACGCGTGGACTTTGTCAACCAGGCGAAGCCAGTCATCTTCTGGGAACGATAAGAAACCAGATGAGAGTTCAATAACATCGAATCTTTAAATGCGTTAGTCTCGAATCGGGCAAATGGTACGGGAGGCAGAGCCTCGGCGCGCTGAACGAACCCGAGATCCTTGCATTTCTTGAGATACTTATCAAAGACAGTATTGGCGTCGGGATGTGTGAGAAGATGCTCGGCCCATCCCCCCTGTGATCAGTGGACCCCGGTTAGATGCTAATTCCTGGTTTCTGCGATTGGACAAAACCTACAGTTGAAACATAAACACCGTAGTCGTGGGCGAGGTCTATCAGTTCTCTCAGGGGCTTCTCCTGGAAGAGAGAGAAAGAGCCTGGATCTCAATCAGCCGAGCTCAACAGGTGGTACACTTTGGTGACGCGTACCTCCTGCAAATTTCAGACCATCTACATGGGTGCCCATTCTGAAAGGAGCGTCAATACCTGTCTTGGGAATCCCTTGGCGGCTCTCCCGATGCTTACGTTTCTAAAACATCGGCTAAGTAGCGCTTTCCCATCACCTGGAATGACACCGCATGTATCAGCTCTGCAATTCTCGCACTGCACTATGCTCGTTCCAGTTTGTCTGCGTTCCTGAAAGCGCATACCGTATAGTATGGACCTCTGATCTCTGTGACCCCTTTGCTCCTAGGCTTGGGTGGCCTAGGGTTTGATCGTGCAAACCCAAATCCATGGTGTTTGTCTTGGAGCAATGTCAGTTGCTTTTGCGCCTGATATGATGTCGCAAAATATCTTGATAACCCAGTTGTGGCAAGTCTGAACCTCTGTCGCGGGACAGGCCCAGTGAGATATTTCGAGGTTGTAGCAACGCGAGGTGTGGATGCCAGCATCATTCCGTTTCCCTGCCCCTAATTTGAATGAGACAATGTTGAAATTTCACGTTATACTTTGGCGGCTCGAGACTTCCTTTGGTTCTGGCATTCGCATGGCGTATGAATCGAGATAGCTGCTGCTAATTAAGGGTAGTATGGCCCTAAGCAGTTCTCGTCGCTGAGGGGTGAGTTGTCTGACGTCAAACATATGTAACTCAAATGCGTACAAACTAAACAATGAATATTGTGTCCTTCTCTGTCTCCTCGCATAGCACCATGAAGTCAAGATGGCGACAGTCCTGATGCCTGTGACGTCATTTATCCTGAACACAACTGCTGCTCCTGAAGTGTGAATTGATAGCCAGCTTGGATATACATTGTTTCAGCTGACTCCTTCTCAAGACGTTACAACATCCATGCTAATAGTATAAGACTCCAGCTATCAGTGACAATATGTGTATTTTATAGGTGTATTTGACTAAGGGATTCCATGCTCGACTCCCCTATAGATCGATCAACGCGCGATTGAGGTCCCATATTCTTGGCTGCTGTCCATAATAGCGTGCGTCCTCCACTGTCCCTTGCCACATGAAGCAAGGTGAGCGTGGGGTTGATGTGAGTTATCTAATCTGATATCCTGATGCCAGCATGGAATTGAATGGTCGACATCGGTACCCATTTAAAGTACCCGTAACAGTTCACATACTTATCTGCGTAATAATGAATAAATGGCAAATGAAAAGTAGAATACTATCTCTTTACCGCATATGCCACATTTGAAGGACCCGGACCCTCTGAGAGAGAAAGACTTCAGTCCCTCTTCCGTTGATACTCCGTGGTTCGAGATATAAATTGATACCAACCCTCCTTGGATCTCTCTGATAACATTCAGTATGATGCAACACAGATATAGTATTGTAGGTTATTTATCACCTATTCGACTCCTCACACCCTATTATCGAATTTTCCGTCAATTTTCAAAAGGAATATAGTTTGAATAGAAGATGTATGCTGTCTCGAAAGGGTAGAAGAACATTAAAAAGCGAAGGCAGAAAAGACCCGCTAACAAGATTCAGATCCCCATCATAACCTGACAATGGTACGGAGTAGATCCAATCGATTAGTGAAAGGCTGAATCCACAAGTCTGACACTCTAACCGACTGAGTCAATCAGGGCAACATCGGCTGTCGAGTTAGGGAAAAAAAAAAAAAAAAAAAAAAAAAAAAAAATAATTTCAATATCTGATTGACCTACATAGTTTGTAACTTAGAAGCCCCTTGTGCAATCCAAGCGCTGCAGCCCACACTGGTTAGTCTCCTGGTTATCCGCCTTCAGGTAAACTCTTGATGACAACAGGGGTGCCTTCTCAACCTATCGACTAATGATTCATTCAATAACAGGAGCTCCATCCAGCCAAGGCGAGTCTTAGTTCTACATAGTTTCGGAAGTCGGATATCTGATGCGGCCGACTCGGTGAAGTTCGTTTTCCGGTGCCGTCAATGAATAATTTCTGTGGTGACGAAACATAGGTATGGATAGTTCGAGCCCTGATGGCGTCTCTTGACCAATTCTCCCCTCAATTCAGCAGAGGGATATCAATGATCATGTTAGAGGCGCATACCAAACCTCTTCTTGCATGTATGGCTTCCTCTTTTGGATGGCAGGCGTGGAGTACCCAACAGTGACGATGATGATGGTTGACCTCCAGTTTATGTGGTTGTGCATAAATCTCTGTGGCTTGCCTGACTATCTATCTATAGGATTTCTAAATAATAATATTGCATTAATAATGGACGAGCTGAAGGGATAAACCTTATGTGCGCCTTATTATTATTGGTTGCAGCCTCGCCGCACAGGCCAAGTTTACTGTATCACTAATGGCTACCTACGTAGGCTCATGTGACGTGGCACAAGTGCCGAATCTACTAAGACAAAGTTAGGAATAGACTTGTTTGACCGTACGGAATACTACAGCTGATTGGTGGTAAAGGCCACAGATACAAAGAAAGATTTTCCAGGCGAAGCGCAAGATTTACTGAATTCAAGAGGTACTCACTTTCGAGAATATTCAAATTCTACAGAACCCACAACACGATGGGACCATGACCCCATGAGTAAGGGTTCCGGACTCCGAGGCCCAGATTCTGATAGGGCTGTTCTTGGGCTTTCCGTGGTTTCCACTTGGCCCTCCACATTGTCTTGGCATTTTTCGTGTTTGGCAAGTAAATTTTAACTGACATGTGACAAACATCGAATTTTTGAACTAGATAGGACAGTAGATATATATGATGGCAGAGCACAAAGTAGTAGAATATAATGACTGATAATTAAAACAGCATGGAACTCCTAGTTGACCTGGTATAGACTAGAGAGGTAGATACTAAGTCATCGTTGCATACTGAGAAGGCCCTTAGCGCACAAATATTATGAATGCTCCCTGATGTTGCATGGGTCCCAATACCCGGTTGCTCCGGATGTACATTGCCACTCTTGCTTGGTACACGGGACCTCCCATAGTTCCTAGGTAGCTCTCCTTTGTACATGGCTCCCTCAAATAAAGCTCAAGGGGGTCAAAGAGAAAGAATCTGGTAAAGAAAAGAATAGATACTCTCAGTTACTCTGGATTGCTATTATATATTCTGTATTACACTCTGTAGCATGTATGCACCTTAGCGGAATTAACAATGATCTACGATTTTCCGCCTTGGGCTGAAAGAAACTGGAGCTTTCGGAAGGTGCCCGCGTGCGAATAACCAAGAGGGGCAAGTGTTATGCTAGGCCCATCCGGGCCTTCCTCAACCTTGATTGACCAAGCTACCAATACAAGGGCGGGTTGTTTTGTCATGCATTCAAGTTCATCCATTGATTCATGATGCTTGGAAATCCCATACCACCCGGATTTCCCCCTCCCAAGTCACAATCTAGAGGATGTGACCATTTATCTCTCTTTCTCAGGTCTCACTACGGAGTACTTATTCACTCATTGTTTCACTAGTCTTCTTTGTCAACCCCAGGGAACCAGGTATTCAACAGGCTTGCTTGGCCTATCTACCTAGCTAATGCTCGCGTGCGCCTCTAGCCGTCTAGCTCTTCCTATGTGAATGGTGTCGTCGTTCCTTTCCAAGTTTCCAGCGTACAACTCCGTCCTACAGTAGTCTCAAATTTCCTATAATTTGTGGCATTTAGTGTCCCAGTGCCTGGATTCTTCTGGGTGTGACCTACCTACCTACCTACCTACCTACCTACATACTCTTATCTTTAGCGGTTCCATTTCTTGGTATCGACATCCTCCCCTTCCTTGAGTACCCTTATTCTGCTCCCTGGCTATCTCCCCTCTCGCCTCGAAGGCTCTTTGTCAACATGGGAGCTGGGGCTATCCTAGAGCCTCTGGTCGTAATTGTCCTGCTCTTCGGAGGGACTTGGATAAATCGGTCTACCGCAACTTTCTCTTCTGTGCGCAGAGTTCGTAGATCCAGCACTTCTACACGTGCTTGTTCTCCAGACTCACTGGAGTCGGGCTTATCGTCGCCAACGGCAAAGGATGCTCTGTTGAATTCACGATCCCCGTCACCGACACTGGTACCACTCGACGACGCTCGATGGCGCAAACGCCAGATTCGGATACTCTCATACACCTTTGAGGTCAAATCACCAGATACTGCTGTCTTTCAAGACCGTCTTCTCAGTCGCTTGCTCCGGAAGTTCCCGTTTCTGGTTGAGTGCTGGTATTGGGCCTTAGTTTACTGGGTAAGTGCTGGTTGTCTATGTTGTCAACAAGTCTCTTTTCCGCTGGAGAAGGGAAACAAAAGGACCAACAATATGCTTACACGTCACACTCTAGACATATCAACTGGGCCGTGCATTCACCGCGGTCACCCTTCAAGAAGGAACCGTTGATGTAGCGAGGAAACATGCTCTTCAGATCATCCAAATAGAGAAAAGCTTGCGCATCTTTTGGGAGATCTCAATTCAGCGGTTTTTCCTTCGGCACAGTCAGCTCATGTCCGTGATCAACTGGGTGTACTCCTTCATACACATTCCAGGCACTATTGCCTTCCTCGTTTGGCTCTACTACTACACCACGACGCGAAACCGAGTCGATGAATCGCAGATGGGAAAGCCCTTGGGTGCTGCGAAAGGATCCCCCGCTGGCCCGCTGCTTTATCAAGCCCGGCGCCGTACCCTCGCTGTTTGCAATCTCCTCGCTTTCGTGGTCTTCACTCTCTGGCCCTGCATGCCCCCTCGTCTCCTCAGTGACAAGAATGTGAAAGGCCCCGACGGAGAGCTAGGACGTAGCTACGGCTTTGTCGATACTGTGCATGGCGTCAATGGTGCTGGTAGCGTCTGGACTGAGAATCGGTTCTGTAATCAATACGGTAAGCATTGGTCATTCTATATTGCGCTTTTAAGTTCTTCTCTTCGGGTGCTAACTGGGATCTTGTCGACAGCTGCCATGCCCTCGTTGCACTTTGGATATTCCCTGATGATTGGGCTTACAATCATGACTATCCCATTGCCGCCACATCAACGCCGGCCTGCTGTTCGCTCGCGCTTGTTGGGTCGCGCGCTGGGATTCCAGCTCCCGTCATGGTCCCGTTTAGCCTGTCTGTTGGTCGGATTTCTCTATCCGTTCATTATATTAGTCGCAATAATCGCCACGGCCAACCACTTCATTCTCGATGCTGTTGCAGGGACAGTCGTCTGCGTCCTAGGATGGCGGTTCAATGGCATCTTATTGGATCTTCTGCCGTTGGAGGACTATTTCCTCTGGCTAGTTCGCATCCATAAACCAGAGCCCACAGCGATGGACGGTGTCAACTACTGGGACGATGACGAAGTACCGAATTATCCTGCTCTTTACCGATGAACTGCTCTCTGACGCGTCCTGTCGGACGTCCACGTGGAACCGAACATTAAGATATCCTTCTCTACCCTTTATCTATTATTGCTGCGGGGTTTCTACAGACCTCGTTTTGGTTTATTGTTCCACGAAGCCTGCCCTTTCACCTATGATCACAATGCGACTTATGACACTCGGGAAAGGACTAATAACGACTGTATCTTTTTTCCATGATATCATTACATCACATGAAATGTGTACATATAGAAGACGAACTAGAACTTCTCATCCTATGAATACCCTGCTCCTGCCCCAGCACAGCGGCCTTGCGTTCTGATAATATCATAATCATCAGTCGAGCTCGATACGAACCATCTGGCACGGTAGCTGAAATGCTGCTGCTTGTATGCCAGTGGAAGGCAACGGAAGCCCGGAAAGAACCAACAGCGTGATATTGCATGGCTGAATATTGTATACCTATGAATGGCTACCAGCGAGCTACGCGGCTTGTTAATAATACCGGATGTTGAACCAACGTCTAAGCAAGGCAAATGACAAGACCAAATGAATAGGCTACTCAACATTATTATCTCTATGCAAGCCCGTAGAGCCATAATTCAGGAGCCTGAAGAGATCAGCAAAATACGGAGTAAATGAGATTGATTCATTTCCAGTGTTACTTGAAACAGCGTGAAGATTCGCGGGGTGCCGTCCTTTTCCATCGACCCGCCTCTCTTCAGGTGCCCCATCATCGATATTCCTTTCCTCCCAGCACTACCCTTCACTGATTTCCTTGTTGCTACTCGCAAACCTGGGAGATTTTTGAATCATAGAAGTGTATTTGATCCGTGAATAACCAAGTGTCTCTGTACTTTCAAGTTTTCGTGCTTCACACGCGAACCCCGTATACTCGGCTATTGGCGCCTTGAGCGAATCCGGATCTATAGTGTCAACAAGGTCAGTAATCATGCTCTTCTTCTGCGCAGTAGTGGCTCTTGCTAACAATATCGACTGGCCGGGCGACTGTAGCTGCACTGAAACTATCACGATCATACCTTTGGTCGCGTCGTGTCCTGTCTTCAGCTAGTCACAGCTGACTTCGGCGAGAGGAGCGTTTTATCTGCCTCGAGGAATTTGCGGCTATTGCCCATTTCTTTGCGACAATTGATACTACGCGCAAAGAGAGTGTCAGCGCAATTTGGACAGAAGGCTCTTGTGGTCCTTCTGCTGCGATCTGTCAGTCACTACGCTTCTCCGTGTTTCGGAGATAAACGCTAGGCGATCATCAACAGTCAAAGTGTTGTTCAAGCCGCGTCGTTTCTTTCTTGCGTCTTGATCATCCATCAACTACCTCAGTCTATTGATTTGAGAAGGTCCTCGAATCATCCATCACTGAGGGATTCGCACCAGGCTGATTCCGTATCTCCCCGTCGGGCTTGTCATTACGCAACCTGGTGGCCTGTCTGGTCAGATTTCGTCTTGTGGGCTAGCCTACGACTTTCTAACATACTACAATACGAACAGCAGACCAGAATTTATCTGGAGGCTGTTGTTGTATTCGATCTTTTGATTCCGACCGTTGTTGTGTTGAGCTCCTCCGTTGCGTCATTTGTGGATTGGCAGACTCCCTTTTCCCCCAAGCGCAACGCGTTGTTCGAACTTCCCGCCTCCCGGCGTCGCGACCTTCTCCACCACATCTCCCAGCTCAAACCACCTTCATCCTCCCACCACCTCCTTCGTTGAAAGTCTCGGCTTCCTTCAACCGCATTTCGGTTTATCGTTGCTCTGAATTTAATTGAGCTTTGTCGCACACTATGGCCGAGGACACCCCTGCTGTCTCCAGGACCGGAGCTGGCGAGGCGCCTGTCGAGCGCGCTCCTTCTGCTGAGGCCAAAACTGCGCCCGTGGAATCAGCTCCAGAGACGTCCAAGGAGCAAGAAACAGAGAAGGTCAATGGCACCCAGGAAAAGCCATCCGGTAAGAATTTCTCAGCACCATTGTTGTGACCTGCACTTTTTCCAATTTTTCTTTTTTTTGTCTCTGGGAAGGGGCAAGGTGTCCCTCAGCTTCGCTTTTCATCTGAGACTTGAATCGCTAATTATTCTTTCACTGTCTATCAGGCGAGGCTAGTGTATCTGAAGAGAAAAAGGAATCAACTGATACTCCGGCTGAAGAGTCCAAGGCACCTGTAGAGGCTGCTGACGCGAAGGAACCGGAAGCGACCGCCGCGGCGCCTGCAGAGTCCGAGGCCACCACAGCGCCCGAGGCTCAAGAAGCTCCTCCATCTTCCAAGAAGTCTGGAGGCTCGAGGCGCAAATCAACTAGCGGTGTCCCCGAACATAAGTCCAAGCTGAGCCGGAAGAAGTCGCAAGCTCGCATGACAAATTTGCACGCGAAGCCTGGCGAGTACTATCTCGCGCGCCTGCGGAGCTTCCCTCCCTGGCCGTCTATCATCTGTGACGAGGAAATTCTTCCTCAAACTCTACTGAGCACGCGTCCAGTGACCGCTATGCGGGCCGATGGCACCTACAGAGAAGACTATGCAGACGGAGGCAAGAGAGCTCATGAGAGAACTTTCCCTGTGATGTTCCTCGAAACCAACGAGTTGTAAGTGCCATGTTGGACTTGTCTATCTCCATGGAGTGGGCGGCTAATGGAAAAAACAGCGCGTGGATTCCCAACACAGACCTGACTTCGCTCGATCCCGCCTCCTGCAAAGATGTACCAGAGAAGGGCAAATCGAAACAACTTCTTGCTGCTTATGCCGTAGCCGCGGAAGGTCACGACTTGCAATACTTTAAGGAGCTACTGGCTGATCATCAGCGCGCATTGCAGCAGGAGTTGGAAGAGCAGGAAGCCCAACAGGCCGCCAAGGAAGCGGCCAAGGCTGAAAGGGCAGCCAAGAAGAACAAGCGGAAGAGCATGGACATTGTTGATGACCTGGAGGATATTGACATGGAAGATGCGGACGAGCCCAAGAAGCCGAAGAGCTCGAAGAAGCGTAAGAAGGACGCAGAAACTGATGGCGAAGCCGAAAAGGTGAATTATGACTCTCCAATACTGATTGTCACTTTTACATGGTCGCCGGACTAACATGCCTTTTCTTGTGTTCTAGCCTGCTAAAACACCCAAGACTGCCACCAAGTTGAAGTTGACAACCCCCAAGACCCCGACAAACGAGGCTGAGAAGAAGGCCACTGGCGCCAGCAAGGCTAAACAGACAGCCAGCAGCAAGAAGGCCGGCAAAGGTGCTGTCAGTGACGAGGGTGAGGAGGACGCTGGCGCTGCGCCAAAGGAGCCAGAAAAGAAAGTCGACCAGGGGGAAGCCAAGGAAAGAAAACAGAAAGAAGGTAGGGTCGACCTATCCGAAGATCCGTCGTGACCCCAGACTAACTTGAAGACAGTCCTGTTTGTTCGCCACAGACTCCAGAAGGGCTTCATTTCGCGTGATCAACCCCCCAAGGAGGAGGAGATGACTACCATGTCTAGCTACTTTACTAGACTTGAGAGGGTGGCTGATGATCTCGAGGTCTCGATCATCCGTGCGACAAAAATCAACAAGGTTCTCAAAATGATTGTGAAGCTCAACTCTATTCCTCGAGATGAGGAGTTCCAGTTCCGTCGCCGTGCTATCAACATCTTGTCAAAGTGGAAGAATGTGCTCGATGCCGACACCACGACGACACCGGCCGAGCCAAAGGCCAATGGAGCTCACAAGGAGGACAGCGTTGAAACGCCGGCAAAGACTGAAACCGAAGGCGAGAAGGAGGAAGAAGAGACCAAGGCAGCCAAGCAAGATTCAGTGGAACCGCAAGATGAGTCAATGGCTGATGCTGACGCTGCTTTGGAGAAGGCAGAAGCTCCTGGACCAGCCAAGGAAGCTTCCGAGAAAGAAGTTCCCAAGACTGAAGAGGCGACCGGAGCCAATGTAACCGAGGAGAAGACGACCGAGGAGAAACCGGCGGAGGAGAAGGCAGAAGAGAAAGCTGTTGAAGCAGCAGCGTGAACATAGGCACACAATGGTTGTGCATATGCGTTCACCGATTTCTCTCTTCTCTTGTACCTCTTACGCTTACAATAATGTGCCTGTTACTTCAGTTTTGGCATTCCTGCTCATTTTCTGTCTGGCTGGAATTCCCACTGATATCTCCTATGTCCCTTTTCTGCCGCCGATCGATGAGTGGAGATTTGAGTACTCAAAAGCGTTTGAACACCTTTTCTTACGAAGGGGTCTTGCCCCTTATTGTGTCAGTCTATCCCATGTCTATCTTTCATATTTCACAGGTCAGTGACAGTGGCAAATTTGCAAATGGAACTGGATACTATGGATTGAAAGCAATGCTGTGTGGCATGGTGACAGAACCGTGAAAGGGTATCAAGTGCATTTAAACAAGATGAGGAAGAGAATAAGCAGGCCTCGCAGCTTCTCTGTATCTTGGAAGGTTTCTCCAATGCTTTCGATGTGACGGGGGTTTCTCGGGTCTCTTTCCTTTGCTTACGTCTCTCAGAATGTTAATTTAGTTTCGCGAGCTTCTTGTTTTGGGTTGAGATTTAGTCCTTGCACAATGCAAAGTTATTCATATGAAATTCACATTGACCATTGTGTCCAGATTGATAACGTGATAATATACGGTATCCGTATGCTATTATACTTGATGCTGTATGGGCAGATAACATCATATGATACAGCGCCTCCGGAACTATCTGCACAAGTGACACCCATTCCCGGCTCTGGTAGCCTCAGCACGTTCTATACATAACTACAGCGCCAAAATGCAAATTAAACTCAGACATCTAGCGAGGTTCATGACCTCGACCCTCTTCAACAGCCACAACGATCAAAACGCAGATGTCGTCCACCTTCCCGCCCCGGTACCAGTCGCCAGGATAATAGCGCTGAGCTTCTTTGGCGAATGGGCCGTCCCGTCGGGAATCCATGCTGGCCCGTTTGGCTTCGCCGGCGACTGTGGAAGCGAGCAGAGACTGGAGCGTGTGGTGCTGAAGTATTTGGCTGGATGGCGGGACATTGCCTGATGTGGAAGGGTCGGCCGCCGACGGCTTGGAAGACGAGGATGGCCAGGGCAGTAGAGAAGCGAGGCCGTCAGGGCCCGTCAGCGCTCCGAGATCATCCGATACTTTGATTCCCAAATCGGGGGTGGCGGTCCATGCCCCGGTCAGAATCATCCGGCTTGTGATGAGCTTCAGGATGTCTTGATTGTTCAGGTTATCGTAGACCCCATCGGTCGCTAGCATGAGCACATCGCCGTGCTGCATATGGAGGTTTGTGACGGCCGCATCGCGCGGCGAGTCCTCCAAGAAAGAGCCGCCGAATATGGAAGCCTGAGCACGCATTCTCGGGGGGATGATGCTCAGTTGATATGGTGTGTTGAAGCCGTGAGTCTGTGGGACTGAATAATGATGCACAGCAGCAAGACGGAGGAGCATCGAGCCCGAGTCACCTAGGTTGGCCAACTCGACCTGACCGTCTTCTAAGCCCACCCCGACCGATGCAGTACTCCCACCAGCCCGAATCGACTTGTCCGCCAACAGCTGGTCATATCCTGATTGAAGCAGGTTCTTGGCCCGCAATTTGTCGGTCGACGAGTCCCAAGATAGGGCCTCTAGCGCCATGTAGCGGCACAGAGCGTGAGAGAAGTTCGCTGGGTCGACCTTGGACTCCACCCAGCCTCCAACTCCGTCCGCGACTGCGAAGGCGATGGCGCCGGAGTCTTGACTTCCAACTCTGCTCACGAAGAAAGCATCTTCCCCACTATCTGGCCTCCTCTTGCGTCTGTTGACCGCGTCAATTTCTTCTGTGACCACGCCGATAGCATCGTGAAGCTCGGGTCGGAAATTGTGGAAATTGGTGGGAGGGTGGAAACGGCGGTTCTTGGGAGAGGACGAGGCCGCCACACGGTAGGAGATGCGCGGAGCATCGAGACTGAACGATGACGTTGCATGAAAAGTCCTTCGCGAAGATCGTGGGAGGTAGGATGGAGATAGTCGCTGGCTTCTAACGGAAGAGTTATAGTCCGGTAAGTGTCGAGGCCATATTGTGCTAGATGTCGCAAAAGAGAGCGATCTGTCTCTTGCGACGGCTTGTAGGCTACTGCAGGCTAAACTGCAGGCTCTACCGGAGGAGGCCAGCGTGATCATCGGCAAAGAGCAGGATCGTCACCGGAGGGCCCTGTCCCTCAGAATACCAAGACCCTCCAGCAAAATACTTCTGTACGACGATATTGTCTGCTGGACCATTTGAAGAACGGTGAAAAACGCTTGGCGATGATACCAAACAAGCTGCCGACCGTCACAGATCAACCGCTTTGATCCGGACTGACAGTAGTAAACGGTGGGAGGTAACTGAGGGAGCAATAATGAAGTCCTCTACGCTTTGTCCATGCAATTGGAGACAGCTCGCTGGATAGAAAAGCCACTGGGCCGATCACTGGATCAGCCAGAGGTTATGAGAAGATCGTGGATTAATCATTCTTGCTGAAATTTCCCTTCCATGACTGATGGAAACAATAAGACGGGATCGCCGACCGCCTGGCGTCATCGACCGCCTCATGGGAAAAAAGATAAGGGGTTTTGACACCGAGATGGCCTTTGGTGAGATGACTTCGGTACGGACACTTGCAGACTGTAGCTGTTAGTTTACAGCAACCGATTAATGATGCGTGTTCCGGAGTTTGTAAAAGAAGAGGGGAATTATTGACATACACGTAGCGGCCTGGATGTGGCACATTCTCTATGAATTGGTTCAGCGTAGGAGACGATCTTTGCAGAATAATAATGAGAATTGAGCTTTTTGCAAGTATAGACTGGCACAAGTGAAGCTGAGTATTGTAGAAAGATTCTCCAGGAAGAGCGACCTGTGGTGGTGACAAAACCGTCAATCCGCCCTTGTACGGACTATGGAAAATATCCTGGATAACGTCTTCTCCGCGTTTTCTTCCTGGCCTCCACTAGTACTGCGGTGTTACCATAAGAGCGACCGGTGCCTCTTCAGACTGATAAATATCCATCAGAAAATCTTTTGCTATTCTCTGCGATTATATCTCAGGCGAGAAGACGACCTAATAGCCAAGTCATCCTTCTGATTCGAGTTTTGTCTCAAGCTCCCCGCCAGCATCTGCGCTCTCAGTGCCCAAGATGATGCACCCTTCAAGACAGGCGTACGTGGAGGAGTCCGAGGTACGAAGATTTCTCTCTTTCTCTGGCCCTCATCTGCTCGATCCATATAGGTTCTGCATACAGATTTATCTACCTATGTTCACATTATGAAGTCAAAGGCTCTCTTCAGGAATCCTTCCACTGACGTCCAATGATGTTTGGGTTGACTAGGATACGGAAATGGGCATTGACCTGGCAAATATCCGTAAGTAATAGCTTCCCTCGACCTGGCTTTGGATTGCGAACCAAGTATTCAATCATTTGGCTGACTCTTGCATGTCAATCGCAGCCGTCGACCGCGACTATGATATTCCCTCTGCTGCAGTGGGCATACCCGCTGAACGAGCATCTGCCATTCTATCCCAGTTCGAGCGCAAGCGACGAGCAGCCGCCATGGCGGTTCCGACGGATGATAACCGTGTGCGCGCACGACTGCGGGAGCTTGGAGAACCGATCACTCTTTTCGGAGAAGGCCCCGTGGACCGGAGAGACCGACTGCGTGAGCTTCTGACCGATCTGGCCGAGAGGCAAGAAGCGGCGGCCGCGGAAGGTGATATATCCATGCGAGGTACGACAGAGGAAGCTGAAGAGGCGGAAGAGGAAGCAGAACAGCAGGAGGAATTCTACACAGAAGGTTCCCAGGAGCTACTCAACGCCCGAAAAGCAATTGCCCGCTATTCCCTACCCCGAGCGAAAGCACGAGTAGAGCGCTTACGAGAGGAATCTACAATACCGCTGAGAACACATATCAAACACCGCAAAGCGATCAAAGAGAAGTTGCAAGGGTTCGACCTTTACGGGTCGCAGATTGCGGGCGATCGCCCTGTGAGCATTTGCCGCTTTGCGCCGGACGGAAAGACGATCGCTGCGGGCAATTGGAGTGGTGGTATCCGCTTGCTCACCGTACCGAATCTGGAGGAGAAGTCAAATCTCAATGGACATACGGATCGTGTCGGTGGATTGGCGTGGTTCCCCGGTGCAACGCTTCCCACGTCGAATGTGTCCGAGTCGAGCGTCAACCTTGTCTCCGGCGGCGGCGAGGGCAACGTGGCGCTGTGGTCACTGGATAAAGACACACCACTAGCTACACTGTCAGGCCACAGCGGCCGTGTATGCCGGACAGAATTCCATCCTTCGGGGCGGTACATCGCCTCTGCTTCATTTGACACGACATGGCGTTTGTGGGACGTCGAGACAACAGTCGAACTCCTTCTTCAGGAGGGTCATTCACGAGAGGTTTATACGGTGGCATTTAACAATGACGGTTCTCTGCTGGCTAGCGGTGGTCTGGACAGCATTGGTCGAATCTGGGATTTGCGGACGGGGCGCACGGTGATGATTCTTGAGGGACATGTCCGAGAAATTTACGGTCTCGACTGGGGTGTAGACGGATACCGTGTCTTGTCAGGTTCGGGTGATGGCTGGATCAAGTGTTGGGACCTCCGACAAGTGCGCAATATTGGTGGGATCGGCGCACATAAAAGTGTCGTGTCGGATGTACGGTGGTACAAGGGCACTGAGTCGGCTGCATCTTATCTGCCATCGACTGAAACCAACGGGCGAATGGACGTTGACAGCGACCCGACGCTCACGACGAGCGAACAGTCAACGCCAGCAACCCCCGTTCAACCAAAGAAGTCAGGCACATTCTTTGTGAGCAGTGGGTTCGACAAGAACGTCAATATCTTCAGCGCGGATGATTGGTCTTTGGTCAAGTCCTTGAGTGGCCATGCAGGCAATGTCCTCAGTACAGACATCAGTGATGATGCCCAGTGGATTGCAAGTTGCGGGCATGATCGGACTGTGAAGCTCTGGGGCATAGAGTGAATATAGCACTTATCGAGACTAAATGAGCCAATCGACAATATGGTCATATTTACGCTTGCAGACTCATATACCTACAATGAACCCTTACTACCAAGCCCAGGGTCTGTGTCAGACCAGGCTTAAAGCTCCATCTCGACATTCCGGTCACTCGAAGAATAGAGTATTGCTGTTTTTCCACGGATTTGGATATCTAGTTGTTCCATCTTAGGTGTCAACGGACTCTAGCTTCCCCTTGTACGTACCTCCTCAGAAGTATAAATCGGATTGGATACTACTCCGTAGAGAATGTGCATCGATTATAGCCTTGCAATGCATTTCCGGGATAAATGACGTAATCGGCGATCAATCGCCGATTCCTGACTAAGCGGCACGTGGTTGGTTATCTGATTATTTATTGCTTGACCGAGAAGAAAGCCTTCGAAACAATCCCCAGATGGAAGAGGAAAACCTGTTCTACCATTCCTGATCTAATCGCTAGGTGCGCCAACAGACGTACCTCCTAAAGGAAAAGATGGCGGTATCATTTCGCATGCAGCGACTGGCACAGCGATCGCTGCTCTCCGCAGTTCCCCCGTCACGGACGGAGGCCAGACGCTCGCTATTCTCAACAGGCTCCTGTATTTTCTGCCAACTAAGACCGAAAGCCTGGGCTGCTCAACCTGTGCGAGTCCCTGGTCTGACGTTGCCAACCCGTCGACTTGCCTCGACCTCATCTACAACAGCCACCGAGACGAGCAATCAGGATAGCAGCCTCCCCGACCTTACAAATCACTATACCATTTTCCGCGAGACCTTGCCGGCAGGGCCACCTCCCGCTTCATCATTCGATATCCCTCTGAGCGATTTGAGACGCGAATTCCTCCGCCTGCAGAATGTGATACACCCGGACAAGTGCCCGCCAGGGCCGGCGAAGCAGCGGGCGGAGGCGCTGTCCGCCCGGATCAACGAAGCGTATCGGACTCTAGCGGACCCTCTGCAACGGGCGCAGTATCTTCTGCGCGAGATGCATGGTATCGATGTAACGGCGGAGGACGGAGCGACTCAACATGCGCTCGACCCGGAGACACTGATGGAGGTCATGGAGGTTCAGGAGACGATTGAGGAGGTCGGTGCAGGGCCGGAGGCTGAGGGAACCATTGCTGCGCTGAAGAAGGAGAATGACGCGCGGGTGGCAGCGTGTGTGAAGAGCTTGGCGCAAGCCTTTGAACGGGGGGATATCGAGGCTGCGCGTCAGGAGTGTGTGCGGTTGCGGTTCTGGTACAGTGTCGGTGAAGGCTTACGGGAATGGGAACCGGGCAGGACGGAGATTCGCCTGATTCATTGATTACGGATTCTGGAAGTGCATTATACCTGTGTCTCTTGATCTTAGACCCAAAGACTAAGACTACGATGGAGAAAAAACTATATTAATTTGATATGTAGCATGACTGAGACATGCCCCCCATTGCAAGACATACACTGCCACTAGTCATTGCACCTTGTGTTCTCATGTCGATCTGAGTACAGGATCTGAATGTGAATATCTTCAACGAGCTGCACTTTCTAGTCGATCAAGTATTCTCACCAGGACTCGAGACTAATCAGACCGAGGCTCGTAGCAAACCCGCCCTAGCAAACCCAGCCATATCGTGACGATCTGAAGCGGTAATCGAAGTCCACCAATCTCACCGCCAGATGAGCACGCACCCAGCCAGTTTGGGAACTTCACAGCACTTCTGGCATGTACTACCATAACAGTCAATAATAATACCCTTCTCTAGTTTATGTTTCTTTGAAGTATCAAACTAACTCCATCCACGAGACGACCCGCAATTGGGCCAACAAGAGGCTGGGACGAACAGCAGTTACAGCACTCATCGGGCAACAACGTAACCCGTCGGAGGAAATTGGCATTGGCAACCCCATGCAGGAGTCAACGCTAACTGACCAGACTAATGCTACTCAAAGCACTCTCAAACGATGTTGCTTGGTCACTTCCACCCCCCTCTAGGATCAAAAGGGAGAAAAGCGCTGCAAGTCTGCAACTATCAATTATCCGCGTGACTTGCGCGTGTTACAGTCTCCATCCGCAGTTTGCCATGGTACCGCTGCGTTGTCCAGTAGCACTAATAGTCATTCTCGAGAATGGGTGAGACGAACAGCTAGCCTACCTGCACAGCGTCTGAAACGGGTCGCAGATGTTGAGCTATCCCCGCGAATTTCGCCATGTCAATGTTATCAATGGCAAGGTATGGCTCCAAGGCAGAGAGGTTCATGGTATCTGGCAATAGCCCATCGGCCAACCGCCCTGATAAGGATGAATGGTTTATGAGGGGCTGTTGCTGTTGGCACCGTTGGAGAATGGAAGTTGGCGGTCAAACCGCCCTAAATCCCGTCGTGAATGCACACGTAGCAGACTAACTTGACCCATCTGGGTCAGTTTCCGCGCTTGTAGCCTCTCTTTTTAGTTTAGATAGAGGAAAATGAGGCTGCAGAGGGCAAGGATAGGAGGGCGCAGGGTCAGAAACTTCAGTTCGCGTGGACTCTGCTTCGAATTTTGAGTCAACGATGACAGTTTCGAGCTGTTAGTATTTATTGCTGTGCATTCAGAGCGAGGGGAATTGGGGACAATTGCGTTGCTCTGTGTTTACTCGCACCTTTGTCTTGGTGAGATCGCAGTGTCCATTTGTTGGAAGAAAAAGCGGAGGAAGTTCCGGGACAGTATCCTCAATGGAGTCGTCTCCAGACTGGAGCAGGTGAGTCGAGCATCTTCATCAGTCAACTTGGAGGGGATATCTCTGTTTTCAGCATCCTGTTTGTGCTGCGTCTCCACTTTGATTTCATCCCATATATACAAGATGATCAAAAAAGCTACGAGCATTCAAGTCATCATGCCAACCATGACAGCGTTGCCACTGACTCTTCGAATCACTCTCCTGGGTACAGCATCGTCCATTCACCCCCATTCACGTTTCTTGTTGGGCCTAATCATGACAAATTGACAATCCAATCGGGCCTTGCCCGCCATGTCTCCCAACCGCTCGATCATCTCATGAACAATGGCCTCACCAGGGAGTCCAAGCATCATATTGCCGTTCTAGAGGATGAGGATGTCGAGACCTTTGTGGCCTTCTGCGAGTATGCCTACACGGGCGATTACAGCGTGCCTACACCGGGATCTCGCGAAGGTGAGAAGGAGGAAGCCAGCAATGACACGGAGTTCAATGAGATATTCTCGAATCCCAATCCCTTCGCCTCGGCCGCTCCTCCCCCAGCACCATCTCCTCCCCCGTCTGCCAATCTTTCGGACATGAAACTGGAGGTGCAAGACCGTGAAGACCCGAAGACTGCCGAGACGACTGAGGAGTCGGTGCAGCCGCAGAAGGAGGGTGAGAGCGTGAAGGATGCCAACGACGGCGTGGGAGAGGATGTTGCGGCACCCGACGATCCGCCACAGGACCTGGCATCAACCTGTGACGAGACAAGTGAGCAGCCTCTGGCTACCTCACCTGCCGAAGAGGGGTTTCCCTGGGGTCTCGACGAGGACACCACGCCCTCGAAGGGCAAGAAAGCGAAGAAGTCAAAGAAGGGCAAGAAGAAACAGCAAGGTGGTGCGACAGCAGAGGAACCAATGTCTAACCTGACTCCTCCAACAACCCCTCCTCCTGGAAGTCTTGATGACCAGATTGATAACCCCCTCACAGTCGAGACTACTACAATGCTGGATGATCCGATCCCAGTGACCGAACCTACTAAAGTAGATGAGGTACCGGAGGTTGTGGAAGTTCCTGAGCCCACTGGAGCGGACCAGTCCCCTGATGCTGCTGCACTGTCGGATACTGAGAGCTGGGATCGAGCAACCCCTGTGCCTCCCAATGTCAAGGACACCCTCGATGAGAAGATGGAACTTGATCACGACAGTCAAAAGCAGGACAAAGTCAAGGAAGAGGTTGTGTCTCCCCGAAGCCAGATGAAATCGTTCATTGACACCTCTTTCGCCAAGCAGCTATATCTTAAGCGCCGCCCAACTGGAGTTGGTCTCTGGGATGAGTTTGTGAGCTTGGACTATTTTGATCACCCCTCGACCTATGGGACAAGGCCTCTCACCCCAACGGCGACACACTCGGATCCAAGCAAGTCGGATCTCCCGTATCTTATCTTCCACGCTAAGCTGTACGTTTTCGCTGTGCGATACTTAATTCCCGCTCTGGCGCAGTTGTGTCTCCGAAAGCTTCACGCGGATCTGCTGCGTCTGGCTTTTCCAGGTCCGAAAGACGGTGAAGGGAAAGAAGAGCGGGTTGCTTTGACCGCAACCAAGGCCAGAATGGTCCTTGACCTCCTCCACTTCACCTACACCAAGACGACCCGTCTGGAGCCGATTTCACCAACCTCGGCCACTCAGCTTCGCGACAACGAGCTTCGAAAACTCGTTGTACACTACGCAGCCTGCAAGGTGAGAGAGCTTGCAGAATACTGCCCTCCAATGGAAAGTATGGTAAGCTCGCCATTCCCTTCACCAGTGGACAAACGGCCCCGAATGGCGGATCGACCCTCCAGCCGTGGTTTCCGCGCGCTCTTGGATTCGACAACCGAACTTGCCTCGGACTTGGTCTTCCGCATGATGTGAATTCGGGTTTCACTTGCGCTTCATTTGCCTTCTGTCCGTCCTATCAGGCGTCTTGTTTGCGTCCCGTGTTGGGGCTTGTTCAATTTGGCCTTCGCCTTTACATCAAGTCGGTATATCTACTTGTATTCTTGTTTGAAGCACGTATCTATGCATTGAACGGGAGTATGGAACGACGGGCAATGGAATAAGACTTCTGTTATTCGAGCATACCTTTTTTTTGAGTCTTGTCCTGGTCTCAACATGGGAACATCATTTCGTCCAAATTGACCACAAAAATGATGACCACTCCCCTAGCATTTGGTGCATCCTGTTTTACGACCTTGCTTTCTATCAATTGCTCTTCAACGCCTTGTGTACCTTGTCATGACTGAAGAATTGGATAACGACCTAGACTGGACGTTGATCAGTATGATGAACTGCCCACTCCTAACTCATCTCTCCAATGTATATTGTTTCCAATGCGCAGCGAGAACAAGTGTAGCATTTTATATGGACGTAGCAAGTAATCTCCGCGGCTACGGTACAGCCGCGTCCTAGATTCACCGCGTCTGTACGGCTAGAGCATCATGCCAAACCTCCACTGCTACAATCGACAAATCAGTCACACCTTCTGTACATCGTCGTCGGGCCTATCTACTAGATAACGGATAAGTTTGACTGATCTGCCTTGTGGGCATCGAAGTGGATTCGCTTCGTAGAGACTCGGAAGGTGTGTGGAGACGGAGTCGACGGACCATCTTCCCGTTTCTTGGCCTTGATTCATATTTCAGACTGATATGTGGATATTCCCGCTTGGCGTAGTCGATATTTTGGTACATACCCTGATATGGAACTGGATAATGAGGGAGTTGAGGTGGCTACAGTGGGCCTTTGATCTGTCTAATGGCTGTGGTAGCAGTTGCATGTATCACGCTGATGTTACGGTGGAATAGAGACCCAAGCAGTGGGTCAACGACTCTGTAGATCATGAATAGTGCGCATTAGAATTGTTATAACTCCCAGGGAGATATTCATACTCACCAGAGATCCACCGAAGTATCTGGATACTGGCTATGCACTGAATTCATTTAGATCTGCCATCACAGCCATCCTTGGCTTTGTATGTGCAACATGAAAGACTGGACAATAACCCTGATAAACCATGCATCGTTACGGAGTACTTCACAGAGAGAAAAACTAGCTTCCTGAACTTCGGTGCTGGTTGTTATTCTTAGAAATGGTCGTTGCTACCTCCCTATCGTTGATTCTCGCAATGCCAAGAGAAGCATTGATGCGCTTCTACTTCCCAGCAACGACATCTGGACTGGACTTTCCTCTCGCTCCAGCATCTCCATCGACTCCATCAACTCCATCGACCTCTCCTCTGAATCCGTCTCTTGATTCCACTAACTCCACAGACGATTACATTCATCTGGACCCATGATCTCTTCAGGGCCATGATATAGATATGGATTGCGATGTGGAAATGCCATTCATCCACTCATAACATCCCGCCAGGGGCAGTTCGAAAAAGCAAATACATCACGCAAACGTAGTCCCTTCAAGTAATGGTTTCACTTTCTGTCCCCCTTTCCTTATGTCTCACTCATTAACTTGCTTTCATTCTCACAGCCACCACTGAGCTTGGCAGCGGGTCTCCCCGTCGATGATGCGTCGTCGATCCCTCTCTTGGGCCTCTTGGCTTGGCTCCTGGGCAAACCAAATTGAAGGCGTCGGCGCACGTTGAGATTCGCTCGGTGCTGTTTCCTGTAACCTGCTGTACTTCGAATGTTGCCCAGAACTTCCTCCACCTATGATTTACTCGGGTCCTGGCCCTCAGGACCCACAGAATTCACAAGAACCCAGACCCGCCTAATCGGCTTCAAAGCTGTTGCCTTCCCTGTCGATGATCTACGGTTCTACTGCTGTGCTTAGCGGCCCCTTTCCCAACTTCCTTGTGAAATTTCGACTGCTTCGGGCCGAAAGCCTGCAATCGGGCGACCCGATGAGGTGCTGTCTCCATCCCATGGTTCATTCCCGGCTTCTAATTTTGAGATTGCGCCGTCGAGGAAGCGTCTCTAGATTCGGATCAATGACAAGTTTGGCAACCAGTTTCGAAGACTAAACAGGAAAGCCGGCCAAAGGAGAGAACCCGATACCGTAAGAAGCAAAAGAAGCCAGAAAGCTGACAAAATAGGAAATAAGCCTTATCTCTCTTCCTTTTTTAGTGGATGTGACAAGCCACTCCTATCTTCACTCTGACCTGTTCCCATGCTATCGCCAAAAACGCGTCATCTTGGATCTGCATGGCGAGAACGTTGCATTGTGGTCTGCAGAGTGCATAACTTACTTGCTCTTCTTCCTTCAGGCACACTCTGATACCAGACAGTCTCTTGGCGAAGTCTCGTTATTTTGCCACTATTTGTGAAGATCATGGCTCATCCCCCTAGGCATCAGGCTTTACCTTCCCCCTACCCTTGTCTAGACTCTCCACAGTGAACCTTCTCTCCTTTGCAAGAAGGTGAGTTGCAGCTACGCCCCCTATGGCCCTATCTAATATGCGCCTGATTGAGTTTCCTTCCTAACCTCCCCGATTCCTGGTGGACACCACTGATCCAATCTGGAGCAATGAGTTTATAGGATGTCCTCCGCGATATCTGCTAAGCCAACCACTGTTGATGCGTCCTGCATTCCTATTTTCTTGGACTCTTGGCCCAGACAGCCTTCGCGTCAGATGGAATGGCAGTAGTTGTCAAGCCGAAGCCCTCACTGTTTTATGGTGGTCGTTCACATGTGCATGGCGGTTCTGCCGTCTGTTATAAAATATTTATGGCGCCAGCGATATCTCGTTGTTTCAGTCGGACAATTACATTCTCTATTCCATCTCTCTCTCTTCTTTGCGCAGGCACTGCATAGTGCATCCATTCTTTCAAGTGCACATAGGCTGATCTTTACCATCTCTGCTTCGAGCTCTTCACTAGATTCATCTTTGCCCTGTCTGTAGGCTTTTGTAGTGGAGTCAGGGCACTGACAGATCATCTACACACTCTCTCTCGTCCGGAGAGGATCCTGTCTCGTGTCCCTCATTCTACCACATCTTCACTGAGCTTGATATAAATTTCTCTTGTTTGGCTTTCATATTCTTTTCGTATCGGTATCAGGACCGAGCACCTCGCAATCACGATGTTCAACGATCATGGCCATGTTCCACCGACATCGTCACAGTCGGATTCTGGCTTTTTTGAACAAGAGATGAAGAAATCTCCTCGACTAAGCCTTCGTGAGCGCCTACGGCACTTCACCTGGGCCTGGTACACCTTGACGATGAGCACCGGTGGACTGGCTCTTCTGATTGCTAGTCAGCCATATACCTTCAAGGGAATGAAGGACATTGGGATGGTCGTTTATATTATCAATCTTCTGTTATTCGCTCTCGTCTGTTCTCTGATGGCGCTCAGATTCATCCTGCATGGCGGTTTTCTTGACAGCCTGCGCCACCCTCGCGAGGGTCTCTTCTTTCCCACCTTCTGGCTATCCATTGCGACGATCATCACCGGCTTGCATCGTTACTTCGGCTCCAACGATCAAGAGTCATACCTCATCGCACTCGAAGTCCTCTTCTGGGTCTACTGCAGTTGCACCCTTGCCACAGCCGTGATCCAGTATTCGTTCCTCTTCGCCGCCCACTCCTACGGCCTCCAGACAATGATGCCATCATGGATCCTACCAGCCTTCCCCATAATGCTCAGCGGAACCATCGCCTCGGTCATCGGCGAATCCCAGCCCGCACGATCTGCCATCCCCGTCATCATCGGCGGCGTTACCTTCCAGGGCCTCGGCTTCTCCATCAGCTTCATGATGTACGCCCACTACATCGGCCGACTCATGCAGTCAGGGCTCCCCTGCCGCGAACACAGACCAGCCATGTTCATCTGCGTGGGGCCTCCGGCTTTCACCGCGCTGGCGCTAGTAGGGATGGCCAAGGGCCTGCCCGAGGAATTCAAGGTCATCAATGATGCACACGCCATCGAGGACGCCTGGATCCTCGAGCTGATGGCAATCATCGTCGGCGTGTTCCTCTGGGCCCTGAGTCTCTGGTTCTTCCTCATTGCCTTTGTTGCCGTCGTCCTGGCCCGGCCTACTGCGTTCCATCTGAGCTGGTGGGCCATGGTCTTCCCTAACACCGGTTTCACTTTGGCCACTATTACCCTGGGGAGGGCATTGGGCAGCCCTGGGGTCTTGGGCGTTGGCTCGGCCATGTCGGTCGGTATTGTGTGCATGTGGGTCTTCGTCTTTATCTACCATATTCGTGCCATCATCAGACAGGACATCATGTACCCGGGCAAAGACGAGGATGTGGTAGAGTAAATGCCACCCGCATTCAATCACTCTGTCAATGACCTTCAACTGCTAGTCTCTCAAATTCCTTTCTTTGATATACTTTCCAGCGTTGTGTCTACCGTCCTGTTCGAGAAGAACTCCTCCCATTACCTCGCCTCTGCCTTTTTTTCCCCTTTTTTGTTCGGTGGATTTCGCTTTCAACACTTCAATCGGCGTATGCTGCATTCTAAAAGGCGTTGGGGTACACAAGTCAGTCTCATTCTGTCATAGTCGATTTTCTGTTCAGCACCAAATGCCTGCGCATTTACGTTTACTGTACGGGAGCCTGCTTTTGGAGTATATATGCATGTTTTTGTATAGTTTGGTTTCTCTTGCTAGATTCTGGTAGGATATTAACGAAATCTATACTAGAAGTTTGTTTGTTCATCTTACCCGTTCGTAAGGTACCTCAAGTCGGGAAGTACAGTCCGCGATGTTGACAGAAGCCCTTTACCGTACATCCCAAGTCAAAATACACCCCCACGGCGGCTTGCTCGTAAAGCTGCCTTCTAGTCTATAAGAATCCTCTGGGGTCAGCACGTGGCATTTTGAACCTCTCCAAACTTAGTACAGTTCAAACGCAATTATCATGACGATTGATTCTTCATTCTTGCCCCCCATTCGGGTAGCAGACTGTGTCCACCAGGTCAAGGGAAACATCCTGCTGCAGGTAAAAACCTTGACCAGGGCATAGCTCGCACTAAGTACAGGCCCAACTCGATAAGGTCTTGTCATCAACCCAGCACAATATCAATTACAACAACAAAGGAATATCCCCTGAAAGCGATCCAACGGCGAAGCGGAGGGCGTACCAGGAAGCTCTGAGACAGATTAGCAAACGCGCCCCACGAACGATAAGACTGGCTCACATTATCAATAATGAGCTTCCGTTTCACTGCGGTGTGGCGAAGATGTTTTTAGCCAGCCTATGATTGTAAGTTGGGTACGACGAAGACGGGGAAAGGAGAGTTGCTCACAAGCTCTGTCACTCACTGGGCCGGCCACGATGCAGCTACTGTTGGCTAGTGGTCTGTTCTCGGAAAAAGGTGTGCGTTTGCTGTATCCTCGTTAGTAGAGCTATAGGCAGAAGAAGAAAGCAACGGACAGGCTCATAGGAGAATTCGAAGCTGTGCCTCCGGTTCGGACAATTGTTTTTAGCCAGCCTGAAAGTTGTCCGCAAGGAATGAAGATTCAATGGAAGTAAAGAAATACATACAAGCTCTGTCACTTACTGGGCCTGTCCAAACCGGCAGGTTGTCGTGGTGGTTGAAGTGATAGATGGTTGGCAAGACGTTGAAGAGTGGAAGCGACGGTGAAGCTCTGGGCTGATCAGATCAGGTTACGATGAGAAAGAGGGACGCCACTTACAGGAGCATGTCCCGTGAGGGAGCTGGCCTACGCTTCGAGCCGATGTTTTTAGCCAGCCTGTGAAAGTTATCAGTCCAAGCCAATGCAGAGATATGCAGATTTACATACAAGCTCTGTCACTTACTGGACCTGCCCGCGGTGCCAGGCATAGTGTTCAGAGGAACGAGGACGGGGAGGTAGGAAGATGTACGACCAGCGCTGTCAAGCCTCCATGATGCGCAGTTCGAAACGATCAGCTTGTGGTTGAAACGAGGAAGTTTGAAACTCGCACAGAGGCAACTCACAGGGGCCACTGTATTGGGACATAGGAGATAGGCGGGAGGAAGGCACGTGAAGACGGTGAAGATGAATATTTCGAGAGAGAGGGAGAACACAATACGGTTCACACTACGAAACATGGACGAGGAGAAGAACGGCGCAGGAGAAGAAAAGAAATGGTAGGCTCTCATGGGCAGGGGCAAGTGGAATGAGAGGAAAGAAAGGAAAGAGGAGGAAGAGGGGAGCAGCTGCCTTTTTGTACTGCGCTGGTGGAGGGCCAGGACTCCCAAGGCAACCGCCGCAGATAAGGAAGGTGCGATCAAACTGTGGTACTGAATAGCGTCATGCTCCCCAATCTAGGAAAGATCGCTGCTCTGGGAACTGGTTGAGCAGATTGTTGCCTAACATCGTGACGAAAAAGACATGCCAGAGCGAAAGGGGTGCGCAAAATAAGGTCATCATGAGCCGTTGATCGTTCAGTCCTGCTTTGAGATAGAGAGTTGTTCCATACTCCATCCTGCTTCAAGAATCTCGAGCATGGGCCAGGCCGAAGTCCAGATTGTAAGAGCATTGCTTCCCCAGCTGGAGCAGTAGATCGGAGATAGCTCCTCCTTAGGATGCACTTACGTATCGGCACACATATTCTAGCAGAAGCGAGGAACCGTAAAAGAAGAATACACATAGAAACGTGTTGAAGGCTCTGGTCGTTGATAACAAATGCTAAACTGTGCAGGATTTGCATGCATGATAGTCCTGTCCTATATACAACAACTGTGCGTCATAATAATTCTTTCCCGGAACACCAGAAACGCCTCTTCTTTGAATACCAGTTCAAGTTGCCCTGATCAGGTGTCCAGGAACAGCTCGGGTAATCGAAATATGGGTATAATGCGATGTAAAAGGTGAACAACCCTTCAAAACTTTTGTTACCCTGGCCAAACACCCGAAGATAATGATTGTCCTGCCAAGGACCTTGGTTGTCCGAAGTACAAGTAACCTCGTGCCGGATCCCAACCACACACATAACAGAACCAGACGAGCTATGACGTTTTCGTTAGACTCGAGGCAGTTCAGTCGACTTTGATGCACACCTGGGTAGAGCATCTCCCAAGCAGATCCGGTGGCTTGTTACCGGAGAATGATCGGAACAAGAGTATCATGTGTGCGCGGAGCTGCTATACTGGTTCGGATGTGCAGAGAAGTCTCCAAATGGTGGTTGAGCCTCGTGTTGATAACCGCATGAGCGAGCATATGCAGCAGATAGTCATATGCCACCAATTCATGCTTTTGCCGTGATCAAGCAACCTTCCGACCAACGTTGCCAATACCACGTCCAACCACGCTCACGATAACGTCCCCTTGCTCATTCTCACCGGTGGCATCTCGTAGACCCCAACCGGGGGCACCGAACTTGGCCAAATCTCTAGCCAGCTGGATGATACTTTCATCGGCAATCACTTCCCGTCCAAATTGAAGTCGACCAACGTCCTCTGACCCCATAGTCATCAAGCCCAGCATGGTTGAAGCTGCAGCCGGGGCGACGCATCCGCCTTTCGAGATAGTTTCCAGAAGCTGGTAGGCACATTGTTTTCCAATATCCTCCGGTGCCTGGCCACCCGCAGGTGGACAGGCGACGTCAGCGGAGTACAAGCAGCCAGTCGAAGACTCCGCAACCAGGGATAAACCGAAGCCAAGACCGATCTTCTTCTTTGCGGATGGGTTGTTTCTGTCAGGGACCAGCGGCGCGGACGACACATCGGAGAAAATATAGGTGTCCGGAACGAGAGGATTGAGAATGCCACGGGCCACATCAATCATTCTCGCATTGTTGGAGGCTGAAACACCCACCGAGTACGCGACGCCACGGACCTTCTTGACTCTGCCTGGGTTCATCAAGTGCAGTGTTTTCGGAAGGCGTACTTGGTGGCCGAAAACCAACTGAACTTCTCCACCGCCTCCCCTGCCGTGCGGTCCGGGATTAGACCTGCGGAGAACACGAAGCTCAATGTTGTTGAAGATACCGAACTGGTTGTAAAGCGGAAGGATTGCAGTGCGGACGCTGTCCACGGACATGTCCCCAGTGGGTGTGGCCGAGGTAATAACGCCAGGGCCGGTGAAAAGTACCTTGATCGGGGCTTTAGAGAATGGCGCGAGGAGACAAAGAGGTATTAAAAAGTAGCTGACGCCTCGAGTGCATCCTGCTGGGAGCTCATGCCGGATTACACCTCCGGTGGTGACCCCATTACCCGCAACGCCTCCAGTGATTAGACCAGGCTTGTAGATAACGATAGTTCCCGTGTATGAAATCTCCATCTGGGAACCATTTGTGACGGCCTCCAAGAGACGCAGAAACGAGATTTCGTGGGGAGCAAGACCGGGATTCGTGGGAGACGAAGGACGGATCTGGGAGATATGGACTGCACGACCGGTTAAGGTTGAAAAGACCAGTCGGTTCACAAAATTCTTGTGACCGGTGAACCGAAGGGGAGGCTGAGATGTAGTGGCCATGGTTGCTGGGTTGGAGATCTTCCGATACCCTGTCGTCGATATCAGAAGCTGATTCTCTCAGGCTCAAAGTGCGGATAATTTTTGATAAAAAGAGAAAATCTGTCGGAGAGACGATATTCCTTTCCGGGCGTCCTTTTATCTATCTCCGGCTATCTCCGCCTGATGGGATGACCGCATCGGCTTCGGTCTCTGCTTGATAATCAAACCATGTATGACTGCAAGAATAAAAGCTCACAGCTCGTCGATTAAAAGTCTGTCCGGCATCAAAAAAGGCCTTTAAAATAAGAAAAGGCTGGCGACAATGCTGCCACCAGCTCTGAATATCCCGAAATGGTATTTCCTACCTCAAGTCCCACCTGAAACCGCATACCCCTCCCCCGCTTTGCAGAAAGCATCTGATACGAAACCGTGAGGTGCCCTTACAATCCAGATAATGACCAGGCTACAGGCTCGAAGAAAACTCTCATCTTCTTCAGCCACCAGTGAATAATTACTGCGTCTATCACCCCTCCTCCCCCGCGACAGCCGGATACACGGTCATGATCGTTGGGGGACCAAATGCCCGCACGGACTATCACATCAACACGACCCCAGAATTCTTCTATCAGTATCGAGGCTCCATGCTTCTAAAGACAGCGGATACATCAGTCTCTCCTCCCGTCTTCCAGGATATCCCCATCCATGAAGGATCGATCTTCCTACTGCCCGCCAACACCCCGCACTGCCCTGTCCGGTTCAAGGACACAGTCGGTGTGGTGATGGAGCAGCCTCGGCCCAAAGACGCGGTTGATACGATGCTGTGGTTCTGCAAGAAGTGTGGCGAGGTTGTCTGGGAGAAGCGGTTTGTGTGTACGGATTTGGGAACACAGGTGAAGGAGGTGGTGGAGGAATTTGGTGCTGATCAGGAGAAACGGACTTGCAAGAGATGTGGGACCATTGCGGAAACGAGATATCGAGAAGGGGAGATTGTACAGCCACCTAGGTTTCTGGAGTGATTGGGTTTCTACTTTCTAACCTGTAGGCGGGACGAAAACGCGGCCCCGGGGAAACCGGATGATGAGTAATGCACTATATGTAGTTGTTCAAGTGCTGTATTCTGACAATCTCCAATTTGTACATTGATTTGGTGAGACAGACACAGGTCGTTGGCCCAAATGCGCTGCTGACTAGGGGAGTAGCTGAAAACCGCAACTCGCTTGGACGCATCATGTAATTCTGGCTGAAGCATCGCGGGAATAAAAGATGGGTAGGATGGGCCGAGGTTCTGCGATTCTGCGGGAGGTGGTTGTAAGAACAGGGTCTATTGAGCCCGAGAAAAAGTACAGTAAGAATACAAAAGAGGGTGAAATCAAAGGAAAGAGCTGGCAACAGCCGAGTCAGAAAGAGTGAGGGCTCGAAGAGCGATGAAGGTATTAACACAAGCGCTGAATAAGGTCTCGCCTTGAGGTTGAATCTCTAACGGCAAGGCTGGGCTTCATATGGTCATGACAGCGAGCCCCCAAGAAAGGAGATTATAAAAAGTGCGAAAACCGCAGTCTAGGGCAACAGGCGCATGGCGTTGCCAGAATAGAAAGTATGCAAAAGTATTAATAGGTTCGGCAATGTGCCGAAAGGAGAAACCCGCTCAGACATCAAGGACAGAAGAAAATAGGTGATCATCCAACATGAGCCACCATCAGCAGAATCCCGACGCAACGGCCGCTGCTCAGTCATCAAAAGGGCAATCAATGCTTTCATGACCGTCCCTCTCACAGAGGGCACACCACTTCGTTTCATCAATCACTCCACTGGCCTTCCCTGCAACAGGAGCCATTGAAGCTGTGAGTCCTCCACTGATACCCTTCAATCCCTCCAGGACGGCATCTCGTCCTGTCTTTTGAGGGGTGGCGCTATCCTCATCCTTTGAAGGAAAGGATTCTCCGGCGATGGAAGTCCCGGGGGTCGACTTGCCGTCCACAGAACCCTCGTGGTGTGACTGCTCAACAGGGAGTGCATGCTCGTTCTTGGTTTCGGCACCAAGGATGTTTGTGCAGCTCAAGATATCGTGACCGCCGGTTTCGCAAATCTCACACCACAATGAATTGCCATCATCAGAGCGGCCATCGGCCTCATGCATGGTCTCCAGACGGTGGCGGGAGGAGTCCGAAGCTCCTCGGTGGTGCGAGCCAAACGGCTGATACTGACCTTCACCATGAGGTTGCTCTTGCCAATCATTAGGGACCACTGTGCGGTCAGACAGTCGATGAGCATGGTTGATAGTGTTCGCGGTCCCGATATATCCAGCAGAGTTCGATGGTTTATGGTGAGGCGCCGGAGCGCTAATCGTGGAGCTGCGAGTACGGCTTTCATTGCTAAGCCGCAACTGCTGTAACTCCCGCTCAAGCTCCTCGATGCGATAGTTCTTGCTCTCGGTTGCGTGCTCAAATTCCTGAATACGCTGTTCCAGATGAGCGATTTGTTCGGAATCATGGTCCTGCCGAGAACTTGCAAGCCCATTCTGCAGGCCAGGGAAGTTCGGATCGCCCCTGCTCAATGAATGGATGATTGCTTTGAGGCCGCGAATCTCGTCGTCTTTCTGATCTAGTTCCTTCGAGTACTGCCGGCCTCCGTCTCCGCCTGAATGGGCATCCCTCAACATTGCGCCGGAATGTTCGCGCTCCTTTTTCAGCTCAAGCTTTGTCCTTTCAACCTCTCCTCGTAGAAACTCAACCTCAGCCCGCGCTTCCGCCTCGCCACGTCTTGCGTCTTCCAGGCCCTCTTCTAGCTCCGAAACCAGCTCTTCCAGCTGCTTCAGCTGCCTGGCAACGGCCTCGACATCCTCATCCCGGTCTTGTAGCTCTTTATTCTGTTGCATGAGTTCGTCCAGGCGCTGCTCGTAGACCCGCTCGGTCTCCGACGCGGCTATTTCCAGTGTATCGAGAGTGCTCCTGAAGTCGGCTCGATGGAGATCGAATTCCGCTGTCAACTGAGCAATCCTCTCATTCTTCTCCCGCAGCTGGGCCCTGATGGACAGGGCATCCGAACCTTCCAGGTCCTCAATTGTCCTGTGGAATTCCGCCAGTATATTTGCCTGTTCCTCCAGCTGCTTATCGCGGTCCAGTAGCTGTCTTTCCAGGCTCTTGATCTGGTCTTTCAGTTCCTGTACCTCCGACGCCATCGAGCTGCGATGGAAGTCGGAAGTCCTAACCGAGGATAAGTCATCGTCCACGCTCATGCGGGAGGGAGCCCTATCGGATGCGCGAGACGGAGCTTTAACCGGACTTCGAGGATAGCCATTGGGACTCGGTCCTGTTCGAGAAGCGGTGGATGGAGTACGAAGACCGGCAAGGCTAAGCTTGGAGGGAGGCGGACCACGAGGCGATTCAGGGCGAGGTAGAGAGGGTCGTCTTACACGCGGACGAGGTACTGCAGGACTGGGTCCGACGGATTTGCTGAAATTGATCGGTCGCGAAGGCGTCGGGGGGGCGGTGGTCGCGGTAGGGGCGGATGTGGAGGATCGCTTCGTGACGTAGCGATTGTTGTTCATGGGAACAAAGATGCCGGAACCAGGGACAGTGGTCTTGAAATACTTTCTCCCTTCCACATCTCCATTGTTCTTCCCTCTCTTGGCATGCTCCGGAGCCAGTTCGATCCCGGCGAACTTGCCTGGTTTTCCGGCAACGCTGCCCAGGTAGCGGACCGTCCCATACATGCCCCCGGGAACGTTCACAACATCGCCAACCTGGATATCGTCGAGAGGCGCCATGGCGATGGAGTTCGAGATTTGAGAGAGAGCGACCTCAAAGTGCTCGAACTGACGAACGCGACCAGAGCGGAAAGGTGAAGGGTCCGGAAATTCAGAAGGGACACAAGTCAGGAGGGGGGAAAGAAAATAGCGGCATTAAAGGGATGATGCGGTATAAGGAAGAACAGACACGAGTGGAGCTCCTGCACTTTAGATCATTGACTGGTCATTGATTGATAGGAGCAGATAAGTTTTCATGGCTTTCCTGTCAGCCAACAAATAGACTGTTAACAGTTTAAGGGGGTTGACGGAGGCGTTTCTTTTTCTTATTATTATTTTCCCAGTTGGGCAGAGAAGAAGCCCGAAGAAGAAGAATGAAAAGAACGGGAGCTAATTGGCAAAAAGGGAATGACGAATGGTGTTTTACAGATAGTTAGGAGAGGATTGACGTCGAGACATCGATCATCGACAATTGCACTGATAGTCTGATCATGATGCTCCCCTGTTATGTATCGACAACGTCCTCTACGGAATACTAAATAGCCATTATAATGTTCATGATAATGATAACAAACAACCGGAGACACGAACCATGGGTTATCTACTCGGTACTCGTAGTAGTATTATTATTATCTGCTGCTCCACAGTGCCCATGCGTAATCAATCCAACTAACTCCACGGCTGTAAGGCAGATGTTCCCTTTAATCTCTGAAGATATCCTATTGTCGATGAGACATTTCTTCACCTCTCCATTCCAACCTTACTGCGACACATGCTCGACTGAGACATAGGAGACACTACTCTGTACAGCAGTGATCATTCCCCGAACGCTAGCAATTGACTACCTTGCAGTTCTCCTGATTAACATCTCTCCGCTTCGTCCGACTGGCCATTATTCGTCCACCTGGCACCTTCATCTCCCACGATTCTCTCCTCGCGTTCCCTATCCTTGCTCCGGCTCCAACCTCGAGACCACTCGTCCCTGAACATTATCCAATTTCGCTTCCCGACTCCCATTCACTCGCCTGATTGCTCCACAGTGGGACAGTGGGACCACGTACGTCGACGATTCCGCGGAGGCACTTGTGCAACAACTGCAGATTGATGAGCTGGGGAGATCACGAAAAACAAAATCGATCATAATTTATTCTGATATAGAGTCGATCGCGTCAGCTTCCCTTGATTCGTCGCGCAAGATGGCTCAGTATTTCTTCGATCTGCTCTACAACTTTACAGATTGCATGTGCTGCTTTCCGAGCACGCCGCAGTTGAAAATCAACAATCGCAGCTTCAAATTATTACGGCTTCTTGGTGAAGTAAGTCAGTCGGATCTCCAGACCATGTTATTTCGTTGCTATACCTCCTCAACTGACATTGCCGACTCTGCTAGGGTGGGTTTTCCTACGTTTACCTTGTTCAAGATAAGGCGACATCAGAGCTCTTCGCCTTGAAGAAGATCCGGTGTCCATTCGGCCAAGAATCTGTATCACAAGCTTTGAAAGAGGTCGAAGCCTACAACCTATTCACGTCACAACCGAACATCATCCATTCGATAGACCATTGCGTATCTACGGAGCCGGGCTCGAAGTTTCGTTCCGATGGCGGCGAACCAGGATCGAAAACCGTCTACATCCTACTTCCTTACTACCAGCGCGGGAATCTTCAAGACGCGATCAATGCGAATCTCGTGAACCATACTCGTTTTCCCGAGAAGAGGCTAATGGTGCTTATGCTCGGTGTCGCCAACGCGCTTAAAGCCATGCACCAGTATCGGGTAAAGAGTGGCGCTGGGTCTACGCGCAGAGCCAAAGCGGTCAGACGCGAGGGCGAGGAGGCGGACGCACAATTATCAATGCAAATGGGCAAGCCGAAGCGTCGAGCAAGCCAGCGAGTAGACGAAGAAGATTCAGAAAACGAGCCGTTGATGGATGACGAGGTTACTATAAGCCAGGAGGGAGTTCAGGAAGGAGAACTTCGCCCTTATGCGCATAGGGACATCAAACCTGGTGAGTTGCTGCGTCTGCAATTCTATTCGCTGGGTGACTGACTTGTGACAGGCAATATCATGATCGACGATGATGGTCAGACTCCGATCCTCATGGACCTCGGCTCCCTAGCGCCCAGCCCGATTGCTATCACCTCACGCTCACTAGCTCTGGCCGTCCAAGATACTGCTGCTGAGCACAGTACCATGCCGTACCGAGCGCCTGAGCTATTCGACGTCAAGACCGGGTCAATCATTGACACCAAGGTCGATATCTGGTCCTTGGGATGCACATTGTATGCCTGCCTCGTAGGGAAGAGCCCCTTTGAAGCTCGAAGCGAGGAGACCGGCGGTAGCCTAAGTATGTGTGTATTGGGTGGGGATTGGCGATTCCCGGATGAGAAGCCCGGGGCTACCAAGGGTAAAGGCCGAGCTGGAGCTGAGGATGCGGGTAAAGACGACACTGCAACCATCAGCGAACCAGTGAAAGAGGTAGTCCGCAAGTGTTTGCAGGTTGAGCCTGCTGATCGTCCCGACATCGACGAGCTCATTCAGATCATAAAGGACGTGATCAAGGATCTTTCAGATGACGATGGTATCGCTTCAGGGTCGGCTTAGACGGAATTATTCTATCATGAGTGGCATTTCCTTTCTCTATCGAGAGACCGTCACCTGTCTTCTCTCGTTCTTGCGACCAACGCCTTGTCTTGACGGTGCCATTATATGCGGGTTGTGTTGTGTTTCAATCCGATTTGTAAAGTACGAGCCGAGTGCTCAACATATTCCCTGGATATCTCCTTGAAGTCCGCCATCTCTTATCAAATTTGTATCTCGATTATACTGTTCTCTGGCTGGGATCACAAGGGAATCCGGTCGATGACAGCCCCTCGACTAAGTCTTCCCTTCTTCATTCTGCCGCGATAGCTACTCTGCTTCCTGATGCTGGTGGTGATTGGTCGTTCCACTTACTTGACCTTGGTAACAACCCACCGGACCGAATAGGTAATGGGACATCTCCAATGCTTAGGACGTCTTCTATACGTAATGTGAACGGACTCACTATGACGAAAATCAAAGACTCATTTGATCAGACAGCCTGCGATAAGTGAGGTTTCTTAATGCTACTAAGCTGTACAGACACGGTGAGCTCTTGATCAACAGTCGCAAGCATGGCCATCGAATGGGGATCAGAGACCAAAGGTGCCGATGTGGTCAATGCCTTTCCCATGAGCGTCAAGAAACGGACATGTAGGCCAAACACATCCAGCCCTTTCAGATACTGCAATCATAAGCTAAATTCCTGTTCCATGAAAAGATCTCTTGACCGGAGTCAGTGTGACAGGACTATCAGCAGCAACCGCCGAGGCCCTGGCAAGCGGCGATGCAGCCGCCATTATTCTGATGGGAAAGTCGCAGGCCGAAGCGCAATCGATGATCGACGACATCAACCACAAACATCCCAGAGTGAAGCTAATCTTCATCTCGGTAGATTTCGGCCGGTTGGCCTCTGTGCGCGAGGCGGCGGAAGCTATCAAGAAGCTTGAAGTGCCTATTGATGGGTTTGTGGGGTTTCCCACGATAATGGCCGGACTGTGGATGAAGACGGAGGATGGAATCGAGTCTCACTTCCAGTGCAACTATCTCAGCAATTTCCTCCTGATCAATTTGGTGGTGCACTTGATGCCGGCGGGTTCAAGGCTGGTCATGGTTTGCTCTAGTGTCCGGCCTGAAGCTCCGCCGCCGGCCTGGGATGACCCCAATTTCGCAGTAAGTGATTTGCTCTGGTTTGCATTAGGATATGAAAGGTAATCACACGGGTATCTGTCGATTCTGCAGGATGGGAAGACGTATCATCCACTAGATGCATATGCTCTATCGATGTTTGCCAACGTTCAGATGGTCAAGTGTCTGGCTATCACGGGCTGTGGACGGTCAATGGGCACCTTTTCTGTCAATGCTGGAAGTGAGTTTGCGGCCTCGTCATTTTCCATCTTCGGCCTGAGCTGAACATCCTTCAGACACCAAGCCAAGCCTTCAGACCATTGCATCGCCAGAGCAGGTAGCTTCATGGCTCCAAAGGAAGAAAGAGTGTGCGTGCAGAACCAGATGACTCCCTGCATTTGATGTGTTCCTGACAGTCAGCCCTGTTTGAAGTGGGGGAAGACCTACCGCTGCTTCTTCAACAAGCGCCAAAGTCGGCGTCGCAGGGAATTGCCACGATTCTCAGAGCTCTTCTGGATCCGGATATCAGTGGTGAGTGGGATCCTCTTTTATGATTGTGTAAGATACAATGTGTCGACCGGAGACAATCGTGCTCATGGATTTGCATCGGGAATAGAACGTTCCGGCGCATACCTAGACAATTGCCAAATTCTTGCTCTGCCGAAGATTGACTTCCCCGCTGGTGAGGAGAACGGTCGAGCGTTGTGGACACGGAGTGAGCAGCTGGTAGGGCAGGAGTTTAAGCGGCTGTAGTGTTGACCAGGTTGTCTGTCTACTGTTAAGTGTAGGAAAGTAGATATGATTGTTCCTAGATGAGTATACATCTGCGGCGTGTAGGTAAATCCATCTCTAATGACCAGATAATAGACCCATTGTGCATCCTGCGATCTTTGCTAATGAGTAGATGTCGTCTCCGAGGAGACATCCAACAAGAATAATTGCTGAGAGGCATCTTATGTGCGGGGGAACCCAGCTGTCTCCAACTTGGCCACGAATGTATCGACCACTCAAACCGAACAGTTTCATCTCATCCCATGTCTGTCGGCGAGTCCATCCAATGATCGGAAGACAAGGAAGGGAGAAAATCGACTCCAGTCAAGCTACGGTGATAAGCAACTACTCAGTGGCGCTGGCTAGCTCCTTGCTTAGCTCGACGGCCACGGAGACTGCCCAATGAAGCTCACCAGAAGCCCATCATCCTTGTTCCGTCCTCCCCAGACAGAGTACCATCAAGAGAGGAGAAAGGTCTGCTTCCAGAGCATTGGCCGTCTTTGTATCGGCGGAGTCACAGAGCGAGGAACCTGCTTCCATCATCTCATGCTTCTGACTATGGATCATCGTCCCCTCGTGGAGAGAGCCCGATAAGCAGTCAAGTGGACCTCGTTGATATCTGAGCTCAATGCATCCATGCATCATCATCCAGTCCCATGATAGCGGAATGCTTCCGACCCGTGCTTATCGGCTATTGTGCGATGCGGTACATATGCGATGCTGCGCTTGCACCTGATAACTATCAGGAATGTGCATCTCCCATATCGCGTCTTGGTGGATCCTCGAGAGGAGCAGATAACGAGTACTCGTACTTACCATTCAACTTCGACGCTCAGGTTATCTTCGAGACTAAAGCTCGTAGCAGTGTGATTGATACATTCTGCAGTGTGACATATCTTGAGCTCACCGCTCGACTCTGATCGGCAGTCCAATTGCACACCCATCGGGCTGAGCACCGGTGTATACACGTTCAGGACATCAAAGGACATGTAAACAGCATCATCGCAGCCCGCAAACAGCATTTTGACCTTCTGCAGTTAATCCTGTCTCGTCATGGCACCTCGTGTGGACAGAGACGCCATCCCAGGCACGTTCACCCTGGTGGACGTGGATGGTGTCTTGGCCACTCGTCACCTTGATAAAGGAGACGGAGATATTGTGCTCGTGCCTGAACCTTCCAATGACCCTGATGATCCCTTGAATTGGTCACCACGGCGCAAGCTACTATCTACGATCTGTGTGAGCGTGTGAGTCAACCGACATCGTTGTTTTGATCAAGAGCTCTTGATCGAACAGCTAATCTGCTCCCTATCGTTCAGATATACCTTGTTTGCAGGAATCTCAACCTCTGTTGTTTATTCGGTGCTTGTTCAGCTCTCTGAAGAGACAGGTGTTGCAGTGGACACTCTCAATCAGGGAACCGGATATCTCTTCTTGCTCGCAGGCTGGGGTCTTCTCTTCTGGCAACCATTTGCGTTGCAGTATGGTAAACGATTGACGTACATTCTCTCATTAGTGGGCATATTGGTGAGTCTGCAAAGATATTGTACGACTACCATGGTCAGGAGACTGACAAGGAGTCTTTGCATAGGCTACATTGGTATGGGGGTACGTTGTCATGATGCTCCGCCGTGGACTTCAATCGCTAATGACGAGACCGCCAATAGTCCTTATGTTCGTTCGAACTCCGAGTGGATTGGCCGCAGCATTCTGTCAGGCTTCTTTGTTGCTCCAATTGAAGCCCTTCCAGAAGTGACCGTCACCGATGTGGTAAGTATTTGTGGATCAACTTTCATGCCGCTTATTGATAAAGTCTAGTACTTTACGCATGAACGAGGGACGTATATGGGTCTGTACGCTTTTTTTTTGGCCGGGAGCAACTACTTTGCGCCGGTCATATGCGGCTTCATCGCCCAATACCAGGGATGGCAATGGGTTTTCTACTGGCCTGCCATATTCTGCGCTGTGACTATCGTGTTCCTCTTTTTCTTCATGGAGGAGACAAACTACGCGCGGAAACATGCCGAGACAGCCACGGTCGAGGGCGTGCTAGAGTCGTCAACGACCCCCTCCGAGCAAGGTGACCAGGAAAAGGCTCTACCTGCCACTGCACAACCGGATGAAACAGAGTGTGGAGTAATCTATAGCAAGAAAACCTATATTCAGAAGCTGTCAATCATTGGACCTCGACAACCCAGGAACAACATGTTTAGGAGGTTCTACCAAACGTTGTATTACCTGAGCTGGCCCGTTATCTTCTATGCTGGGTACGCCAACCGCTTTCTCATCTTCATCTGTAACATTGGATACTGACGGGGCAGGTTCTCATATGGCTCGTACCTGATATGGTTCAACGTGTTGAATGCCACTTCGTCTCTTATTCTGGGGTCAGCACCGTATAATTTCAGGTAGGACTGCCTAGAGAATATCCTAGATGTGTCCGACTGAGTATGACAGTTCATCGATGGTCGGTCTGAGCTATCTCGCATGCTGTCTGGGCGTCATTGCCGGGTAAGTTGATCTTATGACTAGCGATGAATCAACGTACAGACCCTACTAACACAGCCTAGGTCTCTCTTCACCGGAAGATTCAGCGACTGGCTTACTATCAAACTAGCTCGACGAAACGGCGGAGTGATGGAAGCCGAGCAGCGTCTCTGGCCCTTCCTTGCATGTCTGATCCTTGTCCCAGGATCGTTACTCCTCTGGGGTGTGGGTGCAGCCCACGAGGTTCACTGGTTCGGGCTACTAGTTGCGATGTGCCTTCTTGCGCTCGCCAACACCTGTGGAATCACCTTGAGCGTCAACTATCTTGTCGACAGCTACAGGGAGCTGAGCGGCGATGCGATGGCTAGTGTGATCTTGGTTCGCAACACAATGTCGTTTGCCATGGGCTACGGGTAGGTTACGGCTCAAGCGGACTTGACTGCGTGTACTGACGAAGACTTACTTACATAGTATTACACCCTGGCTTGAAGACCTGGGATATCAGAACTGCTTTGTGTCCGCGGCGTTCATTGGCATGGCCATATCTGCCGTGTTCCTGGTGATGATCAAATGGGGAAAGACATTCCGAGCTCGCAGTCGCGACAAGTATTGGAGAATTGTCATGGAGAATCAAGCCAGGGGAATGGGACACTGATGTCTTAAGTATGATGAAGGAGACAAGATAGCATAACGACATGCTTCATGATATATACATCTGCAAATAGCTATACATCTGCAATAAGCGCTCATTCAGCCAGCTTGATATTCCCCTCCGCATCATAGACAATCTCCCGCATCTTCACACTCCGCAGATGATCCACCCCTCCGGACAGCGAACAGTCATGATAGAAAAGATACCACTTCCCCTGGAACTCCGCAATAGAATGATGCGTCGTCCAGCCGAGCACCGGCTCCAGGATCCGGCCGCGGTACGTGAACGGCCCCAGCGGACTATCCCCAGTCGCATACACCAGGTAATGCGTATCGCCCGTCGACCACGAGAAGTAATACTTGCCGTTATACTTGTGCATCCACGCCGCCTCGAAGAAGCGCCGCTCATGGTCATCCGCCGCCAGCGGCCTCCCCTCCTCATCCACAATCTGCAGCTCTTGAATCTCCCCCTCAAACTCAAGCATATCCTCCGTCAGCCGCGCCGCCCGCGGATACAGAGCCTTCACCCCCTCCCCGCTGGGCTCCTGCGGGCCCGTCTTCGACGCATCAAACTCCCATTCCCCCTTCTCCGACTTGCTCCAGCACTGCAACTGCCCGCCCCAGATCCCGCCAAAGTACAGATACGCCTGCCCGTCGTCATCTACAAACGCCGCCGGGTCAATGCTGTAGCTGCCGCGGATGGGATTCGGCTGCGGCGCGAACGGCCCCTCGGGCTTATCCCCCACCGCAACGCCAATGCGGAAGATGCCCTGGCGGTCGCGCGCAGGGAAGTACAGGTAGTACTTGCCGTTCTTGGTTGCGGCGTCGGGGGCCCACAGCTGCTTGGAGACCCAGGGGATGTCGGAGTCCTTGAGGACGACGCCGTGGTCGGTGACGGGGCCGCCGACGGTCTCCAGCGAGAAGACGTGGTAGTCGTTCATGTCGTATTGGTCTCCATTGTCGTTGAACTGGATGTCTGTCTCGCGGTCGTGCGAGGGGTAGATGTATAGTTTGTTGTTGAAGACGTGGGCGGATGGGTCCGCCGTGTAGATGTGTTTGACGAGGGATTCGTTGGCCATTTTCTTTTCAACTGTCTAGTCTAGTCTCACGAGTAGAATGTGATTGCTTGAGCATCCTGATATCGAACGTCCTTCTTATACATCTGAGTACCTCGGTTTTATCCGACTCAGGCTAAACAATAGACCCCAAGAAATTACCCCACCACTCCATCAGGCTAAACGGGGGATTAGATCGAGATGCCTTTATCAGATAATACCCCTGTATACTGAATTGATGTGATTTTGAATGTAGTCCTATTCAATGATATTCTAGTATGCATTTAGGTGAAATGTACTCCATATCTATCAAGGCTGAATATGCATCCCGCATGCGGCACTGCCACACCACAAACTCCCGCAAACAACAAAGACAAAGACAACAAAGACATGCGACACGACACACCTTTCAAACCTCCAAAAGAAGAATCAACGCCCCCATGCCTTCCACCGCAAAATAGCATCAGGATCATCCCGCTGCGCCTGTAAAAGACCCTGCTCCCACTCCCACTCCATCCTCTCCAGAAACTCCTGTGTGTCGTCCTCACTTGTAGATCCCGCCGTACTAACAGTAGGCGACTCACACCCCCTCAGCCCAATAAAGCGACCGAACCGTCGCCGCTTCGTCTGTAGGTCGACGCTCTTCTCGCCCTGTGTGCCGATCCACGCGGGGATCGAGACGGGGTATGCCCTCGTGGCTTCCACAGGGGGCCATACCTGGTGGAAGTGACGGGCTAGATCGTCCAGTTGGCGAGAGGTGAGTAGGTGGTAGGCGAGGAGGGTCTTGGGGAATTCAGGATGCTGCTGTCCCGTGGTGCTGGAGACGAGGGGGCAGAGCGCGGTGCGTAGATGGCGGAGGATGGGCTGGAAGGATGGATGGACCTTCTTGGGTCGTTTTGCTGGTTTTGGTTCGGCTTGAGATGGTGGATGTGAAGACTTTGGTGTCGATCGACTCGAAGTCGAGTTTATCGGCGTTGATGGTGAGAATGCAGAGGAGATAGTGGGGGATCGAGGCGATGATGGGTCTATCACGATACGGGGAAGGGAGGGATTGTTGCTGCCCTGCATTTTGGATATGGAAGAATTAGTTTCTGGACAAAGTGAAAGGAGATATAGATAGACTTTTGTTGTCTCTGTAAGTTTGTCTCTTGGTTGCTCGTGGGAGTAGATTGCTCAAATCGAAGCACTTGGATCGTAGCAGAGAGATCATGAAGATGAGAGAAGGTAATCGTCACTTATATACTTCATCAGGAACCATGAAACAGCCGCTGTATGTGACAAAGGCTTATGGTGAAGAAAAGCCACGACAAGAATAGGAACTCTTTGTTGGTGCTAACAGACCAGCACCCAGCCACATTGTACTCAGCCTTTGTCTCGAAGGCTCTTCCGTTTCATCTTAGAGTACGACAAATCAAGCAATAAGATCATTCAACAATGTAATCAAATATCCATTGATGGTAGTGAACAAAGATTATGAGACAGAAAGTGGAATTCAGGATACCGACGAGGCTATATCAAAAGGTTATTGTCCATGTGCACATCCAAGCACAAATACAGAGTCATCACAGAGACTTGAGACTATGAAAGAGATAGACCAGCTACACGCTTCTCCAACGGTGTCTTCTTCGAGCTAAAGGCGTCTTTCTTCTCATCAGTCACTGAAGGCAAGCCGACATACTTGTTGATCCAGTTGAAAACAGTCTGGTGCCATACAAGAGAGTTCTCCGGATTGAGCACCCAGTGGTTCTCGTCTGGGAAGGTCAGGAAGGCACTCTCGATCCCTCTCATCTGCAGGACGTTGAACGCTGCAAGTCCCTCGGCTATCGTCAAACGGTAGTCGAGCTCATTGTGGATGATCAGATGGGGTGTCTGCCAATGCTCCGTGAAACGAGACGGATCCCACTTCTCCCAGTTCTCAGGGACCTTCCAGATCGGGCCTCCCAGATCATGGAGCGGGAAGTATTGTTCCTCACTGGCAAGCTGAGAGGTCATGCTGAAAACACCGTCGTGAGTGACGAGCGCCTTGAATCGACGGCCGAGAGGGTGGCCCTGGATCCAGTTCATCATATAACCACCATAAGACGCTCCAAGTGCAACGGCCCTCGTGGTGTCAACGTAATCCAGATTCTCCTCGATGTAGTCAAACCCTTTTTCAATATCGATGTAAGGTAGGCCTCCCCAAGAGCCACGGATCGCGTCTGTGAATGGATGCCCGTACCCGGTGCTACCTCGTGGATTGGGCGTAATGACGACGTAACCCTGCTCAGCAAACACGGCAGGATTCCACCGAGTGCTCCATTGATCATTCCATGCGCCCTGGGGCCCTCCATGAATCAGATAAGCGAGCGGATACTTGTTGCCAGGCTTGAAATTGGACGGTTTAACCACCCACGCATGGACGGGGTGATCCTCCGCACCTTTGAACCAAATCTCATCCACCTGTGTGGGTGAAAGACCAAAGGCGGCGCCTCCACGGCCAATAGACGAGACGACTCTGACCTTGGATGTATCCTGGGTGTCAATGATGGTCCACAAGCTATTGTCTAACAAATTGTTGCTGGCGATCAACAAATTCGATGAATTCGCCCCCAAAGGAAAAACATCCGTAACATAACCAGAATGCGTGAGCTTCTTCAACACATCAGGTGTACAATGGCGGACATTGTCGAGCGGAAGTTGATACAAAACGCCACGGCCCTGCTCCTCGACCTGAACGAATAATGACTGATCATCCTTACCAAAGGTCAATCCCGACGGGCTGAGATCCCACTGTCCCTTGCCATCAGCAGAGGCAAAAATCTCAATCATCTCACCACTCCAAGGGTTTGGAACATATAGGATTCTGTTCTTGTCCGACTCATAGCCATCCTCACGCATCGCGAGGAGAGCAATCGAGCTGCCGTCAGACGAAAGAACAGGGGATGACATAGCACCCTCGAGACCCGTGACCGTGCACACCTTGGCTTCCAGAGCGCCCACGCCAGTCCACGAGAACATCGGACAGTAGTAGCACGAGCAGGAAGTGTGCGTCGCGGGGTTGAGATTAGGATCCTTCGCAACAAACACAATTGCTGATGGGCTGATGTCAAAATCACCGGAGCCGCCAAAAGGCGGGATAGGCGACTCAACCCCAGTCAGCCCGCAAATCGAGATCAGGTTCGTCAGCCCAGAGATGGAATATCTGCCCGCCTGCCGAGTAGCAGGGGACAGGGGTGCACGCTGCAGCAAGCCATACCAAATGGCGTTGCGCTGTGGCTCAATCCACGAGTCCCAGTGTCGGACAAACAGGGACGTGTACAGCCTGCCGGAACTGAGAGGCTTTTTGGCGTCGTGTGGGTTGTACAATGACCCATCCGGGTTGGCCTTCCCGGCCACCGCAAACCCAATTTTGCCCGGTTCGACAACAGTCACCTTAAGGTCAGACACGGGACCGGGCACAGTGCCCGCAGTGTAGGTCTTGTCGACTTCCCGTGCATCTCCGACAATGAAGCTGGTGTTGCCATTTGCCTTTGTCTTCAGCCAGACCAGCTGGTCGCTGTTATCCAGCCACCGTGGGCTGCTGGCGCCCGGGTCGTTCGTGATGAGGGCCGATCGGCCGGTGGCGATGTCTACTACACGGATCTCATTGGTCTTGGAATGAGAGTCGAAGGAGTAGGATGTCTGTGTGTAGACGGCAAGTGTCCCTGAAGAGTTGGGGATGGGCCCAGAGCGGCGGGGAGCTCCCAGGAGGACCCTGACCAGGTCAGCGATCAGAATTGTGGTAAAACACACCTTTTTCTTACTCAAGGTCTTCGCAGATTCTAGGAAGAGACGAGGCTTATCTACTTACTCTGGAGTAAACTTCATTGATCGGATGGTCATATCCGTTCAGCAGTGATAAGAGCTGTCTTGATAAGATCGGCGCCAAGCGTTGAGGGGAAGACAATGCGATTGGGTTGAACAGACAAAATTTGTGTAACTTATAGATAATGGGTTATTATTATACTGCATATACGGCAAACTGTAAGATAAAACAATGATGGATGATGGGTCAGATCAGGAGGGGTTGTGGGGGAGATGGAAGGGGGAAGAGAAGAGGAGGTTGGAGAAATGGAGAGAGCTGTCTTATCGCGTGAGGAGAAGATCGTCCTTTAATCAGTTACATACTAGTCTACTCTACTCTACGGAATGATCTGAAGCTTGAATCGAACATTCTTATTATCATTGCTTCCACGTAGATTGACCGTATAAATACAACAAAGAAAATTAACTGACGAATCTAGTGGCAACAGATTTTATAAACCCTTTACTCCTCTTCCTCCTCGCTTTCATCCTCTTCCATGCCTTCAGCTGCCGTCACAGTAAACGTGGGAGCTTGGTCGACGCCCACATAGCTGTCGCACATCAGGTACAGCGTCAATTCGTGCTCACCAGGCGTGGGCACAATGTACTCCAGGCGCAAATCCAATTTGCGTCCGATGGTAACTCGCTTGATGGCAAGCAAATTCTTCGTCTTCTCGTCTCCCACCACCAACCACCAATTCTCCATCTTCTTGCCGGGGTAGAACGGCGCGTGTACAGTGGTGTCAGGCTCTTCGTCCTCTTCGACTTCCCGTTCAATCTTGATTTTGAGATACGCCGGCTCACCAGATGTAATGTTCTCGGGATCCTCCACCTGGAAGTCAAGGTCGAGGTTGGGATACTTCTCGTTCGTGAACGCGGCAGCTTGAGCCAATTGTGAGTTATCGAGACCAAGTCGCTTGACCAACGTGGGGTAGTCCTTGTTCTCGGATGGATCCATTGCTTCCATGAATTCGAAGATGTCATTGATGTTGTATTCGTTGGCCACCTTGATGGCTTCAGGGCCGAAGTGGGGGATCTGCTTAAGAGGACTATCCCGATCCCACATGGCTTGAACCACCATCTGCGACATTTCCATGGCATTCATTGCGTTCAAGTGACCCTCAGATGAGAGAACATCGACACATGCACTGAGAAGGTTGAGAACCTTGCTGACAATGACCTCCTGGTCCTTGGCAAGATCAATGGGCAGTTGCATGCGGGAGAAGTGGGCTTGCAGGAGAACAAAGGCTTTGAAGTGAGGCGAGTCGTAGGCGGGTTGTGACATCTTGACGGGTACACGATCGTACACTCGGCGCAGAATGTGGTCTTCGTGCCGCCGCATCTGAATTGATTCGAACTCCGTGGCTGATGTGATAATCTCCAGAATACCCTTGAGCTTCGTGCGAGCGCTGAGCGACAGGAGGAAGGTCTGCATGGTGATGAAGGAAATGTTGTAGTAAGCGCCAATCATGGCCGCATTGAGGGGCGAGACGCTGTCATCCTCCTCATCGAGATCAATGATCTTAGCCTCCGACAGCTCCCTCAATGTGTTCTCCACCAACTCGGACAAGAAAGTGCTGAGTCCTTCATGGCTAATATCACCCAGACCGTAGAAGCTGGGGTTGGCAAGGAGACGGCGGTAAAAGTACGTGTAAGTCATCCAATCCACAGCGTCCTGTGTCGAAGTGATCGTCCTCGTGCTGATCTCAGTGACAAATGCGTCATGTAAGTACAATTGCAAATGACTCTCGACGGGTAAAGCTTCGTTAAGGAACTTCTTGTAATACTCGCGCTTGACTGAAGGTACCATCAGAACACCTCGGCCAATCTTGTCCTCTTTAGGGCGAGTAGCTTTGCCGAACATCTGCAGGATTTCGCTGATAGGATAATCAATGTAACGGTGCTCGCGGCCTTCAAAGAATTGTGTTCCCATGACGATTACAAGATGCGCCGTGAGATTCAGGTCCCAGCAGACATCGCGTGAAGCAAGTAGTACCTGAATCGCACCAATGGTGAAGAGATGCGAGACAATGCGCTTGTCAGTGGCGCTAAGAGCTTCGTGATAGTATCCAATGCCGTGGGAGAGCGATTCTGCCAGCGTCCGTTCCTGAATCCGATTCAGTAGTGGTGCAAGTTCATTCACATCAGCATGAAGGAATCGGTCTTCGTTATCATCAGCAGCGCAAGCAGCCAATAGATCAATAGCTGTTGATCTTGTTTGCTTCCGATTGGGTACAAACACAAGCGCGGGCTTGTCCGGAGCCAACTGCAAGATCGAGTGATATGCCGGTTTAGCCATGGCCAGCATGAGTGAGGGGAAGTGGGGAATGCTGAAGGACTGAATATGGAGCTCGAGGGGCACGGGGCGAGCGTGAGGGCTGAAATTGTAAATTGTATGCTTGTTCGCACCAATCCACTCGCCGATGTCGCGGGCGTTAGCAAGAGGCACGCTCAACCCAACGATGCGCATACCGTTCTCTAGCTGAAGGGCAATAGAATGCATGCGCGACACCACTACTTCGTACACATATCCTCCATAGCCTCCAAGCATATGTAGTTCATCTGCGATAAACAGCTGCACGGATTGCACGTTCTTGCGCCTTTGCCATTGCCGAGACAGAACATCCCACTGCGTCGGCGTGGCGAGAACCAGATCTGCCTGATCAAGCAATTTCAGATCCGCAGTGGTCTCTCCAGTCAGCTTGACGATATTCTTGCCGCCACCGAGGTTACCCAACCGCTTCTCCCAGTCCGCATGTCTTTGATCAATCAATTCTTGGAAAGGAGCAATATAGACGGCTCTGCCACCCTTTCCGGTTGCCCAATGTCGCAGCAATGCAAGCTCAGCACAAACAGTTTTGCCGCTGCCCGTAGGAGCACCGAGGAAGACATTGTCATCGGTATCATACAACGACTTGAAGGTTTGAGACTGGATCTTGTTGAAGAATTGCCACTCAGGATAGAGTTGCTGGTAATCCTCACGCTTCAGTGCCTTGACAGGCGCCCGTTGCATGTCAAGCAAAGGAGTATGGGGCGGGAATCGCTCCGGAAGAATCAGCTTCTGGAAAGACACCGCAATCTTGGTCTCTGAGTGCATCCACCGATCGGAAACGAGAGAGATGAAGTAGTTAGGGGGCATAGGCTCGGTAATGGGAACAGTAAATTCGACCAGGTGCTCATTCATCTCGGCCTGCGCATAGTCCTTCCGGAGGATGAATTGATCGTGGAACAAGATTTCCTCGCCGTCACAGTCCTCGACGAGGATCCAAAAGTCTTGCGCTGTTCCGTGCAAAGCATCATCCCACACGAAATTCGGAGTGATGGTAAGCTCCACTCGAAGCAATGACCGGGTTACAGGTTGAACTTGCGCCTGGACTTCCAAACGAGGGAACTTGGATACGAGATCACACACCGTCCGTCCAGCCTTGGGCAGACCAAGAAGTTCGCCCATGCGTGGAGGGTCGAGGTCGAAATAGCTGGCCCAAGGCACGTCGATTCTCTCCGCTTTCTGCAGGATATCCCGGGGACAGTGAGGGAATTGACGGAGTGGTGTCATGGTCGGCCACATCCGCCGTTCCGCCATCTTGCAGAGGTCGAGAGCAGTCTTCGCGACAGATGACCAGCCTTTCTTCAAGGAGATCTCAAAAAGGGCCCGCAGAATACGACCCGCGGACTGAGTGACATACACCATGTCTGCCATCAAAGCAAGACCTTCTAGCTTCAGTCTGGAAATGTAGGCCTGCAGCAAAACGTTGATCTTTGAATGAGGTTCATCAATGCTCTCCTTCACAGGAACAGGAACACGACCGAGAAGTTTCGCTAACTCCAACTTCTCGTCTTGGCGAACAGGGATGTACTTGAATTCGTCGCTGAGGGCGAAAATGCGGAAGAGCTCAATGGTCGAGATGGATGGTTGAATGTGCTGAGAATAGGTCAACATGGAATTGTGGCCAATGTAGTAATGTGAAGCAATTCGTCCCAATTCTGTGGATTGCAGGCGTCCAGTCTTCTTCTCATACTTGATAAGTCCGGCCCGTTCCAAGATGACGGCTGCGGAGTGAACAAGGTCAACTCGCTTTTGTTCCAACGCGTCGTCGTTCTCATAATCGGCGCCCACGCTGTACAGGCCAGGCGAGCGGAGCATACGGACAAAAAGATAAGTGTAACCCAGCCACTCCACTCCCTCGTCGCGGTTGCGGACATTTCCAAGGACGATCTCGGCATTCATGTTATCAGCAAGTTTGCTCATGAGCTGACTCTCAATCGGCAATTGCTGATTCATGAGGGAGAGGTAGTACTGAATTTCGGTTTGGGATGTGATGATAATACCTTCGCCAAACGTGTCGTATTGAGGTCGACCAGCTCGTCCCAGCATCTGAAGGACATCCTGAGGACTAAGCTCAACCCAGCTACCCTTCTCCGGTGAATATACCTGAGTGCCTTTGATAATAACGGTATGCGCGGGAAGGTTGACACCCCAGGCAAGAGTTGCCGTACATACGAGGACTTGAATGCTGCCATCAGCGAACAGCGCTTGGACGGAGTCACGATCAGCAAGACTCAGTCCTGCATGGTGGATACCGAAACCGTATGGCAACAGGTCTTTCAGCGATGCATCGTCGACGGACTCGGCTTCTTCCGCTAGAATAGCCCTGCTTGCAGCATCGCTACGCAAAATCTGGCCAATAGTCTCCATCTCCAATGCTTTATCCCTGATATACTTGGCCGTCTTCGCCGTTTCCTTTCGAGAGTGAACAAAGATGAGCATCTGGTTTCTTCGCTGCCCGACTTGCTCGAGAACCTTGTTATAGCAAATGTCGTTCATCATCTTCAGCTGCTTGATAGCTTTTTTGTCGGTGACACCAATGAATTCCTGCTTCAACGGGCATGGCCGATAAGAACCGTCAAAGTGGAACAGGCCCTTATTGGGGTCGACTCGTAAGAAGCTGGCTACATCACGGTAGTTTGGCAAAGTTGCACTGAGACCAACGATGCGGACAGGTTCTCCGGTCTGCTCTACCTTGCGAATTGTCCGACTAACGATACTTTCAATGACGGGTCCTCGCTCGTCATGAAGCAAATGAATTTCATCGATGATAATCAGACGCACGAGCTTGATGTAACTCGTCTCCGACGCTTTTCTGGTAATGACGTCAAACTTTTCGGGGGTCGTGACAATCAGCTGGGTTTCAGCAATCTGTTGCTTTGTGAGTTGGCGATCACCAGTCAGCTCAGAAACTCGAATGCCGTATGGCTCGAGCCGTTTGCCGAGGTTGCCGACTTGCTCCTGGACCAGAGCTTTTAAGGGAGAGATATAAATGATTTTGAAATCATCGAGCATGATCTCACCGGTCTCCGGGTTGCGATTCTTGCCGATCTCGCGAAGAATAGTAAGCATGGCAACATTCGTCTTTCCAGATCCCGTAGGAGCACAGACAAGCATATTGCCATCCTCGTGGAAGGCAGCTGGGTAGCACTTGGTCTGAACTCTGTTGAGCTCCTTGGCACTACCAAAGCCGATACGGGCCCATTCAGGCAGCTCAGTGGCGGGAATGTTCTTCTCCCCAGGGTCTCGCTTGGGTTTCGGCGGCGGTACATGAATCTCCTCGTATCCTTTGAATGTTCGCTTGGTGGAACCTTGAGGTAGCTTGACATTGGGGTTGGTCATCAGATGGTTGCCTTGGTGGAAGACAAGGTTCTCCAGGTTGATCAGCCTCTTGGGCTGCAGACCGCCGACCAAGCCACCCTCTGCAGGCTTCTGTTCGGGAGCCGGCGCGCTAGGGACATCGACATCCATCAGATCGAGCTTGATCTTCTTCTCGGGACGACCTGCCGCTTCATCGCGAACCGTCTTGCCTCGAATTTCGTCCAAAATAGCTCGGTGGCCAGCCTCAACCATCTCACTTTCGACAAGATGGCGAGCATCGGCATCTTCGGCAACCCTGCGCCAACGCGTTACCCACACAATCTTATCACGGTTCACGACGAATTTGGCGACAAGGTCTGGATGCTCATAATCGAAAAGTTCCATCAGATCGTTCTCCACGTCTCGCAGGGACTTCTCTGTGCCGTCCTCCGCTTTGCCACCAAGTATTTCCAGAGCCTGTGTGGCCTTCTCCTGCTGTATATGAGCGTCGGTATATGCAGAACCAATTTGACGCTGTAACCAGTAAGCGTCGATTTGTCGGGCAGGAACTATCAAGTGCTTATCCCGTCGTTGGTCGGCGCGATCTAGCCCACCGTCGATGACCATCTCTTCCTCAGCCTCAAGACCTTCGATATTCGCCTTCTCGGTCGTCGCAGCCTCGACATCGGGAGCTTCTTGTTCATCTGGCTCTTCATCGTCGGTCAGGTCGTCCTCGTCTCGGACCTCGGTGACAGTGCCCATTCGCTCATCATCCTCGTCTTCCTCGTCGAAGACGACGGCAACACCCTGACGTTCGTCGAGCTCTGCCTCTTCTTGGCCGTCCATTCCGCCCTCCATCTCTTCGTCCTCGTCCTGCGCATCGTAGTCCGTAATCTTCTTTCCCAAATTTACAAGCTCATTGAACTCTTTTGGACTCATGGAGCTGCCAAGCAAGTCGTCAATCTCCTTTTTCTTGTCAAAGTCCTTCATATCTTCGTCCTTCAATAGCTCCAGCACAGCATCGGCAGCACTTCGGACGACTTCGTGAGGGACATCACCCAGATGACTCGCAGTCATCGTAAGGATGAGATCGTAGGTCGCGCGGGTGGCGGGCGTTCGAGGGCGGTATTTCAACCCCTCGATAAGAGCATCGGCAGCGGAGAGAATACCCTGGCCGCGTAGTTGTTGTTGCCCGCGACGTTTTCTCTGTTCTCGAGCGAGCACATCCTCCCCTTCTCGGATCGCCCCTCGCTCGATATCTGTAGGTCCGACGGGTTTCTTCTTGGTCTTTGGCGCATCGTCACGCGCGACCCTTGAGCCCATCTCCCGAATACCGATGCGTCCGGCAAGGGATTCTGGGTCACCGGTGGGTTCATCGTTGATGCGAGAGATGAAACGACGGTCCGCCTGGAGAACCAGGTTGGACATCGCCGAGTACTTGTACTGGGAGATATTTTGGTCCGCCATCTTGATGGTGTTTCAACTGCGATATAAGAAAAAGAAATCCGACAAAGAAAGAACGATAGTGCGACGACTTCTTTCAGTCGCCCGGGCTCGGTGGAGCTCAGATTCAGCCGGCGCGTCGACACACCTGGGCCAAGAAATGAATGGTGGAAATAATTAAGTGTCTGTAAAGGTTTCACAAACCTGGATCATCCTCTTGCAGCAGGCAAGCTTACTCGTTGTTGCAGGGTTGCAAGCTGCCTGTAGTGGTTTGGATGGTTGAAGGGAGATGGCGTTGAAAGTTGTCGGGAAGTTCTTCTGCAGCAAGATTTCAGTGGCGAAGCGGGAAGGTTTGGCGAGTGACACCTGAGCTTCGAGGTACCCGTTTTGGTTATCGCCGCCCACCATCTCATCGACAGCAACACCAACACCACCTTGGTGACTTGCTCAGCTCAGGACCATGCGCATAAATGGATGTCGATTCGCCCGTTTAGCGCCGTCGCAATTCCATCATGTCCATAAATTCGACGCTTCTGCCGCGCATCGTTGCCTTGTGCACCGAACGATCTGTCACCATGCGCGCCGTCCACTCGCCCGCATCGAAGCTTCGTTACCAACGCCGCATCTCGAGCTCAGAAGGGGGGCAAGAACGAGAACTACGGTCAAAGTCAAGGATCTACCGCAGGGAACATTGAAACTCGAGCCGTATGATGACGGCGCTACCGACGCTACGGACGATGCGCCTCGATATCCTACGGTCATACAGGGACATCGGAATAACATGCAGAAATTCAGGAATTGTGTTATTTTGACTCGAGTAGGAGGCTTCTACGAGGTACGGACTTCGGACTGGCGGTTCAAGTAGAGTTAGACAGTCGTATTCTCTCTTCTGAAGGCAGCATAGATCCCTAACAGATTCTCCAGCTCTACTTTGAGCAGGCTGAAGAGCTAGCTCCGTTACTGAACTTGAAGCTCGCCGTCAAGAAGACCAGCGCCGGGCCTGTTCCCATGGCAGGATTTCCGTTCTTTCAGCTAGATCGGTTTTTGAAGATACTCGTCCAAGACTTGAATAAATACGTGGCTATCAGCGAGGAGTTTGCCAATGCCGCTGAGGATAAAGCCCGGGGCGGTCTGCTCTTTGATCGCAGGGTAGCCAGAATTATCACGCCAGGTACTCTAATCGATGAGAAGTTCATGGACCCTTCGGAGAACAATTTCTTGCTGGCGGTTTATATTGACGTGCCAGCCTTGAAAGCGCAATTAGAACAACAGGAGGGTGACTTGTCTGCGCAGCAGCACATATTGTCTTCCGCATCCCAGCGCGTTGGCTTGTCCTGGCTCGATTTATCCACAGGAGATTTCTACACACAATCGACTACCACTCAGATGCTTCCTTCGGCGATTGCTCGGATCGGAGCGCGGGAGATACTCGTGGACCAGAAACTTCAGGACCTGATCGGGCAGGAGCTGCAACTTCTGGTTGGGCATGACCATCGCTTGATGACCTTTTTCGCATATCCCAGCAAGATTCTACCTATAGCACAGTGGAGCCCTGTGCTTGAGGCGCCAGTAGCTGACCAAGATTCCGATGCTTTCACGCCGGAAGAGGTCGCAGCCGGTTATAGCTTGCTGGAGTATATCAGAGTTCAGCTGCAAGGCTTGAACCTGAAGCTTCAGCCGCCTCGTCGTCGGCATCTGAATGAGTCTATGAACATTGACCGTAACAGTCTGAGAGGCCTGGAAATTCTCGAGACGGCCCGGGATGGCTTTGGCAAGGGAAGTTTACTACATGCGGTGCGCCGGACGTCTACAAAAAGCGGAGCACGTCTGCTGAGAGACCGCCTGAGTATGTCTCCCCCTATTGCCTTATTGCAGATTGGATCGGTATCGGCTGATGTATTTATAGCATCCCCTTCCACGTCATTGCAGGGAATTAATGAACGACTCGATCTTGTATCGGTCTTTCTCGAAAATAGTGATTTACGCGACAATGTAATCCAGCTGCTAAAGCGAAGCTATGATGCTCAACGCTTGGTCCAGAAATTTACATTGGGGAGAGGAGACGCAGATGACCTGATCTGCCTTGCCAGGGCCATCCAGGCTTCGAGAGAGATCAAGATGGTTTTATCAAGCCAAGATAACGGCCGGCTTGACAGCTTGCCTCATATACAGTCCACCGAGGCCAAGCGTAGTCTCGCAGCTATGACTGGTCGACTCTGTCTGGATGGACCGACCATGCTGGCGGATCGGATCTCATCTGCCATTGACGAAGAAGGTCTACTGCAGAAGCAGCGTCTTGAGGATGATACAGCTGCTGAAGCGGCGATTCTCGCGCAGGAAGTAGCCATGAGCGAGGGACTTCCTGGAGAAGTGGAGGCGCTTCCAAAAAAAGTGAGAGCTAAGAACAGCGATCAATCCAAGGCCTCGACGGAAGAAACAACCGCGCCGGACACTTGGATCATGAGGCGCAATGCCAGCGCAGCTCTTCTTGAGCTACATGAGTCCTTGGACCGGCTGCAGGATGAAAAGTCCCGTCTTACTCAACGTCTTCGCGAAGCCGTCGGATCATCCGCCCTCTCGTTGAGGTGGACTTCTGGCCTGGGACATATTTGCCATGTCAAAGGAGCCAAAATTTCCCAGCAGTCTCTAGAGGAGCTAGGTGTAACGCGGAATGTGTCTTCAACCAAATCGACACGGTCCTTTTACCTTCCCGCCTGGACAGCGTTGGGTGACCGAATGGACCAGGTGAAAGTCCAAATCCGACAGGAGGAACAGGCGATCTTTGAGACACTGCGCCGCGAAGTGATTCTCAACCTAGTGAAGATCAGACGCAATGCTGCCGTAATGGACGAGCTTGATGTTGCGTGTTCTTTCGCCACCTTGGCTGAAGAACAACGTTTAGTGCGTCCGATCATCACCAGTGGAGTAACGCACAAAATCGTTGGGGGAAGGCATCCAACAGTCAAGCTTGGGCTTGAGGAGCAAGGCCGACAGTTTGTCAGTAACGACTGCTTCCTGGGCGATTCGGAGAGGATCTGGCTCATCACTGGTCCGAACATGGCCGGTAAAAGCACGTTCTTGCGCCAAAATGCGCTCATCACCATTTTGGCACAGGTCGGGTCATTCGTGCCTGCTGAGTATGCGGAGATTGGCATTGTAGATCAGATATTCAGTCGCATTGGGGCGGCTGACGATTTATTCCGAGACCAGTCCACTTTTATGGTGGAGATGCTGGAGACAGCAACCATATTGAAGCAGGCGACAGCGCGCTCCTTTGTTATCATGGATGAGGTTGGCCGCGGGACAACGCCAGAAGACGGGACCGCCGTCAGCTTTGCCTGTCTGCACCACCTGCACTACCGCAACAAGTGCCGGACGTTGTTCGCAACCCATTTCCATGCTTTAGCGGACATGACTGAGGATTTTGAGGCACTGGGGCGATATTGTACCGATGTGAAAGAGACGGCCTCGGGGTCGTTCTCATTTGTCCATCGACTGCGCGAGGGAGTGAACCGTGACTCCCATGCGCTGAAAGTCGCGCAGCTCGCAGGATTGCCGAAGGAGACCCTAGAGATGGCCAGTCGAGTGCGACAGTCGTTGGGTAACCGCGCTCCATGGTCTTCGGGCGGCAGCGATAGCCATACTATCGCATCGGCAACCGCATAGTGCCCGTTACTCCTGACCCTCTATGTACATGTACCATATCTTCTCATGTGTGCACTTTTGCTCGAGATACCAATCTAGTCATGCTTAACATACTTTCGTAATACATTAATAATGAGATCCTCTATGGCAAAGCCTCAATTCCAGACGTAGGCAAATACGACTTCCCCAAGTGTTACAGCTTGGAAGCACCCGACGTCCGATTCTTCCCCAAATCAACCACCATTCCCTCCCCAAACGCAGCCTCCTGCACATCCTCATCATCCACCCCATTCACAAACTGCACAACCACAAAATCCACCCGCCTGGAACCCAGCACCACCATCGGCGCATGCCACGTCCCAGCCCCATACGTCACCGCCTGCCCACCCCGCGCCACAAACGCCCGCACATTGTTCAAGTCGGGCGGATCCCTGATCGCCACAGTATTTCCCGAAGGCGTAGTCGCTGTTGCCGTCTGGCCCTTCAACGTCGGCGCCACGATAACCAGGTAGAACGGTTCCTCGGCATCACCTGCGCGGGTCTGGCTGGATAGGTCGAGAGGTGTGAATGTCTGCGTGGTGAAGGGGTGTCGCTCCAGGATGCGGACGTCGAAGACGCGAGCCTCCCATCTTGTTCCTCTAACGGTGCGCAGTTTGCGCGGGAAGCACGAAAACATGCTCATGCGGGCGGAGGAGGGCTGGCCGCTGGGACATTGCGCGTAGCGGTCGAGCAGCGGGGAGATGGGGCTGTACTTGAGGGCGGAGGATTGGTTTGCAATGACTGGAGCGGGATCATGAGGAGGGAGCGAGGAGAGAGGAGGCGCGGAGGAGAGATCGCGTGGGAGAGGACAGCTGATGGCGGTGCCGAAGGGGGCGAAGGCCTCTTTGGTGAAGGGTTCGGGGGTGATGCGGAGAGTCGGGCTGGAGGTGAGGATAGGCGCCATGGTGTTTGGGTTCGAAGGTGCGTTGAGACTTGGTATAGTGTGTAGTGTGTAAGGTCCTTTGAACTCAATTGCAAGGACCAGCCTCGCAGAAGCTGAGAGTAATGCTGGGTTAATAACTTAGAAGAGCAGTCGGCAATGACTCCATCAAAGTGTCGGCACTGGCCGTGGGTGGCAGCCGCTAAAAGCAGCTTCGGGAGAGGCCGAGCATCATCAACACTTCAGCTATCGACCCCATTTAGAGGCGCATTTTGCAGCCTAAAATGAGTGCTCAATATGCATTCTATACTTCACTGATACAATTCATTCTTCTGCTTCAAAAAAGAAGATTTAGTTTGTTGATCATTGGTGTCAACTGGGTTGCTAGTCCTCCTCTAACCAGTTGGCGGACTCTCTTGGTCGCGTATCAACACACCCATACAGCAGATGGCTCACCATTCCGGCTCAATCTGATGACTAGGCTAGCACTGGTCTCTATCAAAATGCAGCAGAAGTATTGACAGGTCCGGAGCAAGACGGCTCTAAATGTGGATTCTCCTTTTCTTCCCCGCATTCCCGCAACTCCGCAAAAACCGACTAGCATCAGCCATTAACCGAGGCCAGTTTGTCGTTGATAGGAACAGTAAGCGGACTTCATTCGGCTAGGATGCGTCTTTTCTTGCTATAAGTATACCGAGGATTACTGTTAGCAGTTGTTCAAGTGATTGTCTCAAATTCAAGCACCTTCAATATTGTACTCTCAAGTAAAGATCCAATGGCTTCAACGTCCGACCTGCCGAGGAAGCTCTGGGAGCATCCTGACCCGCAGTCTACTCAAATGTGGGCTTTCAAATCGGAGTTGGAGAAAGAGAAAGGACTTCAGCTTCCAGTACGTACCATTGAGACTAGTATCTCGCTCTTCTATTGTGGTCTAATGAGTTTGCTAAGGACTACCACTCTCTCTATCGGTGGTCAACAGACAATCGTGCATCCTTTTGGGACTTTTGCTGGAGATACTTTCCCATCATCTCAGAAGGTACTTACAAAACGGTTGTCGATGAATCAGCCCGCATTGACAGCATTCCTACCTGGTTTGAGGGTGTGCGACTCAACTTCGCCGAGAATATGCTCTTTTCAGCGGAGAGGTCAAGCTCGGGGCATCTACAGATTACAACGAAAGGCAAGGAAGACAACAAAGTTGCCCTGACAGAAATCAGGGAGGGTGGTGCGGAGCCATCTTCCAACGTCACATGGGCCGAGTTGAGACGCAAGACAGGGGGAATGGTGCAAGCACTCAAAGCAGCGGGGGTCGTCAAGGGAGATCGAGTTGCCGCTGTAGCAAGTAACAGCGTGGATACACTTGTCGTCTTCCTGGCAACGACGGCTCTCGGAGCGTGGTTTTCGTCAACGTCCACTGACACGGGCGTCAAAGGAATACTCGATCGTCTCCTCCAGTTGAAGCCGAAGTACGTCTTTGTTGACGATTTCGCAATCTACAATGGGAAGCGGATTGATCTTCGACCAAAAATTAAGGACATCGTCGACGGCCTCCGGGAAGTTTCCGAATTTGAAGGCATCATCGCGGTGCCACGGTTCCCAGGCCAGCCAGTCGATGTGACCCACGTGCCCAAAACCCAACCTGTTGCAGCCTTTCTTGCAAGGGCACCCTCGGACAAGCTTGAGTTTGTCAGGGTCGGATTCCGGGATCCTTTCCTGGTCGTGTACTCATCCGGGACAACTGGAAAACCCAAACCCATCGTTCACGGGGCAGGCGGAGTCATACTCAATACCTACAAAGAGGCTCGGTTGCACCGTGATCATGGACCAGATTCGACCGTTTTGCAATACACGACGACAGGGTGGATCATGTACCTATCTGCCGTATCGGGCCTGATGTTTGGCGGCAAAGCCATCTTGTACGATGGAAGTCCCTTCCTACCGGACGCCAAGTTCCTCATTGAGCTGCTGGGCAAGCATAAAGTGACTCATTTCGGCACATCACCGCGCTATCTCCATGAGCTCCGGAAGAACAACATACGACCAAGAGACATTGCAGATCTCAGGGCACTCCGCATCGTCACGAGCACCGGCATGGTCCTTTCGGAGTCCTTATTTGAATGGTTCTACGACGAGGGTTTCCCGTCTCATACCCAATTGGCCAATATCTCCGGCGGCACCGATCTCGCCGCCTGCTTTGGCTTGGAGAATCCGCTTACTCCTCTATACGTGGGCGGGTGCCAAGGTCAAGCTCTGGGTATTCCTATCGCAGTATTCGACCAAGCGGATGAGGGTGCTACCGCCGTCAAAGGGACTGCCGTTCCAGATGGTGTGCCAGGAGAGTTGGTAGCCACCGCAGCCTTTCCAACTATGCCAGTCAAATTCTTGGGCGACGACGGGCCACAGAAGTACTTTGACTCCTACTTTGCCCGGTTTGACAGTACGTCTCGTTCTCATCTCCGCCCCCTCAATCGCATCTACTAACCTATTCTGCGCAGATGTCTGGACCCACGGGGACTTTATCTGCATCCACCCCATCACAAAGCAAATCCTCTTCCTGGGCAGATCAGATGGCGTCCTCAACCCCTCAGGCGTCCGCTTCGGGTCCGCCGAGATTTACAACGTAATCGACACGCAGTTCTCAACCGAGATCGCCGACTCGATCTGCGTCGGCCAGCGACGGCCAACCGACGCCGACGAATCCGTCATGCTCTTCCTGTTAATGCGGCCGGGATTCCAATTCACGCCGCAACTTGTCTCCAGAGTTAAGGAGGCAATTCGGAAGGCACTGAGCGCCCGGCATGTGCCGAAATATGTCTTCCAGACGCCTGAGATCCCAGTACGTGCTCCTCTTTATGCCTTAATGGTACTCGACTATGACTAACGTGGTACAGACGACGGTGAATCTGAAGAAGGTAGAACTACCGGTAAAGCAGATTGTATCAGGCAAGAAAATCAAACCGTCGGGTACTCTGCTCAACCCGCAGAGCTTAGATTACTATTACCAGTTTGCGGAGGTCGAAAAGCTGGTCGATCCCAAGAGCAAGCTGTAGAGTGGCTTTACACGAGTCATTGGCGTTTGGAGTCATCCACATGTTTTTAATGGTAGACTAGCCTAGAAGAATTGCATGCTTGTTGGCTATGAACACTCTCGGCTAAGCACACGGCTCTCAATAACCGAGACAATCCATAAGAAGAATGGGATCAGGCATACAAAGACTATCTCGAGAGAGGCATAAAATCCACAAGGTCAGAATATAAGAGTTTGATAGAAGCAAGGGTCTCACGCTGCAGGAGAGAAACGAGCCCAGGGAATGCAAGAACAGCACGAGCATCTTATTGACAAGCAGGGATGACTAGGCGTAAGACACCAGGTGAAGCGTTGATACCTTTTTTCGACCGTAGCAATCAGTCATTCAGCAGGTAGTTTTGTAAGACTAGCCCTTCTCCTGTGCACGCTTTCTCAAGCGCAGATTTCAGTGTAAGGAGAGATGCGGCATTTACACAGCGTGGCTTGCCCGCAGTGCAATGGGTCGTTTTTGATTGGAGGCTTTCGTGGACAGAGCATAGCGAGGAGTGATCCATATGACTCGTTGCTTTCGTTATTGCCCCGAGGTGGAGAGAGTCGCAGCAAAAATGGCAATAAACCGTCTCGCCCTTCAGGCGTGTAGTCTCAGCTGAGAGCACGCTCTTTGCTTTCTCGCTTGCAGTCATCCAGCCCTTCGTGATATCATCTAGAAATGGGTTTGTACTCAGCACTATGACCTTTTGAATTCATCGCGTTGAGACTTCGCGGCCGATAAAGGATATAGGAAGATGATTAGCGACAATACCTTTGATACGCTCTGGAAGATTGAGGTCGGCAGGGTACGTAGACGACGAGCATCTCCGAGACATGGCAGCACTCGTGGAGCTTGTAAACAAGGAAGGGCGATTTGAAGCCCAACTGATATAGACCCATTTCAAGCAGTTGTCCCAAGTGTCGAAGACTATTTCGTCCTCATCGACTAACCGCTGTATCCAGACACCAAAGAAAAAGGTACATGCCTCAAGACAGTCGAGATAGCGGACCACAGCAGCGACTTTCAAAAGCATTGCCGAATCCACCTTCTTAGGGATCTGCTGGCCTTTATTGTGTATTATGTTCATGACAATCAGTAAAGCTTCAAGATTGCAGTCAAGTATATGCACTTCCTCTGGCGGGTCTGCTGTTCTAGTTGCAGAGATACGTTTCTTGACATGGTTGTTGAAGTAGTTTGATGCCAAAGAGAGATGTTTCGACGAGACTTTGAATCGGGTCCGTGGAGTTTCGACTGCTGATGATGCGGTTTCCTCTGAATTAGGAGGTTTCTCTTCTGCATCTTTTCGAATAGGCGTGTCCGTATCTGCTTTTGTAGATGTTGGCGAAGTTGATTCCACAGGTCTTGCTTCTGTTGTTCCTTCTGCTGGGCTGGTCTTGGGGGAAGCTCGTCGCTGTGCGGATAGAACTAGGACAATATCGCCAGAAGGGTCGATCTCGTAGCAGGTGCCACTCATCCTATCTTGTTAGAATAGAGCCTTAAGGAGTCTGGTGTGTGAGGAGATTCATACTTGATGCTCTCTTCTCATAGGCTGGCTGGGGGTAGTTAGTTGTAGTTCCTTGATGAAGAGAAGAGAAGGTCGAGACGGTCAGTCCAGAGAAGAGAAGGTTAAGAAGGCTGGTCAACGAATGATGGCAGTTTGTTGTTAGAGAGAGGAGAGTAGAGTGTTGCTCTAGCGATGCTTGTGTTGTTAGCTTCACTCTCCACAGTACAGCTTAAATACTGTGAGCATATTCTCATGATTTGCTCACTGTTAAGGAGAAGGTATGTCAAGCACATTAGAGAATAGGCTGCTGAGAGAATAAATAATCAAATCTTCAATATATGAACAGAATTAGAAAATTCACTGCATGTGCTGGTTAAAACTGGAGTTGAATTTTCTTTCAAGTGAGATGAATTTGATAACCCATTTGAAAGACTTAGAACACATTCAATTCCTATGTTTCACTTGATTGAATGAATAAGAATTAACTGAAGTCCGAGGGCTTTCGCCCAGTCAAACAACACATGTACTTTCAAGCAGTCCTTCTGGCAATATTAACGCCATTGTTCCGGTATCAAGATGAGTCCCGACGATTTTGTTCGATGGTATATGAGCTCTTCGACAGCTCTAGGTCCAAGAAGTCCACTGCACCGACCTTTGCAAGACACCTTGGAGCTCGGTTTCTCGAACTCGAGGATTTTCTTAGCCACGTTTTCTGGTGCAAGGCCTTTATAATCGAGGTTCTCGCGCGGCCATGGCAGTCCGTGGGCCTTCATTTGCTTCATAAGTGTCCCTAGTCTGAAAGAGTCGCACTCGAAAGTGCAGGTTATCTCGCCAGTCTCTAATCTATGCCGCCTCACTTCCACATCTCTGAATAAAAGGTACAGCAGGCTTTTTCTTTTCAGATTGATTGTGTCTTTATATGTAAGCGTAACATCTCAGAGATGGCTCATATGGGCTCACTCACCTGTAACAGATAGCGGTATAGGAAGATCCAGCGTATTGATGATGTCCTTGCTCTGTCGTATCGCCAAGCAGGTAACAGACGCGTAAAGCTCGCAATCATTGAACACCCCAGAGACGAAAATCCACTTGACGATCTCGTCACAGTAAGTGTTGGGACGTTTCGCCTTCAAATGTTCGATCCATCTCGCGGGATACAGCCATTCTTCTGCAGTTCTTCGCCCTCGCCCCATTCTTTCTTCAGTCTTTTTTTGAAGTATCGCGAAGCCAAGCTCAAGTGTTTAGAGGAAGCTCGGTATCTGACGAGTCCGGCCTCTCCATCTGAGTAAACTCTGGAAGGTGCGTATGCGCGAGGCTGCTTCGGTGGGGATACCACGAGGATGACATCCCCGTTCGGATCGGGGTCACTGGCTCTGTTCACTTCTGGATTCATTTGGAATTCGTCATGCTATTAAAAAGGTTGAGGAGAAGGTATGGAATATTTCTGAGGATGAAGATGAGGACGTAATAAAGCGGTCCTGTGAGTTGTTGCTGATTAGTGAATATGAGTGGCATTCACTGAAGTGAATTTGGCCGATGCCTTAGGCCTGATTCTTTCACCCTGCCCATAAATTGACTGGGTAGTTAATGATAAGTACTAGACAATATCAACCCAGTGCATGTTATAGTACAACCTGAGACTTGCCTATATAACATGAATGTGTTCACTCTATTGCCAGCCTGACTCCATGAGTATAGGGTTAGGGCAAGTAACTCATGGTCACTTCTACAAAGTCCCCTTTGATAATGGCATTATATATTCTCTGTGGCTTCACTGATGCTTTAAGTACTGTGTGCGTCGAAGACATACGCTGGCTTTATACTTACTTAAGGACTGGGCGACAGGAATGTTCTGATTAGGCTTCCTAGAACATCCCCGCCCATGACAGACACAAAATGACATAATTAAGAGAAGCCCTCATCCTTTAGCTGTTGTATTCTTTGGACAATGTGAAGACAGTTCACACAAAGTCCTCTATACTGATTGTCATGAAACACCATCTCCCCTATCCGCCTGCGGCAGGGATCCCAGCTAACTCTTCAAGTCAAGCTGACTGGACACAGTCACTGTGTCCTGAATCATGTGGAGGCAGCCCAAGCCCTTCGCATGAGATGAAACATAATACAGGTAAAAATGAACAAGAAGGGAAACCGGGACAATGTACCCATTCTATGCGCCAGGTATACTCCATGGTAAGTATGCAGACCTCCTGACCAGCCGTGCGAGGAGTCGAACACTGAACAGAAAAGACAATCCAGACGGCCCGTCTACTTGTTGTGTATCAACAAGTTGCGGAATGAATCCCAGTGATCCGAGTCGGAGTAGCTGAAGACCATTAGTATCTGAACGTATCGTGCGGTTAAGGTTAAGACATACATGTATACCATGCTGCTTCTCAAACTCGACATAAGCGTCTCTGGATGCCAACGGAAGATGTACATAACAAGTGCCCAGCTGAGACTTGCAAATACTGGCCAAGCGTTGGCCTCGATCCTTGCGCGCGACTCGGGGGTGATCAAAGAGGAGAGAGGGTGCATATTCGGCTGGACAGAAAGCTTGGCCAGAGCAAGTACTACACGAGCAAAGACGTATATGACGATCTGTACAGGCACATTAGTTTCAAATCTCTCCTTCGCAAACTTCGAACTGATCTCACCTGCTGGGTAATGCTTGTTTTGTGTCGCCCGAACACTGCGTACCCTCCCAGTAGACCCGCAAAGAAGCTGTCATAGCGGCCTTCTTTCCCGACACCAGTAGGATTGACGTTGCGTAGAACAATCATGGAGCCTTTATATATAAGAGCAAAAGTTGCCAGGTTCCGAGCATGCTGGCGTGTGGCTTTCAGGACGAGCTTGACCTTTTCTCGGAATCTGAATCACGAAATCAGTATTTCGACAATACTCGGCATGTCGGTAGGGTCGCCTTACGTTCCAGAGCGGAATAGAAGGATCATTCTGTGAGACAAAGATATCTTTCATTAGCTGGATTCTCAATGTCAAGATTGAGTGTTTCCGTCAGCGGATTCAGACATACACCAAAGCGTGCGGGAACCGCACTTTCGACCCGTATACAATGCCATTGCGGGCACCCTTGACGAGCGACAGAAGAGGCGCGAGTTGGGGATCGAGGACAAGGGAATCCAAGCGAGCCTAGACAGCGATCAGAAAAGCGTGCGATATAGCCGGATTGACAAAGTCCAGCGGAGCGTCAAGCATACCAGAAGCGCATCCATGGTGTCTGCGGGACCTCGGTAGGTTGATCGGACCAGCGACGGATTTAATTGATGTCTACCGACGGAGAACACCAGGCGTCAGGAGGGTCAGGATGTAAAACTGGAATAGATTTAGGGAACTACCAGGCGGAATGATAAGGTACAAATATGGATGGGCATGACCCCATCATCAGGAGAGACGGCGGGGGGAACGGTATTTAATGGACTGCGCTTCACCCGCGCAACTGCAATGATCCTCGGCATGTGAGGCCACCATGAGCACAGACGTCATGTCACGTGAGTATCTATTATCCAGTTGTCCGTATCAAGATAAGAGAGTTATTTCTTCGAATCTTGTATTGAAGGGACCGTCGAGGAGTTCGCCATTATTTAATCGAAGCAAAATATGAACTCAAATGTCTTAAATGGGAGGCAGGATCATGAGAATGAACGGAACATTGACTGCTGCTTCTAGGGTAATAACGAAGGAATGCAGATGTATTCAAACAGTTCAAGTAGTATGCTCAGCTGTTAGAAGAATAAGATAATTTTGATATATGCTCGATACTTTTAAGCTATGGTGACCATGAACAAAATGATCGATCTGCTCGACGGACTCGACAGAGAAACCAAACCACCTGAACGCCTTATGCGGTATAGATAGACAAAGTATCATGCGTCAAAAACATCGCCAGTCAAACAGAGACAGCAATCTATTCCGTTCTCGCCTTCTTCCGTCCCTCGTCGTCCGAGACTTCGTCCACATCCATCATCTCCGCATCCTCCTCATCAGACTCCACACCAGCACGTCGCTTCAGACCCTTCATCTTCCTCGTCTGCAGGCCAGACAGATCCTGCTTGCCCAAGTGAACACGACCGATCTTGTCACCCATGACGTCCATGCTGATGTTCTTCTTCGTCTTCATGTTCTCATTAGGTCTCTTGCCCTGCTTCATGGCCTCCTTCAGAGCACTCTCGGGTGCCTCGTGCAGACGACCGATCTTGAAGTCGAACTTGGGGCCGATCTCATCCAGCTCAACACGGGGGAGTTTGTGTCCACTGCGCTTTGTCCGAAGCTTGTACCATCTGAGATGAATGACAGGAGCCAGGCCGTCGGTAGGTTCCTCAGCAGCAATCATCAACGCATACTGCAGTCCCTCGACATCGATCTTATCCGACTCCTCGCCCTTGAACATATCAACGAACATGCTCTTCAGCATAACATGAGCAGTAGAGGTAGAATCTTCCCACGCAGTACCCGCAAACAGCAGCATAGGCCGTAAACCGATTCCGATCTGCATCTTGAGGTTGTTGATCGAGGGGATCGAGTCTCCGTCCGGGTTAGGGAGTAGCATCAATTCGCACATGTCCAGGAGCTTGGAGTCGAATATCCGTGCCACAGTCAAGCAGTTGGGTCTCTTCTTGCTGCTGCTTCCGAAAACAACGACACCGCACTCATTCTTGTTGGCGAGAAACTCGAGGCTCTCGGCGCTCTCGAACGGATGAATGTTCTCATTCTTCTTGTGGAAGAGGACGGAGTGGGGAATCGTCAGCGAGTGGAATGTCTTCAGGACTGTGTTAAGTGCGGTGGGACATTTTGAGCCATGCATGAACAGGGTTCTCTTGGGGGGTTCGATGAGCTGGGGCTCGCGGGCCTTGAGAATGCGCGCTGTGCGCGGATTCTTGGGTTTGCTATTGAGAAAGACCTAGTCAGAGGGTGCTCTCCTAATAGACAAAAAATTCCGATTCCAGAACAAGACTTACACTTCTCTGAGCATTTTGATTTTTGCCTGCTTTCAACGACGAAAACTTGGATGTTTCGCCGATCACCGACTTGCCTGGTCGAGGAAGAAAAAAGCGGAGCGAAAAGTTTTGGCGGAAATGTCTTGGCGCCGCTTATCGATAAGCTTATCTGAAGACTCACCTTCTCCCATATTATTCTGATTGTTGAAAACAGCATACTAATATATTAATATTTGTTACAGAATAAAACTCGCCAGGGTCCAAGTACAACAACAAGATATGCATTAACGGTAAAAGGCAATTTTATTGTTATATCTCCGGGTCATCTATCTACTCCAAGCGAAGCTTCTCAAACTCGCGAATCTGCTCTTCCAACCGGGCAGCCTCACTCTCGGCATCCCGAAGCTTTCTCTCTTCCTGTTCACGAACCTCTGGCTTAACCTTCTCCTTCCATCCAGCGCCATTGACGAGAGTCTGTTGGCGGCGAACAGTCTCGCGTGCCTTCTCCAAGCTGGCCTTGGCCTTCTCCTCCTGCTCCAGAGCTACCTCTTTCGACACACGCAGGTATACAGCGGCCTGGGCACCGACGGGGGCAACGACGCAGCCCGAAGGAGGGTTGGTGTTCTCGAGGTCAGCTACGCTGAGCTCTCCCAAAAACTTGCCACCCAGGGACTTGATGCTAGTCACTTCGTCCGAGACGGTCTTGTGGCTGACGGGGTCATATGTCTGGATAATAATATCGCCCTTAGTCTTGATCTCATACTGGGCAAGGATCGACCGGATAGCCTTGGAGGTATTCAAGATGAGCTCATAAGCTGTCTCGGCTTCGGGGTCGTTGAACTCTGGGTTGTACTGAGGATAACGAGCCTTCATGATCGAGATGGTCTCGTCACCAGGTCTGCGAGGTAGGCGCTGCCACAGGTGCTCCGTAACGAAAGGCATGATGGGGTGAATAAGAGTCAGAGCGCCCTCGAGGGCAGTGTACAAAGTCTGCTTGGCCGATTCCTGTACTTCGGCGGGCACCTCAGGCGCCAAGAGATACTTCGAGTTTTCGATAAATATGTCGCAAAGCTGGCCGTACCAGTACTGGTAAGTGGTAGAAGCGGCGACAGAGAACTCACGCTGCGCCAGAGCCTCATTGACCTCCTTGGCAGCGGTGTTGAATTTATGCAGAATCCAGCGCTCAGAGAGAGACTCCCGACCAGTCTTTGAAGGGGCTGGCAGGGGTTTGAAGTCATCGCCCAATCTGCCCAAGACGAACTTAGTAGCCTGGTAAATCTTGTTGCAGAAACGGCGATAGCCGTGGATAACCTGGATGTCGAATGCGATATCACCACCTAGACCAAAGTCAGTCGGTTCTCTGATTCGGCCATCTTAGGCCAGGTAATATCAGAACTTACCACCAGTAGTATAAGACACAAGGGCGAAACGCAGAGCATCGGCACCACATTCGGGAATACCCTTGGGGAAGGCCTTCTTCTGGTACTTGGTAGCAGTTGCAACCTCCTTGTCCGCAAGGTTACCAGTAAGTAGCTTGGCATGGAGAGACTGAAGCTCAATACCCTCCATGACATCCAAGGGGTCAATGACATTACCAAGGGACTTGGACATCTTGCGACCCTCGGAATCTCTGATCAAGGAATGGCAGTACACTTCCTTGAAGGGCACCTTGCCAGTCAGCTTGATACCAAGCATGATCATACGTGCGACCTGTAAGTTGATTAGCACAGCTACAGCGAACACAATGTAGCGGAAAGCATACCCAGAAGAACAGAATATCCCAACCAGTCTCGAGGACAGATGTAGGATACAGGTTCTCCAGATCATGAGTCTGGCGGGGCCATCCCAGTGTTGAGAAGGGCCACAAACCGGACGAGAACCAGGTATCGAGCACATCGGGGTCCCTGATCAAGGAGAATGTCTTGCCAGGGAACTTGGCCTCGGCCTTCTTGCGGGCTTCTTCTTCGGTACGCCCGGTAACCCACAGGTTACCGTCACTGTCATCGCCGTCTTCGCCCTCGATCTTGACGAAGTAAGCAGGAGCCTGGTGACCCCACCAGAGCTGTCTTGAAAGACACCAGTCATTGATACCTCTCATCCAGCGGAAGTAGTTCTTCTCAGCAGATTCGGGTTTGATGACAATTTCACCATTCTCAACAGCCTTGATGGCAGGCTCGGCGAGATCTTGCATCTTCATCCACCACTGGGGCTTCAGAATAGGCTCAATAACATCATTCGACTTGGCACAGCGAGGAATCTTCATGGGGTTATTCTCCCATTTCACGTACAATCCCTTCTCCTTCAGCAGCTCAATGACCTTGTAACGGGCATCGAAACGCTTCATGCCAACGAATGGGCCACCGTTCTTGTTAAACGTACCATCATCGTTCAGCACGGAAATGAACTCGAGGTTGTGGGCCTTTCCACGGTTGAAATCGTTGAAATCGTGGGCTGGCGTGATCTTCACCGCACCAGTACCGAATTCGGGATCAACATCCGTATCGGCAACGATGGGCATCAGGCGGTCGATGAACGGATGGCGGGCGAACTTGCCAATCAGGTGCTGGTAGCGCTTGTCATCAGGGTGCACGGCAATACCTGTGTCACCGATCATGGTTTCCGGACGAGTGGTGGCGATCTCAATTCTCTCCTTAGTGCCGTCAATCTCATAGCAGAAGTGGGTCAAGACACCGAACTCAATCTTCTTGTCGTATCCAGGGACGTCGAGCAGTGTACGTCCTTCGACCTCCTTGTTCTCGACCTCGAGGTTGGACAAAGAGGTGTTCAGGGCCACACACCAGTTTACAAGGCGGTTGGCACGGTAGATGATGCCTTCTTCGTGGAGCCGTACAAAAGTCTCTGTGACCGCGGCCGACAGGTTGGGATCCATGGTGAAAGCCTCACGCGACCAATCGAAAGAACCACCAACTCTCCGCAAAGCATTCTTGATGTTCGCATGGTACTCGTCCTTCCAAGCCCAGACTCTCTTCGTGAACTCCTCACGGCCAAGATCGTGGCGGGTCTTCTTTTCCTTCTTCCAGAGCATCTTCTCGACAACACTCTGAGTGGAGATACCGGCGTGATCCATACCAGGAAGCCAGAGAGTAGTCTTTCCCTTCATCCGCTCCCAACGAATCATAGTATCTTGAAGGGCATTGGTAAGAGCGTGGCCCATATGCAGGGAGCCTGTCACGTTCGGGGGAGGAATTGGGATGACGAAGTAACCCTCGGGCTTGACCTTGCCATCAGGGCCGAACTCGGGCTTGAAAAGATCACGTTCCTCCCACCATTCGTACCGGCCGGATTCAATGACCTTGGGATCGTACGCATCGGTCGTCTTCTCCTTCTCGATCTTGTTGGCCTTCTTTTCAGCCTTGACAGGTGCGGGTTTGGCCGCAGCAGCCTTTGCCTGCTTCTCGGCGAACTTCTTCGCCTTCTCGGCCTTTCGTCGTTCTCGCTCTACTAACCAATGGCAACAATCCCACCATCAGCAACCGATACACATGCTATATCATCCACAATCGAGACTCGAGAGACATACACTCTTTCTCACTCTTGACCTTAGGAGCATCCTGCGCATCCTTCGCGGCAGGGTCGACAACCTGGTTTCTGGTCTGATCATCGGCCTGAGGGGCGGGGTCGGTCATGGGAGCTTTCGGCTCACCCACTGAAAGCATTGAAGAATGTTAGCCATTTGCATCTCTCCCCGCGGTCTGATTGATGATGAGTCACGGCGCAAAGCACGGAGGACTACTCACCCGGGTTCGGAGAGGGATTAGGCTGAGACATCCTCGAGTACGTTTTAGAAATCGGAGGAGTTAACAATCTCCAAGGCGCCGACCGCGCCACAAATTGCCGGATAAGTATCTTGAATACCGGGATAAGAACAAGGAGGGGGAGGGGCAGGTGGTTGTGCGAAATGCGGGCATTAAATTTCGCTGGCGCAGAGCAGAGAACGGAACGAATCAGAGGATGTTACTGCGGGGCCCAGAAAAGACTCCGGCGGTGGAGAACGATTGAGTTAAAGTATGGGATCGATTTGATGTCCAAAAAGCATGAATGATCAATTCTAATATATTATTCGGAGAGCATATGAGTCAATCCTCATTCTTTGATCACCTGCTTCAAGATACTGACTCAATCGGCTAATCGATAGGGGAAGACGCGAGGATTCGAGTCACATCACGTGATATATTCAGCCTGAGCACGAGCAGCAATTCTACTTCGTTTCTACTTTCCTCCTTAAAGCAGCATCTCAGGTCGAGTATGACATTAGTTTGATCTATCGAAAGTTGCACATTAAGGCAAACGATACTCAAAATCTGGAAATGCATGCTTTCGCCACTTCAAAAAGAGACAGCTTAGAGAATCAATTAAGCCCCCAATAAGACCCCTCACTCCTTTCCATGACCAGAACGGAAACACATTAAAGACACAGATGCGCGGTAGACACAGGAGGGTGGTGGCATAAGATAAACTGAAATTGGTAATGGAGAAGGCGAATCCCATAACACCATCGAGGCAGTTTACGAAATTGAACAGACATGGAAGATGTAGAAAAGATGTAAGGAGCATGGAACGTGCAATATAAAATATCAATCAGTCCGAACAGGTCATCAGATACATTGGAGTGCGCTGTACGCCAAGACTGAGGTGAAATGGGCTCTATACCCAGGCAACATATTAGGTGTACGTCATCTGTCATCATCGTTTGGTTCCGCATTCCATCGCACATGGCACAAACGGTGCGTAAAGTGATACCAGTAAGAGGCAGCGAGTGGCCGCCGTGGGATCCTGTTTGCACCTGTGTTGATTGATTGTCACCACTCTCTTTGGACCCAGATATTGACTCAAAACTTCGAACCAAGCCGGCGGTGTTCAAGAACGCAATTGAATCACAGCAGGTGCTGAGTTAGGGTTCGGTAGATCCCTGAATGTATGAAGTAATAGTCAGGTCAACAAGGCCTGGCTTCACGATTGAGACGTCGCATTGTTCCGAGCGGCCTGCGACTCCGCTGCGCGAACAGGGGCGAAGTAGGGGTGAGCCATAGCCTCCTGGGCTGTAAGCCGTTCCTAAAAAGCGAAGAAAGGTCAACACTGATAAGATTTGAATGAGACGAGGGAGACTTACAGCATGATCATATCGAAGGAGTTTGTCAAGGAAATCGATCGCTTCGTCGCTGATGAAGCGTTGGTTGTCGGCATTAATGAAAGAGTGCCAGGGCTTTCTCGGGTAGCGAGAGAGTATTTCATCATACTGAGGGTCGAGCTCGATGTCGTACTTATCCAAGTACTCAAAAAGCTCCTCGGTTCCCAGTACCTTGGCGATCTTCACCAGCTGATCTGAGTTGCTCTGGCCGTGGAAAAAGGGCTCCTTGCGGAAGATCATGGAGGCAAACATCGCGCCCAGGGACCACATGTCCAGGGAGTAATCGTATTCCTGGAAGTCAACAAGCAGCTCAGGCCCTTTGAAGTAGCGTGAGGCAACTCGGACGTTATATTCAGTGCCTTTGTGGTAGAACTCTGCCAGACCCCAATCGATGAGCCGTAGCTAACGTGCCTTGTTAGCGAAGGAACTATGAGGGGGCGTACACAATAGAACTCACTTTGCGCTTCTCGTGGTCAATCATGACGTTGTGGGGCTTGACATCCCGATGCATGATGCCTTTGCTGTGGCAGAAATCCAGAGCCTTCAAAAGCTCATACACATAAAAGCGCACATCGTAGTCGCTGAAACGAGGGTACAGGGTCCGGAAATCGGTGTTGTTGACGTATTCGAAAACCAAACTCGGCGTCTTGCTCTGACTGTCACGAACCACATCCAACAGGGCTACCACGTTCGGACCACCCGCCAGATTCTGGAGAATTTTGATCTCACGCTTGATCTTCTTCTTCTTGACCGGTTTGAGGACCTTGATGACACACTTCTGGTAGTTGACGACATTGATGCCCTCGAACACTTCGGAGTACTTTCCCCGGCCTGTATTGACAATTGTCAGCCTTCAAATGCAACTATATCGTTGTGGCACAGGTCATCCACGATAATGGTAAGGCTCCCGTTGGGTGAATAGACCGGATCTGCTCACTCACCAATCTTGCGGACCACTTCATAGTTCTCCAAAACCCCCCAGGAGATGTTCACACTATCATAGTCCCAGTAGGACCGAGGCATATGCTCGTTAACATCGGCATAGACGCGCGCCATGGTGATGGCGGCTGATTCGCAGCTTCCGAGTGCGCCCACAATGGACGGGAGATAAAATGCGGCGGCGGGGTACAGGAGCAGCCCGACACAGAAATTGTCGCAACCAGGAATTGAGATGGAGGACAGACAACAGCTACTGCAAGACTAGGAGCATACAGGCCTGTCTAAACAGTGCAGCCGTGCTATCGTCCAAATTACAGATGGTTGAGATTGTATATTGGGTGGTGATGAGAATGGAGAGGACCGTTCGCTCCGCCTTCCCAGGCACGTGACTAGACTTTGGGGGAGACGTCCCGATTAATACTAGCGCCCTTCTCGGGCCGGAGCAATTGTTGATGCGGGATAGTTTCTAGATTTCCTTTTGCAGACAAGTTTCCACAGCTTTGATAGCTTATGAACAAGCAAGCTTTGTGAGAAGAAGATTGGTTGGAGGATAGCGGGCTCGGACTTTGCTTTTTAAATCTTCCAAAATGTTTTATGATCTGAACGTTCCTTACTCCTCGGATGACCCCGAGATCTCTGATACATTGAGCTTTCTTGCAGAGCGTATGTCACTCTTCCCCGGCACAAGACCTAAGCGGCGTTCCGCGACGCTGAAAACGACCACCTGAGGAACTGACCTGACTACCAGTTGGTTACACAACCGTCGCTCTCTCGCAGACCATCAGTGGGAAGCTTCCATCAACCCTTGCCCCGCCACCTGCACCCACAAATGCTCCCAAGAATTTGAAACTGCTTTCTCGTGTGAACTTGACTTTGTCCGACCCCGCACAGAATCAGCGCCTCGCAAGCTTAGCTCAGGTGTATGACCTGGTTGCGCTCCGCCCTACCAATGAAAAAGCCCTCCTGAATGCATGCACGAATCTCGAATGCGACCTGATTTCTCTGGATCTCTCCGTGAGACTTCCGTTCTACTTCAAATTTAAAATGCTCTCCGCCGCTATCGAACGAGGGGTACGACTGGAAATTTGCTACGGGCCTGGGGTTACAGGGAGCGGGCTTGAAGCCCGTCGGAATCTCATCGGCAATGCTATGTCCTTGATCCGCGCGACACGCGGAAGGGGAATCGTTGTGTCAAGTGAGGCAAGGAGGGCCCTGGGCGTGAGGGCTCCATGGGATGTCATCAACCTGACATGTGTATGGGGTTTGTCACAGGAACTCGGGAAGGAGGCAATTAGTGAGGAAGCGAGAAAGGTCACTGCGCTAGCTAAATTGAAACGCACAAGCTGGCGTGGGGTCATTGACATTGTTGACGGGGGACAGAAGTCAAAGTCACAAGTTGTGGAGTCTGGAATGGGGCAGAAAGGCATGTCTAAGAAGAATGTCTCGCAGGCTCAAGTGACTGGAGACAACCTGAAGAGGAAGGCATCTCTCGGCTCAGAGGCAGCCGTTGAGGAAATCGAGAAACCGCTGTCCAAGCGCGAGATGAAGCGAAGGGCTAAAAAAGCGCGGTTGGAGGCAGGAGACGGCGGTGGCAACGCAGCAGGCCCTGGTGCGACTGTAGCCTCTGGCTGAATATGGCTCGGCGAGCGAATCACTTGAATCTTGCCGCAACACCACTTTTCTCATGGCCCGGCCCTTCCGACGGGTTCGGAAACGTCATTGAGCATCCATGCAGTGCCTCATGATGTTCCCGTCACGGATAGTTGGATTGGTGTCTGAGCTTCGCGCACTGCATCGGCGAGTTGGTCGGAGACGTGCACGTTGCTTTCGCGTTGTGTCAAAGCCGATAGTCACCTATGCTGAGTATAGTCTGTTTCACTCTGCAGTTGAACCCGAGCAGGTGCCCGCTTGGATACCCCTACAGGTGGGAAAACCGTTTTGCTGTGGCTTATCGGGGGCTCAAGACATGCAGGTCTACATCACTGCAACGACCCGAAACTACCGACCAGGACTACCAGATGCAGCAGCCTTTCCGGTTACCGGCCGTAGCAGCCAACCCTTGCGCTCGCTCGGCATGACGGATAGCTGGATGCGATTGGGTACTAACCAGGTGTCCGTGGATCCGGATTCGAGCTCATCTTGATTGGGGTCGCCGGTAGGCTCATGGGCTCGGTAATGGACGCGATACTGGTCTGGTAGGCACATACAGTAGACAGGTATATCGTGCAAAAACGATGATGTTTCAGTTACCTGGTACATTGACTACCATGATTTAGCATTCGAGCAATAGAAATTTCAAAGTTGACTTGAATACAATTGTCTGTGCTTGCTTGACGGGATGAAAGCTGTAGTCCTATCGTACAACCAACCTCACATTTCAATCCACTAGACATATCATTGAGAGCGATTTACTGGCTGAACATGGTACATAGTCCCCTGCGTGTTCACACCTGGATGAGCTAGCAGTGCTACCACCCGCATTCAAGATATATATAACCCTCAACGGGCATCACCACGACGAGACCACCCACCACCAGTATTCTACCACATAGATGCAACGCAGGTTGGAAAACTCGAAAAAGCCAAGGAGAAGGAAAAGAAAATCTACACAATCCTCAAAGACGGACGGACACATACGAAAAAAGAGAGGAGGAAAAAAGAAAGCTCCTACCCGGATTCGAACCGGGGTTGCCGGAAGACTCAGCGAATGCTCAAAATCCGGAGTCATAACCACTAGACCATAGAAGCGATTTCTGTTAGTAACCCTAAGTAGCATTACTTATCAGCTAAATGTGTATAGTAAAACCAAAAGCTCATCAAGCAGAGCAATAGTCGAGCAATAAATTCGCGGGGCCACCCAAAAATGGATGGTAGTGAGGAATCTTGCTACCCTCTGGCCACGGTCAAGGAGCAGGGCAATTGATCAGTCCATAAGGCCCCGGCCAGGTGCAACCAATGAAAGCCTTCGGCATGGTGCTTACCTATCTTGGTGTTTTGCTCTGCAAAGGTAACTTAGGTCTAGCCTGACTAGGAGCAATATGAGGAACGGTTATGGCAAATAGTCTAGGAATCAGAGCACTATTGGAATCTATTTCGTAAATGCACTCAACTAGGAGTGTGACGATGATAGTCAAGTAAGACGAGGTATCATTCCGACATCGAAGGGTAAAAGTACTTGTACATGAACAAGGTATCATGGGTAAAGGAAAAGTATTACCGGCAATGGAACGGCAAGCCAAAGTCATGAGTCATGCTTGAAAACGCAAGGGTATGAAAGCCACCAGAAAGCCATGCAAATAACTCCCGGAGCATCAAGACAACGTACCGGATTCCTCAAACAGACACATCACGTCAGTCCCTGAATGACCATGAGGCTGGGATCACTGTAGCCGGGTCGAACGTATGAAAAGAAACAGAAGGCAAAAGAAAGGGAATAGTCGATATGAATCCTCTTACGTGCTCTCCAGGTCCACAAGAACTTTCAAATCGCCATCCATCCAGTCCACGTTGCCTGCAGAAAGAAGGGCCATTGTCCAGTCACCGTCATTCTGTACTGCGGCCAACCCATCGGGAAGCCAAGCCTTGAACTTCCAACCGAGCGAAGAGCCCCATGAGCCCCCGGATGCATCCATGGCAGAATCGGAGGGTAGGCCCGGTAATTGACCTGCGAATCGACGAGAGATGAGCTGCTTTAGCGTCTCCAGATCGGGACACTGCACAGCGGATACATCAAGACGAGGAAGGATACGCTTTCCTTGCTGCATGATATTTATACGAAGATAGACGGAGTTCGGAGGTGCAGACATGGAGCCATGCGCATTGGTATTTGCGTTTCCTGGCATGGAGGAAAACTGCGCTGGCGGGAAGAGTTGAGGTTGCGGCATCGGATCATGGTCATGAGTAGAAGTGTGAACACCTTGCTTAGCGGCCAAGTTGTCGCGAATAATGCGCGAAACATCACGGGTGATGCTGCTTGCACTGTAAGGGTGTCAGTCACCGTACCTGTCGCAAGAGATGATAACGAGGAGTAAGTATACATACAATTCATTTCTGGCAGTTGTGTTGTGGCTGCCGCCGATTCGCCAGCGCAGATCCGATATGACATCCGCATTTACGATGCGATGTATGTTCTCATCCTCACAAGGAGTAGGGCAATCGTAGCCGCCCTCATGAACGACCTGGTAGTGACTATCGACTGCGGCAACCAAACCTCGCCAGTCCGGCTGCTGGAGACCCGAAAGATACCATAGATTATCGAGTTCAAAGTCGTGATTATACATATCATATGTCTTGTGAATTGAATTCCAGTCATGCGTATATCCGTCGAGTAGAAGATCTGTCAGGCCGAGCTCCACGTTTTGCGATGTCGAGTCCATTTGGGGTTGAGGTGGTGGCAATGGGACCTGAGATGAAGAATACTCTTCTGGCATATGATGCTGAGGGTGCATCTGAAGCTGCCCGTCAGAGGAAAACCTCGGCGGACTTGCGCTGGTAGTGAAGGTCTGAAAGCTTTCATTCGTCTTCCGTCTCCTTCGCTCATCAGCGCCGCCTCCTTTCCGCGTTTCAACAGCATATTGCCGCTGGCGTTCATTGGTAACCATCCTCCGGAGTAGCGGAATCACCAAAGAAATAATTTTCTGCTGGTCGCGCGGCCAGATGTAAGACCTCGGACCCATGCCTTCGTTGACGACATTCTCGCCGAAGAACCGTTCTCCGTTCCCTTCGGCCTCCAAGAAGTGGCGCACACAGTTCCACAGTCTTAATTTGACCATTTCTGTATCACCTTTGCCCCGCTGGCCAACGCATTCACGTCTCTCAGGATATTTAGGATCGAGCATATATGCTTTCGCGGCTGCCTGTAAATGCAAGAAGTTTTCTGGCGACAACTCCAGAGAGGCGAAGAGCTTCGACATTGGCGGACGGGTGTGCTTCTTGTTACTGGAAGGTTGGCGGAATAGAGCAGCGGCGGAATGAACGCCAGCGGCGCGAGCGTCAGACAGAGACTGGGGCGGGACAGCTCTAATATCTAAGCTGTCTCCGTCATAATGGTGAGAAGGCGGATGTAGATGGTGTTGTTGCTGTTGCTGCGATTGTTGCGGACCGCCAGATAGGCCTACTCCACCGGCGGCTGTCAACGCCGGATCAAGTGCATCCTCTCCTCTTTTCCTTTTCTTGGAGACCGATCTTGACAATCCTGAGGACTGGCCCTGGTCGTTGACCGAAGCCGACCCTGATCCGCGTAGCTGTCTACCTGCACTCATTCCTGCCCCAAAACTTCCATCTCCGAAGCCGTCGTCCTCAATGTGTATTTCCGGACCATAGCTATCCAAGTGATGTTGGTGACCGGCAGCTCCGGCCGCTGCAGCCACCGCCGCCGCTGCGGCCCATTCCGAAACGTCCTGACCAGCTGCTGCTGTCGCGGCTTCCACCAAACCAGCTAACTGATTGTCATTTGGGGCATATCCGCTGGTCCCTAGATGCGCATGCGAATCGACGTGAGAGGTATGAGGTGTCTGATTAGAGAACTCCGCGGCCGAAGTCGCGGGGGCATGCTGGTGGTTGGGCGCCGATGTGGACGTCATGACGATTTTGAGTACGAGATTGGTCGCAAGGTCAGGTATCGTCCTGCTGGATGAGGAAGGAGCTGATGTGGGAGTGTCTTCAAATGCGGCGACTGGTCGGCGCGGGGGTTATGACAGTGTCAAGCGGAGGACCGTAAACGGAATGCTGCGATTGATAATCTGTTTCGCAACCTGAACGGCAGTCTTCCTGGACCGAGGGAATGAGTATCTTTTCCGAGTATGTCGGGAAGACAAAACGGGTCGTGGATTAAAATAGATTCCTGTAGGAAAGTCTCCTTCAAAAAGATCGGCCCATAGCTAGGCAATCTATGACCGTTTCGCGCGATTTGTAAAGCTCTCGTCCCCTTGCGATGTGTGAGGTCGCTTCAGCCAGTGTCGCCGCCTGCTGACGAGGCGACAGGAAAGCTTGGAAAGTGATCAGGATCCAAAGTGGACAGAGATCAGGGAGCTGAAGCTTCCTACTGTATGTATTTCGCGCGAATCGCGATAAGTTGATCGAGTCAATCAGATTGTAGCTTAGATGACGCTGTTTGCGCGGTTTGAAGAGAGGACAGACAATGCAAACTCTGCACAAGAACAAGGAGCTGCTTCGGAGGGCAAGATAATCCGAGATGGTCACATGACCATGACAGTCAATCATGAGATGGGGCGAGTAAAGAATCGACAAGAAGATCAAAAGGCAAACAGCATTTTGCAAAAAGTAGCTTGAATAAAGTACACTTTCTATTTGACAAATCCACGACCCGGATCGACAACCATGTGCGAGACTGAATGTAAATAGTGCAAATGTTCGAGCATATCCCCTGCAACAACCTCTCTTCCGCCTGCAGAAGTGCGAGGAGGTTCTGGAGTCTATTGCAAAACAAATGAAGATATCTGGCTTTTAATAACCGTCACCCTCGGTCCATTTTCTACCTGCTTCCAAGGCCCGAGCTTTGGGGTCCATACCACGCTCGGCGGCATTGTAGAGAACCTCGTTGATCTTCTGTTCTTTCTCATAGATCTTCTCCTGAAGAGATTGATCTTTCCCGGGCTCTGGGATGTTGAGGTGACTTGTTTCTCCCAGGGTACCACGCATTCGAGCGATTTCGACAGTCTGGGCTCGGGACTTCCATCGCTTGAGCTCATCTTCCAATTCCTCTTTCTCATGACCCAGTCTGCGGTACGCCTCGTACTCTTCTTTACCGCCGAAGCAGAGCCCGTACCCGTCACAGAAGCAAACATGGACTTCGGGGCAGACGATGTGTTCACCAGTAAATATCACATGCCAGAGATACTCCCAAATACGGCCGGATATGTAGTCGCTTAGTTCTGTCCGGAGGATCCAATCTCGGTAGAAGACAAAACGCGCTTTGGGGATAGCCAGGATTCGCTCCCGAGAGACGGCAAACTGAGCACAGCAGGGCTGCGCCAGGACCTGTGGAATAGGGTCGTCCGGGAAGATCTCCCCCCAGGACCGCGCCAGCATCGTCTCCTCTTGCTTCTGTTCGTTGTCCTCTGGGTTACTGGGATGCATCCAGTCAGGGCAGCCGGGCTCCCATATACACCGCAGATTCATGTATCCCTCCCGGACCACTCGCGCAACATTCAGGCGACGCAGCATCTCGGCCGCATCGCCACCAAATATCTCCTCGTTGTGCCAGGCGAACTGATGCGAATGCATGAACGCCACAATATCCGGCAGCTTGTCGTAATGCTCGATGATAAAGCTTAGATAGACCATCACTTCATGTCCCTTATTCTTCGGCGGATGTAGGGGTGACGACGGGTCATCGACAACATAGATTGCCGACTGCCAATCGGGGAGCTCGGCCGCGATCCAATTCGTATCTTCATTCTGCGTCTTCGGGACGACGAGCATCTTCGTGTACTCGGCTCCGTCGGGCTTCGGGACACCAGGCACATATTGCGGCTGGGGAGCGTATGGTGTCCGGGACGGGCGGCTTTCCACCAAGCTTATGTTCAAAAGTCCGGATGGTATCGGGCTAGGTGAAGGGACCAATTTTCCCATCCCCACGGCCTCTGGCGTCCGCCGCCATTGTCTCGAGAGACTAGTGACTATGTAGAGGAAGATGACGAAAAAGGCAAGACCAAGGAGGGGGACCGCTCGCCGTGAGGAAATCATCGAAGAGGATATGGAACACTATACAGATTGAAGAAAAGGAGAATAGGATAGGCTGTCAGAGTCATCTCAAGTACACTCATTAGCCTCAGTTTCTGGAATATGCTCGCGGTGAAGGTCGGGCACAGCAAAAGCTCAAGAGAACCCGTGTAGATGCCCCTGAAGATGTATAAGGGGCGCCATAGGGGGAATTCACGACTCACCGGCCAGTTCAAGACAGTGAGCAGATCATGGGCTCACTCGCAAGGCTCCAAGAACCAGCTATGAGGAGAATAATCCGGCTCCAGAAGCGAAAAGCAGAGGCCTGCGACCTCAGCGGCGCAAATACGTAGATAAGACTCCAGTAGCCTGTAGCCAGTAGCCGCAAGCTGGCATACAGAACGCCTCAAAGCAGCGACCAGGGCGAAATTCGACTGAAAGAAATTGATTTAAAAAGCAAAGGAATAATACAGAGCTGAATAAAAATCGAGAATTTAGTCGTTCACACAGACGGATACGCAAAAGACTGGCGCATTATTCCCCAACCCGGGCGGAGGTGGAGCCCGCGTAATCAGTGGTGACGACGCAGGGTCGAGGAGGGCCGATTACTCCGGAGGGAGAAATAATGTCCCAATCCCAAACTGCAATGGGGAGAAGTTTATTGTTCTCGCCAGCTAGATATCAGAGTCTCAGTGCTAGGACAGACCATAGATACTCTCTATGAAAGAGATTCCTCGTAGCATCCAATCTCCAAGTTCCTTTCACGGTCCCAAAGTGGCCAAAAGTGAAACACGGGCTATGCCCTTTATGGCGGGTTATGTCGACGAGGTTAATTTAGCTTGAGAGTCTTATTGGAGCAGCGGAACGATCTTGCCCCTGATCTGCAGGAATGGAATGGTGGACGCCATTCCTAGGGTATCCCCAGAATATGAATATCTAGTCTAGATACTCAGTACCCTTTTACTTTTATTGTGCCTCAACAGGGGGTTAAATAAAGATCGATAAGCCTGAATCAATGATCGGTTCTATTTCGAGAATTGTGATGCTTTTGAGATACTCACATAGCCGATAGAACTTCCACCTCTAGAGGTGTCACACTTCCGTATACAAGAGTGCAACACTTGGGACGAGCAGACCAATATTTCAGCACGTAGAAGGTAAGGTTATGTACAAAGACAGGACGAGACATTCAGGTTCTGCAGCGTTCCATGGTAACGCTCAGAAACAGAATTTAAGATCATCAGACAACGTAGTGGAGAGAGAAGTATCATGTTCTTAGTACATGAGAAGCGCTGCGATATGATGGTATATACTCACAACAAACCCGGGTATGATTCAGAATCGCTCAAGAACGCCAGTAAAACAACATTACAGAGGAATATGCACCATGAAGAGATATCAAGACAGTTAGTGGGATAGGTAGTTAGGTTTTCAAGCCTCCTCGTCCGCAGCATCCTCAACTGTCACCACGCGGGCCTTGCCCTTCGAGGAGGAAGATTCTGGTGATTCGTCCGCATTTGCGGCTTCATTATCCCATGCGGACGATTCCTTCTTTTCTGACGGCTCCTCGAAGACCTCTTTGCCCAAATTCCGGGCTGATGATTCGATATACGAATGCGTTGCTGTCGTGGGAGTTTCCGAAGCCCAGTCAGGCAGCGAGGAAGTAGTAGATCTTGCTGCATCAACTGTACCCGAGCTTTCCCCATTCATACTCGCTGCCGGCGCCGAGTTCTCAGTGACAGAGGGATCCTCACGCACTTGCACCGTGGGGGTAGGTTCTGGAGCAGTTGTAGGAATTGGACTCGAGATACCGGTTGGACCCTGTCCGGCCGATTGAAGAGGAATGAGAGACCAGCCTTCTGGGAGGCTAAGGCCCTCTGGGAGTCGAGAATCGCCGGATGGGATGGCCGAGGCGTGAGGATCCGAGGTGAATTGCCGACGTAATGTAGCCGACAAAGATGAAGAAGGTTGGAAAGTAGGTGCTGGGGATATGGTGGTGTTCGGGTCGCTGGAAGCTGCAGGCGGATTGCGAAGTCTTTGTAGCTCCGCCTGAAGCAGTCGCACATGATGCAACTGTTCGGCAGTAACACGGAGGTTGTTGATTTCCTGCATTATCTGCAGCTCCATCTGGTGAAGCTGATTCTGCATCTGCACAAAGTTCGATGGCGTATTTGTCGGGAGAGCTTGGGGCACTGGCGCTGGGACTGGTCGTCCGAAACCGAGCCCGAAACCAATCTGCCTTGCACCGGGCGGGATTGCGTTATTCGCTTGTTGCGCCGGGACATTGCCCTGATGAATTTGCTGGTGAAAATTGCGGAAGAGATCGCCCCGACCAGCTCCAAAACCAATCCGGAATGGTCCAAATTGGAATATACGGGCTCTCGGTAGGTTATCAGCCGGTCCGTTCTGACCAAAAGGCTGATTGCCAGCCGGCACATTCGGTTGCGGACCGGCGGCACCGTTGCCTTGACCAAGATTGATATTTCCGGGAGGGTGATCGCGGTCACGCGGAGGCGCCATTACGGGGCGTCGGCAGGTGGGACAATTCTGCTGCCTTTCTAACCAACTCCGAAGGCAAGAAAAGTGTAAGATATGACCGCACGGGAGTTTCTTTGGACGTAACCTTTCCGGAATCCGAGGCCTTGGCTGAGCAGGTGCTGCCCCGCCCTCACCAGCGCCCGCAGGCTCCTGCCAATGAGCCATCTCTTCACGACAAATGATACAGACATCTTCTCTTGCTACCTCCTCAGGCGTGGCATCTGGGTAGCGCTCGTTCATGTCCCGGGTCGCATTGCGGTAGCGGACGAAATCCATTATCCGTCGGCCGAAAGAACGGATAGTGACGACCACATCGCGAAGGATATGGATAGGCAGGCCGTAAAACATGAACAGGATGGCGAAGAAACTCAAGTAGACCGTCAACTTGAAGAAATCGGTGAGTAGATCGAGGTAGAAGATCCAACGACCCTTCTCCTCCCAGCCTGGAACATCAAGTTCCATCTCGTCGATATCATCCTCGTCCGGAAGATCGGCAGCTGGAGGCGTCGATCCGGTCTGGGCATTTTGGCGTAGGGCTTCTTCTCTGGTGGCACGAATTTCCCGGCGGCGCTCTTCAACCTTGGCCTTTAACTGCTGCCGTGTTATGTATAGCTCAACTAGTGAGATGGTGTACCTGGCGGCGGTCGAGCTCGAAAGGATGGTAAGGACGGCAAACTCAAACCCGAACATAACCATCATGTCCGGTCGCGCTTGTTCAAGAACGGTCGTTATGCAGTATTTCAGCATGAATGAATCAAACAGAACTGCCAGTACGAGAGAAATCGCCAGCCGGGTGTGAAACAAGCGCGGATTGGCCGGGGGTTGCTGCTCCAGGAACTCGACGCGGCCTTCACCAATCCAGCCCCAGACCTTTCCAACCAGTAGACAGACAAACATGACCAAGAACCATCCGCCAAGTTCCCCCCGGAATATTGTCATTGCCAGGCATGTTTCTGTGACCGCAAACCATGCCTTTTCGTAAAGCTGTTCGGTTTCAATCGGCCGCAAGGGTCCGTACAGGAGACGTTGAAGCCAGAACAAGAGGAACCCGACGACGAGCAGACACAAATTTGTAAGTATCTACGGTAAGTCAGTATTCTGTGTTATTTCGCCGGCCTCGTCCTAGAACGACCACCGGGAGACTCACCATGAGATTCGCGCTGCTCTGAGAAAGGTATACGCAAGCGGCGTAGAAATTAGCCCTCTGGTGAAGCGCTTTCAGGACAACGGCCGTAGCCAGAGCCGCAGAGGCCTATAGAGATTGTTGGTCAGCCTGTTGTCGAGTCCAAGCCTCCGCCTCGTGGAGCAGCTTACCCCAGCATAAGCGGCTAGTCTCATGGCCACAAACTAAAGAAGGCGAGTTGGAGTCCTATGTCATTGATATAAACACAAAAGGGGACGCAGCCAAAGCCAAGGTCAATAAGGCATTAGAAAGTCTGTTGAAGCACAGCGTCCGTAGCGAGTGAGTGACTAGAAATGTGGCCGGAGATGGATCGCGTGTACGGAGGTTTTGGACAGCTATACCTGTAGACTAAGACTACAACTCGTGGGGAACCATTCGGCCCACCGCCCGAGTTCCTTGCCTTACGTCAGCGATCATCAACTTAACTAACTATTAACTAACTAGTTATCAGCCAAAGCCCAGGAGTCAAGACTCGATTTTCCCGAGTATATCCTTTGTTTTTGTGATTGAGAGACTGCCAGAATGTTGGAGGGCGAATTAGAGTTGGATGCTGGCTTTTAGTGGATTCTAATTGCTTCGTATGGCTATCGATTGCAATGCAAACCTTCACTGACATACTGCGGAATATAAACAAACAGGCTGAAGCCGATACAACTGCTGTGTCACCCCGAAGATTCCGTAGTACTTTCTCCTCTCGTATAATTGATCTGCATTAAGTTCCTGGATTCTCAGCTTGAATACGATATGCGAGTCCTCGATCTGGGAATGTATATTTAGATCATGTGACCTGGTTGTCAGACAGGTGATGGCTATGCATCAGCCGTAATCATCCTCTTCAACTAAATCCACATCGATCCATTCTCATCATCTCGCTTGGATCTGGATGCGGAATCGCTCTAGAGCAGAGTTCCGTACAAAAGGAGTCGAAAGGTCTCCGCAGACGTATCAAGCACATCGGTCAGACTATGATTTGGGTGATATGATGGCGTCACAACCAGCTCTATTTACAGCCACCCGCACTCAGACATTCACATATCTGCTTGCCATCTGTCCATTCTCCATTGCCTTTTTGGTCTTCATCAATTCATCTGTCTCCTTTGTGGTCACTGAATTGATTGGACTACATGATGGTGAGGGAGACGCTGTTGGCACCTTGGGGTTCGCTGATGAACTGCTCGCGCTGGCCGCGTGCCCTTTATGGGGAGTGCTTTCTGATCGTATAGGCGTCCGCAATGTACGTTCAGTCAATATTATTCTTCGATGTAGTTCCATTATCACTGACATGCTCTAAACAAAGGTTTGCGTCATCGGCTACGGCATCATAGCCGTTTCGCTGGTCGTGTTCGTGCAAGCAAGAAATGTCTACCCTCAGCTGCTACTGGGAAGGCTATTCTTCAGCCTTGGAGGCTCTGCAGTCTCGACCATGGTGACAGCGGTCTTACCTGCCGTGGCCGGAGGAATTTCAAGCGAGCAACTGCGTCTCAGGCAAGAATCCCGGGCTGAGGCGAAGTCTCCTTCCTCTCGGCTGGCCGGGTTTGTGGGCATGTGCGCTGGCGGCGGTGCCCTCATATCTCTGGCCATTTTCCTTCCTCTACCAGCTCGTTTTCAGAGCTGGGGTTACTCTCCCTCGGAAGCCATCCAGAACAGTTACTACTTGGTTGCTTCGGTGGCGCTTTTGGTCAGTTTCTGCTGCCTGATGGGTCTTAGGGGTCTTGCAAGCGAAGAAGGAAAGGGATGGCACTTATTGTGGGCCTCCCCAAAGACATCTGCGTCCGAGACCGACCGGCTGGACTTGAGCAAAGGAGTGATACAATTACCATACCTCGATCAACTTGGTACAGCACTTTACTTAGGGCTACGAAACCGGGATATATTCCTCGGTTACCTGGGAGGTTTTGTTGCACGCGCCTCATCAGTTGGCATTTCATTGTTTATTCCCCTTTTTGTCAACCACTACTATCGACGATCTGGCCTGTGCGGTCATGAGCAGGGCGAGGTGCCAGAATCGATGCCGAGAGATATCAAACAAACGTGCCGCAAAGCCTACATCTTGGCTTCCATCCTGACCGGCGTCTCTCAGCTAGTCGCTCTGATCGCGGCACCAGCGTTTGGGTATCTGTCGGAAAGATCGCGCCGGTACCATGCACCGCTTCTGTTCGCATCTTTGGCTGGTATTCTTGGCTATACTGTGTTTGCGCTGTTGCCTGGTCCCCAATTCAGCGGATCGGACGGCAGTGCAGGTGTTTTTGTTCTAATGGGCTTAATCGGTATCAGCCAGATCGGGGCCATTGTCTGCAGCCTGGCGGTGCTGAGCAATGGTATCCTCAGTATCAGTCTTGATTCTGCCGGTTCAGAGATTTTTCACACGCAAGAGGGTCCCGTGAGTACTTCGACGAACCAGGAAAACCAAGACGTCGACGAGCATCAGCCCTTGCTACAAGGATCTCCGCGTCACAGAGGTCACCAGCTGTCCCACCTGAAGGGATCGATTGCTGGTGTTTATTCCCTGTATGGAGGGGCAGGAATATTGTTTCTGACCAAGCTTGGAGGTCTACTGTTCGATGATTTGTCTCCAGGAAGTCCGTTCTATATAATGGCCGGCTTCAATGCTGTACTGCTTCTCGCAGGGATCGCAACTGGTGCAATGAGCTATGCGAAAAAGTCCGTTAACCGTGCTGAGGCTTAGCTGTTGCCAACCGCGGCAGAACAATTGCCAACACTACCTGGTGGGTGGGCAGTGCGTGGAGTTGCAAGACGAAGAGTCGTTATGATTTGATGACCGTATTTCTCAATAGTGCATGCTTATTACTTGGCTCACACGATGGACTTTGCATAACATAAAGACAACTACCAAGAGCTACGCTCTCATCGTTGCGCAGATATTAGAGGAATCTTTCCTTGGAGGAATCAGATGTATTCTTCACCCATAGACGCTTTACCCAAAAAGGCAAGTTATTTACCGATCCGCTTGTAGTACGAAGTACAGAGTAATAATACTTGAGCTAGTCCTGGAAAGTCTAGCTGCCGAGTCAGTGTTTCCCGCCAATGGCGTCAGTTCACAATAAGCCAATCAGAATTTGCAGACCTGACTCTGGGACGCCACCCCATTTTGTTCCAAGGCACCGATCAGGCGATCCCGAGGCTTTCCACCGCCAGTGTTTCCGAAATAAACACCAATTGTGCGGCTGAACAATGACCACGGCGTGTCTATTTACGGATAGTCAGGCACATCTCAACCAACCCTCTGAAAGTCTGGGCCTGGAATACACTCTGGCTAAAAGCTTGTCAGCATGGGAAACTGTTTCATTTGCGTTGGATATCGGATACATTAGCGAGCCAACGAAAACGACTAGGCTATCAGCCTTAGCAGCTTCCCATCCACTAATGGCTGACTCGTAAGATGAGAGTCATTTATCAGGGGCATGATGCCCCAGAGGCGAATATTCTTGACTCCCTTTCCTTCGCCATCCTTTGTTTTCATCATTCGAACTTTCGTTGAATTGTCTGTTTCGCTGCCAGTCATCGTTTACGCCTGTACGACGAATGATCCCATAATCACTATATTTCTGACACCACCTTTTTCGCCGTTCTCTTCCCGACGAGCTCCATCTTTTCACATCCAACCTTGTTCCAATATAACCACTTTCACTGAGATTTTAACAAAATGCGTTCCAACGCCATCCGCTCTCTTACGCTCCTGACAGCCACCGCGGCCACAGTCGCTGCTGAGAGCACCGTGTCACTCTTTCTGCCCTATGGTGATTCCATGAGTCTTGTGGCGGAAGTCCTCGGCAGTGTACGTTTGTCGGAAATCCTCATTGCCCAATGTTCTACAAGATCATCTATCTGACGTGAGAACCCAGAGCGGCTCTGCAACCACCTACCGCGTCAACTGCGTCTCTGCCGGTGACGACTGCGGTATGCCCTCCAGCGGTTTAACACTTATCCAGGGCGCCTCGACGGTGCAGCAGGTGTATTCTTATGACGGCTAGTATGTCGCCCTTGTGGTGAGAAGAAAATTGAGCGTGCCGCTGACATCCTCAACAGCTACGCCGCATACGGCTGCAATCTCGGCGACACCACCTCCATCTCCTGCCTAATTTCGCAGATGGACAGCACCACAACGCAATCGACTGCCACCGCCATAACCACAGACTTTGGCTCTTTCTTTGTGCCCGTTGTGGTGACCGGCACGGCCACCGCCGGTGCGCACGCCACCACTGGAGCATCCGTCACAGGGGGCACGTCTTCAGCGACTGGAAAGACTACCCTGGCTACGTCGGGCCCGTCTGTGACGAGCGGCGCCCAGGCCACTGGATCTTCGGCTTCGGCCTCGGCCTCGGCGTCCCACAGCTCTAGCGGAAACGCTGCCATGCCTCAGATTACTGGGAATGCCAACTGGGCTATTGGGGGTGCTGCTATGGCTATGGCTCTGGCCCTGGCTTAATGGCTTGATGGCTCTGTCATATTAGTTGCTTGGAAACGGGATCTGCTGTACAAACTATCAAACCGAATATACATAAATTGAATAATGGTAGAGAACCCGCCTATCCCAGCTTGGTCCCTTGGGACGGCCGCACAGGCAAATTGGCCGCCTTGTACAGGGAATCAATTGACTCCATCTGCCAGATACTCTCCTCCCCGCTGACCCAATACGCCGGCGTCTTCCCCTTAACCGCATCCACAAACGCCTCCAGCTGCCATCGATACGTACTCCAGTGTGGATTCCCCCCCTTCTCCCCCGTGCTCGTCACCACATTGCCCCACAAGGGACCACCAGAGTACTGCTTCTTATAGCTCACCTTGCCCGTCGTCTTGTCCTGGATGGAGATGTAGTGGTACAGATGCGGCATCATGGCGTTATAGTAGTAGATAATCGCCTTCTCCGTCTCGACCTCGATGGACGGTAACTCCCAGACCCGCGGAATCACGCCCGCGACTTTCTCGCGCGCCATGTCCGTGTACACGCGGCTGTGCACGGGGTTGCCGTCCGGGCCTTGGAAATCGATGTGCGCGTACATGGCCTCGTCAACGCGCGGGTCGTCCTTGGACGGCCGCACGCTGACGGAGATGATCTCCTGCGGGAGCTGTGCATGCAGCGCATAGCGGGTAAATGACAGCGCATAGGTCATGTCCATTGCCGAGCCGCCTATACCTCGTCAACTGCTGCACTGCACAAACAGGGGATAGATATCAAAACTATACTCACCCGCCAGGTCAAACTTCCACCGGATATCGCCCCCGGGGACACCAGGACTAGCCGTCATAGCGGCCTTTGTACAGATTATCTTCCCGTATTCTCTCGAATCCAGGATCTGGCGCCACGCATGCGCAGCCGGATGGAACTGCCAATGGAACTACATCTGTCAACCCTGCCCTGTCCAATCCCAAGGAAAAGAGAGAAACTTACAGCCTCCTCAACAATCAACCCCTTCTCCCTCGCCAGCTCCACCAACTTCTTCGCCTCGTCCGCATTCGCCGTAAACGGTTTCTCGCAGAGCACATGCTTCCCGGCCTTGAGCGCCTTCGCCGCCCACTCGTAGTGCAGCCCGTTCGGCGTGGATATGTACACGATGTCGATGTCCGGATCGTCCAGAAGATCCTGATACGAGCCGTAGGCTTTGGTGAAACGGTACTTTCTCTGGTGCTTTTGAGCTGTTGAGAGATCGCGCGAGGCGATGCCGTGGAGGATGACTGATGGGTGGGATTCGGCGGGGTGGATTACTGGAGATTTGGTTAGCATTCAGCGTGGAGTTAGGAATTGAGGAGTAGACTGACTGGCTGCAGGGTTGATTTGGGCGGTTGAGATGATGCCGAGTTTCAATGCGTCGGGGGTTTTACTGGGGGTGGTGTGAAGCCATGAGTAGACGTATTGGTGTAGGAATGTAGCGGCTTGGTCGACGAGCGCCATGATCACAACAAATGAAATGACGATTGTTTGAAGGTGAGAATTGATCGGATACCCTTGGGTACTGTAAGCTTGAGATCATTTATATTGGCATTGCATTGCACCCTGGTGGTCTGAGGTCTTGTCAATGATGCAACGGGACTATGACGTTATAACTTCATCAGCTACCCTCACACTTGATATTGACAACTGACAAGCGTAGACCTCTCTAATGTATTCGAATAGTTGGGCCCTTAAGCTATGGTCAATTAATTATTCTGTCATAATCCTAATCAAAGGGTTTAAGTCATATGCAGAGAAGGATGTGAAATGTTATTCATAACCATAAAATATACGGTCTTCTGTCTCCGGCTCCGAACTGACATGAATGTCTCGTAGAAGGTCATCACCGAGAGTACTTGCCCCCTAGCCCAGCCAATCCCCTTCCAACACCTCGGTCCTCTGGTCTGAGCTTTCTCTCTTCCCCCGATGCCCGCACCTCTAGCCCGGCACGAAGGATGTTAGTCCGCAACAGCCGGAGATGAGCCTCTTTTCTGAAGTTGACAAGGCTCTCCAGTGCTGCTCGCTGCACGTCTGTGCGTAGATCGGTCTGTTTAGATACGAGCACCCCCTTCTCCAGGTCGATCCGAGCATCCAGCGTCCCGTCCTGGATCAGGCTGATTAGCTCTTGTACGAACGGGGAGTTGAAGTCGGTCGGATGCGCTTGGCCGCCAGCGACCCCTGGAGCGAAGATCTTCAACATGGAATCGAGCGTCACACGGCTAAAAGGAACGAGGTATTGCTGGATAGCCTTGGTGCGGATGCGGGTGAAAAGGGTGCTGACATGACGCTGAAGGTGGATGTCAAGTAGATAATCGGCTTTGTAGGACTCAAGAATCTCCAAACAAGGTCGGAACTTTGAATTGCAGAAAAAGGAGATCGCCCGGCGAATATGCGGTTCGAGTTCGAGGAAATTGCGGAACGAGTTGTTGTCAAGGACGCGGCGCTGGAGCTCGTTACGATCCATCGATGCAAGAGCACAGAGCCCACCATAGACCGCCACGTCGTTCGATGTGACGACTTCATTGTAAGAATCCCCAAGCGATGGATCAGTGGTCAAGAAACTGTTCGCAGCATCCAAGTACGATCCGGAGTGTAGCTGGGACAAGCCCAAGGCTGCTAACATCTTAGGTTGACTCTTCGCCTGCTCTTCCGGTTTGGACTGGAGGTTGCGCAGCCGCTGCACGTTGGATTGTACGCTCAACCAGTCTCCCCGCTCGATTGCCACATTGATAATCTTGAACAACATAGACGCGATGTGGCTGGGTGTTGTGCAGTAGTCCCTCATGCGGGAGTAGGCCTTGGAAGCGGCCACCAAGTTGCCGATCTGATGGTAATGTAGTCCGAGATCTTCGTTGCCCATCTGTGAACAAGCAAAGTAAGCATCGCTGCCGAGTCCAGCAATATTCCACTTACCCGTATGCTCTCCTTGATCAGATTGTTCTTATAGCCCCTCAGCTCGTGCTCTAACCGGTCCGTCTCAGACTTCACAACTCTCTGCATATGGTCCACCCATTTCGTGTCCTCGATGGCTTCAGGTTCATTCGGAGAGACTTCGGCCAGCGCTCGAACAGCCTGCTGGTACCTGACGACATCTTTCCCCGACTTCGCTTCAGCAACCGCAGCCTTGAGCGCTTCCGTAGACAGATACGTGGAGCAAGTGCCTATGAGGTACAAGCGATTGAACCTGGTCCGTCCTGTTGTGCGAGTATCATTAGTTGCGGCCGTCGGAGCTTTGTGCGCATGCCATGTTTTCCTACTAACCGGTGTAGTTCGCAATGTAAGACTCGAGTTCAAATTTAGGTGGATCTTCAATGCACATTAGCTACTTCCCCTCATTGACAGTTAATCTCCCCGCTCGCATAGCCGGGGACAACTCACCGTCAACCTTTACAAAAGGCGCTGATGCTATCATGTTCCCATTTGTATTCTCTGGGTCAACCATCCCTGCACTAGAGGCCTGTCCCGCATATAAACTAGGTTGAGATGCATCAAAAGCATCTGGGAGTGTTGAGTCCATGGCGTCGTCGTGGTGCACGTGCAACGCCTGCGTCGACGGCACGGTAGGTCAGTTGGATCAGATTTAATTTGGAAACAACAAGATACCGAGGATCTTCAAGTGGGGTTCTGGCATCCAGAGAAGGAGCACAATCTAGAAGTCCCAAAGCTGATCTCAGTGACCTTGATAGGGCGATGCGGAGAACGGTGTACTGGACAATGGGCGGAGAGCTAGTGACAGTAGTGAAGTAACAGAAGTGATCAGTAGGACTGTTTTTTCGACAAGTACTTCTGAACCCACAAATCCGTTCTATAGACGATGCCTCTCAACGCGTAATAGATATGAGATTGCAACTCTAGAGGCACTAAGGATGGAGTATCGAAGTCATCATCACTGGCATTATTTGGCATTCTACGCCCCAAGACACCGTCGTCAAGGATTGACCGCCGAATTCACCGCCTCCATTCTTCTCCCCGACAAAACAATAATTTGATGTTACTTGTAGGGCATTCAGACCTTCTCCAGCGCAAGTATCGGAAAGCAAGTCATCAGTTCATCAGATAATGTCAAAGATCCCGTCACCATGGTCCCCGACTACAGCTCCTACAGCTCCCGTCATCACGGTATCAACCTGTGCTGTCGGATCCCAGTGTGAGACATATTCTCTCTCCGGGTGCTCCATGGAGGCAATTTCGGCGAAGATGTTTTCGTTGACTAGCCGCTCGTTGTTCGAGTTTCCGGATAACCTAGTTTCATTACTGAGTCTCAGGGGAAGACGATCTGATGCCGCCTGAGAGCTCTCAGCCGGCTCGGTCCTGAAGGAGTGATCGCTGCTAATGAACTTCCATATTAGTTTATGCAATAAACATAGGAACAAGCGTCAAGCCGACCTTGGGTTTGTGCTATTGCGCAGTGAGCTTCAGGCTTACGCGATTGAACAGGAATACTTGATATATACTCACTGATTCTCGTCTGCAATGGTCGAGTCGCTTGTTGAAGAGCTGGGAGAAAGTCAGCATTAATGACGATCCTACCGGAGTCTTCTCTCACTAGGTAGAATAAAGGATTGAAGATGAGGATGAGCTAGGATGACTGTCAACATTGAGCGTGGCACGTCTGTCCGAATGTGATACGTACCCAACAGCTATGACGGATGCGTTCCCCGCCATACTGATTGCACTTTTTGCTTTGTTATTATAGTTCCGTAGGCGTGCGAAATGAGGTGCTTACCGTGTATTCGGTGGGGGAGGCGGAGGTGGCATAGACTGGACAGCTGCATAGTTGCCACGGCTGGCATGATTGTACTGGCGCGTATGTCAGTCTACTTCGGTGATATAGTTGCACGTCCGGATCTACCGTATTGCCTCTCCGTCTAGTAATTTGCTCTCTCATGCGACGGCTGGCGTTCAACCATCTTCTCCGACGGCGCCAATCTGGTCTATTGTTTGTATTTTCGGATGCCCTCGAGATTCTCTCCGGTTCGTTCGGAAGTTGCAGCATCATAGACACGTGGCCCTGCATCAAACATTAGTCTACGGTTGATGATGATGAGTTCGTTCGCCGTGGCACATACGAGAAACATCAGACCCTCTCTCAGTGGGCACCTGATCAGGGAATGACCTCTCTGCAAGCAGAGTTGACAAAATGGACCCTGCTGCTCATCAGTCATCACCCCACCGTTGGGCCTATTCAAATGCCAGTCGAGAGGAGGTGGCTCATGCTTACCCTAGGCATCCTGCGAGTACGACCTCGTCTGGTTGTGTTGCGATGACAGTTCAAAGAGAGGATGATCTGGATCTGGGAGAAAGAAGCAGGTCGCTGAGATGGCTTGACTGCGGGTACACATGCTCTTCCAGGCGGAACTGAATTGAACCGCGCGATTTCTGGTTTACTGCTAAGAGATGAACGTGACGGGCAGCGAGACGGGACAGGAAAGCGTCCCTCGGAGGAAGGAACGGGGTAGAAACACGAGACGGAGCAGGAAAGACTCATCAACGGGGCGAGTCTTGAAAGAGTGTACCAGCCAAATCTGAGAAGAACAGCCAGTCTCAACAGTGACTCTCAGAACCCGTATCTAGGTACCTAGAGCTCCCAGATGTCCATATCCTGTCCGTCAGCTGTTCGTTCTAGACTGATATGCATGTTGTTCGATCCGGTTCGAGGTGTTGTAAGGCAAGACGGAGGTACCTTCCACATCAGCTGGGGTGAATGCACATCTCGCGCATCCGTCACCGTCCTTGATAGCTAATCCCACTACAACCAGTCATACTCTTAGTCATTAATAAGACGTATTTGTAACAAATCCAGAAGAAGCACCGTGATTATGATTATTCAGATAGGCATAGGTCGTGAAAGTTGATCAACATGTCACAGAACAAAATAAGGCCTCCGCAAAGTCTTGAAAAGAATAAGCTGGGAATGACGATAGCGGGGACTCCATGCTGTATGCAAGGGAAACAGAAATAGAGACATGAAATGACGCTGACAATGTCTTAGAATAACATCAACAAGAAGAAATTACAATCCAGAAAACTATCCCGAGCTGTATCAACGTACAGCGCACAGTCTAGTGGGGGTTCACGCAAGCAGTTTACAGCAGCACTGCGAATCCAGCAATGAAGCCACCCACCACAACACACAGACCATACACATGGCCGATGTCAACGGACGAGACCCTGACTGCGGCGTTCTTGTTTGTGGCTTCTCCTGTGAATGCGGCCAGAGTCGTGGTCGTAGTAGGATTGCTGGTAGGGTTCGATGTGGCACTGGTCGTAGTGACATTGTGGCGCGTGGGATTTTGAGCTCCACAAGGGTGATCAGAGCGACAAGCAGACTGACAGGCCGAGTCAGCGCTGGAGCATCGATCAACACACTCGTTGTTGGCCTCCATGCAGAGGTAGAAGGGAATGGTCTGAGAGTATTCGGAAGTGTTTGGAGAGATGCCGTTGGAGCAAACACACTGATAAGAGAGAGAATCCTATCCGAAGAGTAAGGAAGTCCGTCAGCATATTATTCTAGGAGGTGGCCCGAGGTGTCGGATTTCGACTTACAGAGTCGCACTCGTTCTGTCTCGGATCGCTAGTGGCATTGATTTGGAGACAGAGGAGGGGACAGGACGAGGTCTGATCGAGACACCATTTGCCTGGTAGGGTCGAAGTAGTCAGATAGAGCTCGAGTGTAAGACCTAATGTATTTGAGACCTACTTCGTGTGGCGGGGTCAATGGCGCTGATGTTGACGGCAGTCCAAGTTTGGCTGCTGACCAGCCCGACCATCGAGGCGGCGACAATCAGAGTACGAGAGAAGATCATATTGTCTATGATAGTGTATCGACAAATTGAACGAAGAAGACGTGACAATCGCAGGATTTTGAAGCTTTCTAAGCTCTATTCGGTGCGAGTGTAAGGATGTCTGAGAGTCAAGGTCTCAAGGAGGAGAGGGAGAAGGAGAAGAGAGATTTCCAGAAGAACCGAAGGTCAATAGCAATGCCCTTTGCCCTTGTGACACAGTCCACTACTGATAACGGAACTCTGAATGGAAAGTGGAAGAAGAAGATGGGCTCCTAAATTTGACCTGGGAACCGCCGAACCAAGTGTACGAGTGGAGAAGCAAACAAGTCGACAGTGAGGAGAAGCTCCGGATGGACTGCTGAATATGGCCGACGCAGGAGCTTTTAAACAAGCCGGTCCGTAGTCCGTGGTACTACTGCAGCAGTGGACTAGTAAAGGACTAGCGCTACACAACATTTGAGACTAGATACTCTACCTGTCACTGGAAACTGGTGGCGAGGTATCCGAGTTCGTAGTAGTGTAGTACGATGCTCCATAGTTAGTCACCTGCCAAGTGTGGTATCATATCATCCAGCCATGGTTTGCGGCAATTTTGGAAGAGAAAGTCGGGTGGTCAGCATTGGATTGACTCGTTTGTAAGGTAGGAAAACAATATAGAATACGGATCAGATCGGCTGGCTGGTGGTCAGAAATAAAGGGACTCTTGTTAAGGGGCTACTGTTTTCCCTTGAAGAAAAAAAAAAAAAAAAAAAATGCCGATCCGGGGAATCCTCAATAATACAAACAAGGGTTTGCGTCCCGAGCTTAGAACCCCTATCGATGCTGGGAATCCACCTGCTTTCTATCGAACGTGGGGTGTCTCAAATTTACATACAAACTACGCCTTCGTACATCAATGATCCAAATCCTTATCACGGTGTTTTCTCCGCACCTGACGCTGGAGCCGAAACATGGTGTTGGGAATTTTTGGACCAAAGAGAGCCGATCAATATTATTGACGGATAACTGCTTGGGGAGGTGTTCAGATGTCTCACCTGTAGACATTGACTTTCCCCAAACAATGAATTTGCTTGGACGGAACCACTCTTGGCTTCTTCTAGTGTTTACACTAAATGGATGGTACTGGTCGCTGACAGAACGAGGATGAAGGAGTTTTCGGAATGACGGCTAATGCTGCCCGAATCCTCGAAGGAGGATGCTCTTCCAACAGATAATCAGGCATAAGTTGGAACAGAGGAAAGAAGATGTTTCTCGTTTCTCGTGATAAAGTTTGATCAACAATAACTGAGGACAGCTGCTGAAGAATGCCGAGGGCGATAAAGAACCAAATAAAGATGAAGGGACTAGTACAAATAAGGAAACACGCTGACTCATGACTTTCTTCTCCAATACGGTATTCTTGGAAGTCCCGTGACCTGGCCTTTATTTGGCCGGACATCAAGAGAAGGAGATCGACCCGAGAATCAAGAAATGTAAGGACATCGATGGTCAGATGGTATTGGTTATGTCTCAGACTTGTCATCGATTTCTCATGGACAACATCCTTTGAAGTAGCCTTGCATCTGATCCGATTTCTCTTTCTATTTTTACTTTCCTCTCAACGCCTCTCAGACTCTCGATGCATATCTACTACATCCACTGAGCAGGACACAGACCAACCACCCGGTAAGCTTCGCTAGTGAGCCCCGTTAGTGTTCAATATCGGTGTGTTCCCGTACCCTTGCTTCCACCATTGCTCCCCTCATTTTAGGTTGCATTTCATTCCGTTTTACTTACTTGTTTTAGTCGAATATTACAGAGTACCAGAATTTGATTGTCACTCTCCTTGTCTGGTTGCCGTCCGTGCCAGCACGTCCAACCCCCCTAGGTAGTTAAATGGATGGAGCCAGCGAATGAGGAGACCGGTTCGGTGCCTCGGCCGCAGCCGTCATCCTCCCCTCCCCAGTTTTCCACATCCTCCTCCGCTGTCGACAGAGATACCATTGTCGCTGCTGCGCTATCCGACGGGGTTAGCGTGAGCAACGGTTCTGCCTTCCCGCAGGCCCGTCATGCCTCGTCCACTGATCGTCCCGTCTCCGGTGTGATTCCGCCGTACTGGAGCCACCACCGGAATGCATCCCGGACATCTCAGATCTCTTTGGATCAGCCGGCCATCACATTAGAGGATCACACTGAGGATCCCAACTCGGAAACCAGCCGGGGTCTCTGGGCCAAGAGTGTCACCGTTGATGATTATGCGGTTGTCCAAGGGAAGACTGGAGTAGGAGCATATGTGGTTTGGAATTGCAGAATACAAACTCTTGATGTATGTCCGCTCCTTGTTCACGAGGATATTGATCTGGTGCTGACGTAGCCGTAGGGTGGTCCCATAACTGTTCGCATGAGGTACGTCGCGATCATGTCATCCTATCGGGCCCAAACAGCTGGACGACAGTCATCTTGCTCACAGCGCACAGATACTCCGAATTTGATGACCTACGACGGCAATTACAAGCCTCGTTCCCACATGCGAAGAACGCTTTACCAGCACTGCCTCCTAAAAGTGTGCTCTGTATGTGTCTCTGAGTGGACAAAACTGATTCTCAGTTAACGATCATCCCTAGATAAGTTTCGCCCTGCATTTCTTGAATCCCGACGAGTCGGTCTGGAATACTTCTTGAAGTAAGTTTGCCGTCCCACCGACAATTTCCCATCTGGAGTTAACCTTAGATACCTAGCTGCGTCCTCCTCAATCCCGAATTCTCGGGTTCGCCCATCGTCAAGGAGTTTCTCTTTGGTCGGATGTGCTAGTACCATTTTTCGCTCGATCGATTGTCTTATGTCGAAGTCATCACCGCTTGTCTATCACTCAACTCCCTATTGCATTGGGTCTAGAGGCATTTATGGTAAAAGCCCTCCGGCTTGAAATACATGAGCAATGACCACATGAAGATACGGCGTCATTCTAAACCTGCACTGGGGTCGGCTACCGATACACAGTTAGCATGACATTCAATGAAAAAGCGTACATTGCCACACTATGTCGCAGGTCAAGATCCTACATCCTACTCCTTTCCCTCGTGAGTAACCATCATAGCACGAGCGGCATTCTGCTCCTCCTCTCGCGCCTTCTGCATATTCTTCGAGTACTTCTTCCCCGCAACAACCCACCAAAGCAACGCGATGAGCAGGAATCCACCAACACAAACACAGGTGTAATTCATATTCGACGCTGCTCAGCCTGTCAGCCTTCCCGACGCCACCAACTTCTTATCCACAAGTTTGGACTCACCAGTGACGGGCATATAATACGGGAACGAGAAGAACACAATGGCAAACACCAGCCATGCAACCGTAATAATGTTCACAGCCATACCGGGCACATGACCCAGGAAAAACGGACCGCGATGCATCGTCCGGCGCCCCACAAGGACGTTGGTGAGGATGGGGACGAGGTAGGCCAGATTGTTAATCGTCCTGCATTTCACGAATCAGCACATCGAGTTGCACGGTTGCACCTCACACAAGGAAAAAGGCCTGCACTTACACCGCTGAGCTCATCATGGCGTTGAAGGCGGTGCTGGAACCGAGATAGATACAGCCCAGCAGGGCAGTGATGACGCCCACGCATAGTTGGGCATTGAACGGGGTTTCGAAGCGGGGGTTGACTTTTGCCCAGCTAGGATTGCCTGTTAGGGTTTCCGTAATATGAATGGCTAGAGTCGGGAAGCTACTTACATCCTCGAGAGCGGGAGGCCGCCGTCACGAGCGAAAGCCCAGAAAACTCGGCCGGTACCTAGAGCGTGAGATGTTGGTTTATGATGCAGAGAAAAGTGGGTGGGGATAATGCATGGGCATACTTAGCTGAGAGCCGAGCATGCATGGGCCCAGAGCGACCCACAGCATGAAGGTCAAGGCAAAGGCACCGCCGCGGGTTTGAGTCGCCTGGCGGAAGATCTCTGCCAGGGGAAGGCCTGTCTGGGTCGATGCTAGGCTGGTGTAGTCTTGGACGGAGTACATGAGACTGAGCAGGTAGGTAAGTCCGGTCACGAAGGCGATGCCGAGCGTGCAGGCTGTTCGACTCATTAGTTGCAAGGTCAGGGATTGCAACGAGAGAAAAGAGCTCACCGAGGGCTAAAGGAGCGTTTCGTCCAGGCTGCGGCCAGTTAAGTGATTGGCTGGATGCGAACTAGAGGGATACTACTTACGTTTGGCATTTCCTCTGTAATGTGCTGCAAATTCGGTCAGAAAAGCCTAAACATATTCAGAAAAGGGACAGACCGTTATGCCATCCAGACCGCCAAGAGAGTATAGCGGGTTCACCAGTCCTGTGATGAAGCAAATTACATTGTTCTCCCAGCCGGTGTTATTCATCCACGTTCTGAAAACGAATTCGCTATCGTTGTGCTTGGGAGCTGCGGCAGCAACGGTGACCATGATGACGAACCAGGCCAGTTGGAGATAGCATACTTGCTCGACTGTCAGCATGACAGGTTTATATATAAAACGCGCAAATACCAACTTACAGGAAAACTTATTGATAAGTGGAATATAACGATTCCCAAACATGACTATCCCCGCCGTCAAAATGTTGAATCCCTGGTACGCAACAAATGTCATCCATGGCTGAATCACGAGATCCGTCTGGTACAGCGCAATCAAGGCCATGAAGTTGGTCGCGTAGATCAAATTGGTAGATGCGGTTGTGAATATCCCTGTCCCCGTCAGATTTTTCTCGAAACCAATGATCCCAGCCAAGCTCACATCCGAACACCGTGCTCCAACCCGTCGCGAAGCTCAGAATGCTGTTGTATCGTTTCGGGGCAATGGCAGCAATCCAATGGTACATGCCACCTTCGACCGGGTATGCGGACACAAATTCAGCCAAAGAGGCACCCAAAAAGCATTGCAGGATGAAGACGAGGATAAACCCGTAGATTACTGAAGCCCGTCAACCATGATGTCACGCAGAATATCAGGGAGTGTCCTACAAGCACCAGGTCCACCAGCGTTGATAGAGGTGATCAAACCGAGACCCAAACCTGCAATGGAGATGTCAACCCAACAAACAAAAAAAGTTCCAATGTTGATCAGGGGAGACTCACCAGTCCACGATATGGTGCAATTGGCAGCCAGGCCGATCAGACTCCATACCGAAAAATGTCTTTTTAGCTCTTGTTTATGGCCTAGGCATGGTCAACAACAGCCCATTGATGATTTCATTTAATAACATACCCATCTGCGCCAAACGCAGTTCATCTGCATTTTGGACCCGGATGATACTAGAGCCATGATCATCGACAGCGTCGGCCACTGGAGATGCCATTTTCGAGTCACCCATTGTGGTGGATGTGCGTGAGGGAACTCAACAGACACAATCGAAAAATATGCTTGGTTCAGACCCAGAGTGATAAATTAAAGTCAACACTCTGGTCTGGCCATCGTCGCCTCGTGTGACCGTCTCCTTATCGAGAACATATGGTGCTTATCGGGGACGGGGTCGCCTTAGCATCGGACATCTTCCTGGATCACCGGTGTGCCGACAATATGTCCGGGGAAGTGGTGTTGAAAGAGCGAATGAGAAGCTGCAGATTAAGGGCTAGTGGAATAGCTCCAACCAAGAAGAGTATGGTATTTGTCGATCGGCGCTCTCTCCCTCCTGAAGAATGCATTGTGGAACCGAGGAAGAGTATCTTTGACACTGCGACTCTGTACTCCGCACTCCATAGACTGTCAGACGAGGTATCTTTGCGGGGTTATAATGCACTGGTGATCATTGTAACAGTAACATCGACTCAATAGCAGTGAAAGAGCTCTTTATGCTCGAAGACTGGGTTTTGTGATCATTCATGTGAAAAGGTGCTAATTCATGTTAGGAGGACGGTTTCGAGAAGGGAAGCAGACTAAAGTTGGATTTGACAGGGGTCAGTAATATCCGTCTTGCTGGGGTCTGTCACAAATAGGATGGAATTCGAACACATTGATCAAATTGCAAGAGTTCATCACCATCACGGAGGAATGGATGGAACAATTCCAGAAACCAAGCAATATTAACGAGAGGTAAAAATGCTACCTGACTAGTTCCAAGCAGGAAGACTGTTATTGTTGGTGCTCACTGCCATCTATATTAGTGGCCTCAGGCAGAAATTCATAAATGTTATCTGCAACATAGAACCGTATTAGTAATTATGCTCACTTTATGCTTGTAGCTAATCCACCAATCAGCGCCCGCCTCATCAGTGGCTGATTCAGGTTGTGATGACAGCCCTGGCCGCATTACGTCAGGAGAGCTACTACAAGTCCAGGTACAACAGCAACAACAACAACGCGATAAATTGACCAGAGAGCTCTTCCAGGAACTCCAATCTGGCAATGTTTCACTCTGTGTATTCATGCTCCAGTAGACCATTGCAATATCACGGCCTTCATCAGAGACAATGAAGAAAGTCATAGGCCTTAGCAAGCTACTGTCGGCCCCAAAGCATCATCGAGCCATCACATATGTATACAGAGGTATACTGTACGGATACCAGTACCAGTACCTCTCTACCCCTCGCACTTTAATTAGCACCTACACAACTACCGCATGCTATCCATGGAACAGAACCTAATAATATTATGTCCTAAACCACTGACAGAGGAGTGGAGAAACACGCGGGCTGGGAATCCCCACCGCACGTCATCGGAACCAGCCCAATCGACCTGTCATGCCGCAGTGGCACTCTAATGTCAACGGCCAAAGCTGGATCGGTCCAATCATTTACAAGCATCTGGAAAAGATGATATCAATGGGTTGGATGGGGGTGCGCAGACGATCGATGTAAATTCTCCGATTGGAAATCTGGGAGCAGGGACCAACGTAAGACTTTGTTGATGATCTCATCTTAGGTGCTGTTAGCGAGCCATTAGACTCGGAAGCAGGATTGTTGTCTTCTATACAGATACCTCTCTAGGTATACAGGATAGTAGAAGAGGGAGATACTGTCTTTAAATGCAGTTGTCTGTCATACAGCAGGATTCTGTACTGTGATGTAATCTCAGTATGGTGGATGTCTTCTACTTCACCTAAGGTACTATAATGTATACAATAATATACCAGCTTCAAAAACACAAGATAATAAACGATTCACCCCTGCACCCTGACGCAACTATGACTCTTCATCAGTCTGTCAAAAACCAAAAGCGAAGAGAAGAAAAATACAGATCAAGTATCAACACTCGTCCTGCACCGTGGTATGTAGCTCCCGTGGAGACTCTCAGGCGGGTCCTTTTCGGCCGGATATACAGTCATATTTAATCTATTTGAACCGGTTGCCTTACTCTTCTCCCTCCTGATTCGATATCCTGTCTCCCATACTAGCCTGTCCATCCACGGATCGACCCTTTGGCTCAAGCCACCGTCTGGTCCCAGTCGACTGTGGCTGCCTTTTGCGTTACCCTCATTACATATGTGACCCCAGTGTACGTCTTGCTTGATAGGAAGGAAGCGAATGGCGGGACAAGAGGCCAATCGAAGCTACAACTTGATACTGGTAGTGTTGGCCTGGCTTGGTGCATGATGATGTCGATCGTGCATGACGTAGGATGGTAATAGGAGCAAGTGATTGCTGCTTGTGTGCATTTAAATGAGTTGAGGGGGGATGTTGCCTTGAGATGGATAGATATTCCCACAGAAAGACCTATACTCGACTCTAATTGACGCTGTATAATTAAATCATACTTTGATCTACGCAAAAGCTCATCTGATATTCACGAGATAATTGCACTGTACTTTTACTTCTATCACAGTTAACAGTTTACGTTACGGTTGACGACTACGACTACGACTCATTGACTTACGAATTGACCTGCAAAGCCATACATCTACTTGACCTGATATTCCTTCAGCATTGGTCCCCAATTGACTTCGTTGAGACATAGCTTCAACTACCCCTTTTATACATCCCAGTCTTCAGAGCATATCGATTCTCACCCAGACGCTATCGAAATGTCCTCCCCAAGCGTTCGTGACCCCGTCCAGAGAAACCCTGGTACCCCCCACAAGTCTCGCAAGGGTTCCGGTTCCAGCGCCGCGTCCTCAAAACCAGAGATCGCCACCCCCAAGAACAAGAAGACTCCCCGCAAGCTGCAGACTAGAACGCCCAAACCCGTCGAGGAAGACGTTGACGACGAGAAGCCTCCAACCCCATCTCCCCAGCCGAAGAAGAAGAAGTCGCAGCCCGAGCCCGAGCCCGAGCCCGAGGAAACCCCTGCTCCCGAGGACAACCAGGACGAGCCAGAGGAGGAAGAGGAGGCACCCCCTACCAAGCCGAAGAAGAAGTCCGAGCCCGAGGCTGAGCAGCGGGGCATTTCGTCCCCCGTCCCGGATGACGTTCAGTCGCAGGCATCCGGCTCTGCAAGCCGAGGCGGCAAGGCCTCGGACTTGGCAGGCACAGCCAAGGGTCTTGGTGGGAAGGTGAAGGATACCACGCAGGATGTCGGAGAGGACGTCAAGAAGAACGTTCCCTCTACCCCTCTTGACCTGTCCGCCTTGAAGGGGCTTGAGGTTGGAGAAGGTGGTCAGGTCCTTAGCAAGGATGGCAACCCTCTGGGACGAGTCGTGGAAGGCGAGCCTGAGGATCTCGTTGGTCAAGAAGTTGGTGACGATGGGGAGATCCTTGATGAAGACGGTGATCTCATTGGCCGTGTGGAACTTTTGCCTGATGCAGCGCAGAATGTCACGGACAAGGCAAAGGAAGACCTTCCTTCCGACGAAGTGCAGAATGTCACCGACAAGGCAAACGAGAATCTTCCTTCTACCGACCTTGATCTATCTGTCCTAAAGGGCCTCGAGGTCGGTGAAGGTGGCCAAGTCCTCGGCAAGGATGGCAAGCCTCTGGGCCGGGTTGTGGAAGGTGAACCCGAAGATCTCGTCGGCCAGGAAGTGGGTGATGACGGAGAGGTTCTTGACGAAGATGGCGATCTCATTGGTCGCGTGGAGCTTCTACCTGATGCTGCGCAGAATCTTACCGAGAAGGCAAAGGATGTCCCAGAACAGGCCGAGGATGTTGCCTCACAAGCGAAGGACACCGCTGACGAGACTGCCGATCAAGCTAAGGATAAGGCCGAAGAGACTGTTGACCAGGCTGAGGACAAGGCGGAAGAAACGACCGAACAGGCCAAGAATGCCGTGACTGATCTCGCCGACCTTGATGGTCTTCCCGTCTCAGAAGAAGGGCTTATCAAGAATAAGGACGGCCAAGCCATCGGCAAAGTCGCCGAAGGAGACCCCGAGGATCTTGTTGGCTATACCGTGAACGACAAGGGAGAGATCGTCGACGAAGACGGCGACCTCATCGGCCGAGTGGAACTCTTGCCACAAGAAGCCCAGGATGTTACTGATAAAGCTGGGGAGATCCCAGAGCAAGCTGACGACGCTGCGGAACAGGCCAAGGACAAGGCTGAAGAGACGACGGAACAGGCCAAGAAAACTGTGACCGACATCGCCGACCTCGATGGCCTCCCTGTGTCTGAAGGGGGCGTCATCAAAGACAAGTCCGGCGAAGTCGTCGCAAAGATTGCCGAGGGCGATCCGGAGGACCTCGTTGGTTACACTCTGAACAATGAAGGCGAGGTCGTGGATGAGGATGGCGATCCAATCGGCCGCGCTGAGATCGTCTCCCAGCAAGCCAAGGACGCCACAGACGGGTTCGATGACACCGAGAAGTTGGCTCCTGAAGACCAGAGCACCCAAGAGGACATCGCCAAGCAAGCAGTTGAAAGCGTCCAGCAGCAAGGCGTCGATGACACAGCGGAGAAGGCCGAGTCCGCAGTTGAGGACACCAAGGAAGAAGCCGAGGAACAGCTGCCACCACTCTCCTCACTTGAAGGTATGAAGTGCACCAAATCAGGCAAGATCGTCGACCCGAACACTGGCAAGCCCGTCGGTGAGCTCGTCGAAGGCGACCCAAAGAAGATCTCCCGCATGGGAGCTCAATTGGACGACAAGGGCCAGTTCTGGGACAATCGTGGTAACGTTATCGGCAAGGCCAAGACCCTCCCTGTTGAGGACTATGAGGGCGAACCACCCTTCGCTGGCCTGGAAGGTCTCCACGTCGTTGAGGACGGATGGGTTGAAGATGAGAATGGCAAGCGAGTCGGCAAGATCGTTCAAGGAGACCCGAAGAAGCTGCTTGGACGTGCGGTCGACGAAGACGGCGATATTACCGACAAGAACGGTAATGTCATCGCACAGGCTGAGTACTACGAATCCCCTGACGAGCCAGAGCCTGAGAAGCCTGATCTTTCTCAGCTGAACGGCCTGAAGCCTAACAAGCTGGGATTTGTTATTGGTCCAAACGGTGTGCCCATTGCCCGTGTTGTCGAGGGAAATCCTAAAGAGCTGGCCGGCAAAGAGATCGATGATGGCCAGATCTGGGACGGCCGCAAACCCATTGGACGCGTGGAGCTCATCCCCGAAGAGGAGCGTGAAAAGAAGCCCGAAGGTGTGTTTGCCGGCCTTGACAACCTCGTCGTCAATAAGGAAGGCTTCGTCGAGGATGATGAAGGCAACATTGTCGGCAAAGTGACCGAGGGCGACCCCAAGAAGCTCCGGGGCCGCGCCGTCGATGAAGACGGAGACATCATCGACAAGTTCGGCAATGTCAAAGGTCACGCCGAGCCTTACGAGCCAGAAGAGGAGGAGGAAGAAAAGCCGGATCTGTCTGCTTTGGAGGGAAAGACGGTCAACAAGGCTGGCAACGTCGTCGACGCGCAGGGCAACATCTACGGACGTATCGTTTCCGGAGATGGTAAGCGCCTTGCTGGCAGAAAGGTGGACGGCCAGGGTCAAATTTGGGGTGACAACGGAAAAGTCATCGGCAGAGCAGAGCTCGTCCCTGGTGCAGAGCAGGACAAGCCTGAGGGAAAGTTCTATGGATTCGACAATGCGGAAGTTGGCAAAGATGGTGTAGTCATGGCCGGCGGCCGTATCATTGGCCGTGTCATTGAAGGCGATGCCAAACGACTCCTTGGTCGGAAGGTCGACGAAGACGGAGACATTCTCGACAAGAATGGCAACACCATCGGCAAGGCTGAACGCTGGGAGCCAGAAGAGAAGAAGCGTGATGTCAACCCCATGTCCGGCCGAAAGGTCAACAAAGAGGGCGAGGTCCGCGATGCTGACGGTAACCTCATTGGTAAATTGACATCGGGCAATCTGCCAACGCTCGTCGGCAAGTCGATCGATGACAACGGGTATGTTGTCGACAACGACGGAAACAAGCTGGGCGAGTGTACTCTGCTCGAGAACCTGCCAGAGGAGAAGGAAGAGGAACCGGAGCCAGGTCCGACCCAAGAGGAGTCGGAGGCCCAGAAGAAGGCCGAGCAAGACAGAGACCTGGCGAAGAAGATGGCCGGTATCATCGGACAGACTCTCGATCGTCTTCAGCCTACCTGCAAGAGAATCGCCGAGGTAAGTTGACAATCAACCTGTACCTTATCCGAGATAATTTGCTAACTGGACTATTACAGTTGCTCGAGAAAGCCGATCGCACACCACGCGACGAACTGGACGAAGAGAAGCTAGTCAAGGACGTCAGACCCCTGATCGAAGAGGGCGGCCAGGTCCTCCAGGAATGCAACGGAGCCATCCGTGCTCTGGATCCCGATGGCTCAATTGCTTCCACTGCCAAGGCTCGCGCAGCATCACACGAAGCAACTCCCGAGGAATACGCTCTCGCTGAGAAGATCAAGGAGCTGAGCGAGCTTGTGATGACCACGATCGAGAACGGCCGCAAGAGGATCGCAGACATGCCTCATGCAAAGAAGAAGATCAACCCTCTGTGGGCTCTGCTCAGCGAGCCTCTCTTCCAGATCATCGCGGCTGTTGGTCTGCTTCTTAGCGGTGTGTTGGGCCTTGTAGGTCGTCTGCTCGACACTCTTGGATTGGGTCCTCTTCTGAATGGTCTGCTGGGTGGACTTGGTCTCGATAAGCTCCTTGGTGGATTGGGACTGTCTTCTCTAACAGATTCTTTGGGAATAACCGGAAGAAAGAAGGACTAAGGAAGATTGAATTGATTTGCTATCGATGAGCTGGAGGTTGAATTTGAGCAATTTACTGATTTCTGCAATGGAAATTGACTAAGGTACGAGGTCCATGTCCTTTTCGGCTTTTTCAACAGTTCTGCTTCTGCACAATGTATTTAATTGCCCTTATAATCTGGCTATCATTCTGTGAGTTATGAATGTACGATAATCAAGTGAATATGTCTATCTATATTACCATTATGCATCTATGTATAAACCCATGAGTGAAATGTATCCACACACTACCGGCTCCCAAGCCTCATGATACAAAAATTATGTGCGTCGCGTAGGCCATAACCAAACTCGTAAAGTCACTCATCATGGAGCTGAGGATATATCCCCAAGCGGCGAAACAAAGTATAATTACAACAGAGCGTAATGGAAATCCAACGCTCATAGACAAGCCCTTAGTGTCATAAGCAAGGGCCTGAATTCGAAGCCGATCAATCATGCGGAGTGCCCTGCTTGGCGCTCCATAGGATGAACGTAATAATATCGCTTGTCATCAACCGAAAAATGACATGAAAGCGTGGTCAGTGGTGTTTGAGCCCACCCTTGAGAGGGTCCGTAGCATCGGAGACCTCCAAAGTGCTCTCACCGAAATTGCGATAAGCCTGTTCCCTGGCCGCCGAGCGATCTTTTTTGATGGTCAGGCAGTTAATACCCAGGAAAGTCGTGATCCGATTGATCACCAAGAACGCCCAATGCATGTAGGCGACAAAGGCAAACAACAGATAGGCCCTCAGGTACAGAAGCTCTACCCATGCACTCACTGCAGGAAGACCCAAGCGGGGCAGATTCGCAAGAATCGCACCGCCGATAAGCGGCGTGAGCTGGACAGTCCAGTACGGAAACGGTTGCCTGAGCAGATGAGCGAGGATGATCTTGGTGGTCATCCGTCCGAAGACAAACGAGATAGTCCAACAATACAGGACTAGTCGATTTTGAGCCAGCAGGGTCGAGTAGGGAGAGAAGAGCCAAGCAATGTTGCAAACGGTGAAGACAATCATTGGGACCCACTCCCTGAAGATGGTTGACACTGGCAGACCTTGCTTTTTGCGAGCTTCGATGACGTTGAAGACACATCCCGGCAGATGGCCGACAAAGAACGATAGAAGCAGGAATGGAACCCAGACATCTTTAACCGAATAAGTCCCAAATATCTGGGGATAATTCAGGAATTCAACGATCGGCCGACTCCATATCTGAGGACCATAGTATCCTGAAGCGATCATGATTCCGATTGCAACCAGCAAGCCTTCGGTAGGCCCATTGATGTAACCCAGGTAGAGAGTATGCGTGTGGTAAGTCTCCCAGGTCGAAAAGTACATCGCGAGACAGGGAACAAGAGCCGTGTAGGCTCCTAATTGGGAAGAGCCAAAGCCCATTGCTGCTGTCTCCAGCAGACTAGCCAGAGTGCAGTTAAGCGAGTCAATTCCATGGCTGGAGGTTGTTTAGTGACAATCCATGCGGCCTCGGAGTGATCACATACTCAAAAAGCTCACCCAGTCCACTGGACGTCCCGGTCCTCCGCGCTTGCTTACCATCGACGTTATCTAAGGTAGAATACCTAATCGATCAGACACTTTCCCGAACAGCACACCGTGCGTCTCGTTAACTTACATCCACATGCCAAGAGCGAAACTATAGTACAGCCAGGAAGGACCCTTGGACAGAGTGTCAGTGACCCATGGGTAGATTTCTTCGTGCTTGAGGAATGCGTACCGGTCCGATAAGATCTGGCATAAACACCTCTATGAGCATCACATTTCCTACTATGAAAAGGAAGCCCAATAGCGTGACCATGTTCGGAGCAATCCATAGCGGGAGAACTTCGACAAATGCATTCCACTAGTGTGACAATCTTTCTGTCAGAGCGAGAGCGTACGGTATGTAGGAAGGAGCAATGGGCGTAATACGTAATGCTTCAGAATATAATTCGAGATGTAAGACTTATCCACACTCTGGTACTTGTAACTCTTCAGGGGCATCAAAATTTCATCAGTAAGCGTGTCTTGAGTCGCTGTATGACGAGAAAAATGAATTGATTAGTTTACAGAATAGTCTATGTGATGAATAAATATCTGAACGGACCTTTGATCCTCCTGAAGATTGCGCTCATCTTGATCTCGGTTGTATGCTGTGGATTCGTCCCAAAGAAATAATAATGTCGTCTCAATTTGTTGTGCCCAGTTTCATAGCGTCGTAGGTGAGGCGGTGGAACAATCCAAGACTGGCCAATTACTTCACAGGACCTCGCGGATTTTGGAGAGTTTCCAATTTAATGTGAGTGCTTGATCCGAAAACCCGTCAAACCTCCAGAGGCAGATAAAGCAAAAAAGAACGAGGTTAGAGTGGTAGATTTCTCTGCGGAGGAATAATCGGATTCGGACTCTCGGAGGTAACAGCAGATTAGGATCACGTGTTGCCGGTGGAAGCTCCGCATCTTTTGACGCGACATGACAAGGAAGTGAGGTGAAGTAGATCAGCTCGAAGGAACACTTCTTGGCTGTTCCACTTTAACCCAGCCTTTCCTTCACTTCTTCATCTTTAAATATAGCTTGGGACCGAAAGACAAATTTACTACGAGTCTATTTCGATTACGTCTACTATCTTGCCAACTTCGCTCCTGCTCACTTCGACATTTCCCCGCCGTTGACGAACCTTTACTCATTGACAATTTTCCTGACCTTCTCTTTTGAACGTCTCGCAAGGAGGTATTACGAGAGGAATGGTTGCTCATTGAGCTGGACATGACGGTGGATGGTCAGCGTGGCGCTCGCGGCGCAGTGCACGATTGAGTATCTTGCGCGATGCCAGGCGTCGTCGATACGCCCGGCGGGCCTCTGTGGCCAGGATTGGGATTCACTGTCGCACACCAGAAAGTTGAACTGGAGATAGATTTTGCGACCAGAAGCCTCAAGGGAAAGACAGAAATCACGATCCATCCGCATCACAAGGACCTTCGCATCATTCGATTGAACTTCCGACAGGGCGAGCTGAAACGGCTAAATGTCAATGGGAAGGCGCCTACGATCAAATATGCGGATCCCTACGAATCCCTCCAGCTGTACGGCCCTCATTATCATCAGCGTCTATCGACCAAGATCGAGGGTTTGCTCAAGACTACCCCCGAGCCGGACCTGCTTGTGACGATCCCGAAAAGTGTTCGGATTGAGGAGCTCGATCCTTTCTCGCAGGAGGCTCAGGATCAAATGACTTTGCGTGCTAGTGGTGCAGGAGAAGACACGGATGGGCCCTTGAGTTCTAAAATGGCAGAAACTTCGTTACCTCGGTTTTCGGCGCTCACGGTCTACATCGAGTTTACGATTGAGAATATTCGGGATGGGCTACAATTCGTCGGGGTGGACAGCGGCGACAGGCGCTATCCGCATGCTTACACAACAAACTCGCTCGGTTACGGCGCTGCAAGTCCCCTGTTCCCTTGTGTTGACGACCCTTTGTCTCGTTGTACTTGGGAAATCTCCGTCAAATGCCCGTGCTCTTTAGGCGATATCTTCGACCGCAAAACTCGGGATCAGTCTGGCGCTCATCGTTCAAAGCAGACGCCTGGGGGTAGTCGATTCATCTCTCCGGACGACGAGACTCTTGACTTGTCGGTGGTTTGCTCTGGGGATATGACAGATGAGATCGTCGATCCCCGGGATCCTAGCAAGAAAACGGTTTCCTTCGCATGTATGTCGCCGCTTTCCGCCAAGCAAATTGGCTTCGCCGTCGGTCCCTTTGAATATATAAACCTCTCCGACTTCCGTGAGAGCGATCAAGATGAGCAGCTTGGCCAGAACGCTATTCCTTTGCACGCGTTCTGTCTCCCAGGAAGGGGAGATGAAGTCAGAAACACATGTTTCCCCATGGCGAAAGCTATTGACTTTCTTTCGCTGACTTATGGTTCGTATCCCTTCGCAAGTTACAAAATGTGCTTTGTGGACGACGCTCCCGAAAACACGCTGGCAACGGCGTGCTTGTCAATATGCAGCAACCATCTGCTCTTTCCTGAGGATATCATCGATCAAATGTATGACTCAACACGAGCTCTCGTCCATGCCTTATCATCCCAGTGGATCGGTGTCAATATCGTCCCCAAGGAACCCGCAGACACATGGGTCACGGTTGGTGTCGCCTGGTATATTACCGATACGTTCTTGAGGAAGCTTTGCGGTAATAACGAATACCGTTTTCGCCTGAAACAAATGTCCGATCGAGTGTGCGATTTGGATTATGAACGTCCCTCGATCTATGATATGGGAAATATCTTGAACCTCGATCCTACTGAAATTGAGTTCATCGCGCTGAAAGCGCCGCTCGTCCTTTTCATTCTGGATCGACGTCTCACAAAAGCAAGTGGGAAAGCCACAATGTCTCGAATTATTTCACGCATGTTCCTGAATGCCCGAATGGGGGATGTACCCAATGGAGCGATCACTTCTTCCCAATTTCAAAAGATATGCGAACGACTTGGCCACGCGAAGTTGGATACCTTCTTCCAACAATGGGTCTACGGTGCTGGATGTCCTCGATTCCAAGCCACGCAAAGATTCAATAAAAAGAAACTGGTTGTGGAGATGATGATCAAGCAAGTTCAAGCTGATCAGCCAAGTACGCGTGATCTCGACAAAAACACATTTATGCGCGATGTCAAAGAGGAAATTCGAGGAGTCTATGCCGGAAACATTCAACCAGTGTTCTCGGGTTCTATGACGATAAGGATTCATGAAGCTGACGGTACTCCTTATGAGCACATCGTTGAGATCAAAGAAGGTGTCACCAAGTTCGACATCCCTTACAATACCAAGTACAAGAGGCTCAAGCGGAACAAAAGGCAAAAAGAGCGTGCAGCCGCGGTATCCGGTGGGGACCCAAATGCGGAAACACAAGAGGATGTGTTATTGTATTGCCTTGGTGACGTGCTCCAGACTGAAGAGGAAATGCAGGAGTGGAGACTCGCAGACTGGAGTAAAGAGGACGAGGACCGAATGGGTCAGGAGTCATACGAGTGGATTCGCATGGACGCGGACTTCGAATGGATATGCAAGCTGTCGCTTGTAATGCCGGGTTATATGTACCTCTCGCAACTTCAACAAGATCGCGATGTCGTCGCGCAATTGGAGGTGAGCGCATGACTTGCCCTGTTCCTTTTCTTATACTGACTGTGGTAGTCTCTGCAATACATGGCAGCTCAGCGGGAGCACCCCCTTATCTCAACCATCTTTGTTCGGACATTGATGGATCGGAGATACTTTTATGGTATCCGTGAAGCCGCAGCGAGAGCTTTAGTAAAACATGCAAAGGAAGAGATCAACTGGTTAGGGCTCTTTCACCTTGAAAGGGCTTTCCAAGAGCTGTTCTGCCTCCCTGGATCACCCATGACTCGCTCGAATGATTTCTCCGACCGGGCGGCATACGTGCTTCAGCTTGCGATTCCAGAAGCTATATCTAAGGTGCGCGATAATGACGGGAAGACACCGTTGAGAGTTAAGCGCTTCTTATATGATAAGCTGAAATTCAATGACAACTCTAACAACGAGGTGAGCAAGTCGTTCTACAAGACGCATACGATCTCCGCTTACACTTTGAATAGTATTCCGATAACTTCTACGTCGCCACTTTAATGCAGTCGCTATGCCATGCCATGCTTGGCAAAGTTGAATCCCGCGATGTCGACATCGATGATTTCGACATGGAACGCATGCTTGAGACACAAGCTGAAGAGCAGTTGGAAAAGGACGCTATTGCGGAATTTGATCGGTACAGGAGAATGGACGAATGGTCTAGTTCGTTTCAAAACGTCTACTCTCGTGCAGCACTGCGCTGTCAAATGCAACTCATGCGTGCCAAGATATTGGACGTGGACATAATGCAATTTCTACCATACACCCGGGCCGGAACATACGATCTTCTGCGCGCAGATGCCTTTGAATGTCTCGTCGAACTCGATATATTCAAAAGTCCTGAGCTTGTGAAATGGTTCATGTTCACCATGTCGAGCGACTCTTCCCTTTGGCTCAGGCGACGACTTCATGATCTGTTCGGCAAGGCCTTGGCGCCAGTTGCCTTTGGTCGTGAACCGGAAAATGAGCCCTACGCTAATGTCGACAACCTGATAATCGAGCAAGAATCTTCAACCAAGGTTCGTCAGGCGGATCTCGCGAGGAAGCAAACCGTCACCGGAGCCATTGAGGCGCTCAAAGGGGAAATATCTGGAGATCAGAATTTCAAAGAATGTCTCTGGGCTTCATGCAATTCTCCCGGCATTGGAATTCTCGAACTTTCCGTATTCGCTGATCTGTGCAAAATCCTGTATGACTCGGTCACGTCGGTGATGGTAAAGTTGAAGTACCCGCGGTATTGGCAAGTCAAGCATCTTGGCAAGGTAATCCCGTTCCGATCTTGCATTTTATTTCTTGATATTAATAGCCCCAGGGCCGCATGCATTTCTCACGGTCCAGCCGAATCCGAACTACCCTCGCACCCTCAAAAGATCCCTCCACAAGTGGGAAGCGCAAACGCGAAGAGAACGGGATGCCTCCACCTGGGCCCCGTATCACATTCAAGCAATCGAAGCTGGGTTCAAGCACCCCCTCAGCAACTCCTCATCCAACTGCGCAACCCATTCCGAAGTTGCATATTCCAAACCTCTCCGCTTCACCGGCACCTCAGCCACCGAAGACGCCGGCTGCTCCGTCGACGCCGTCAACACCAAGTGGTGGCGGCGGCGGGCTCAAGCTGAAACTCAAATTCGGCCAGAAGCCGAAATAAGTTGCTTACCCGCCGTGGTATTCTATCGAAACTTCTTCACCTTTGTACTTTATTACATCGCATTTATCCAAAATCTGGAGGGGAATGGTTGAACAAGCGTCACGGCGCATGGCTGGAAGATCTGTTTCAAACGATTTATACATGTTGACTTTTATTGTCTTCTACAACGGAGCTGCATGCTCACTTGCATTGGGGTTCATCGGGTTCTTTGTGTGATGCGATTTCCTCGGGCTTATTCTCCGTGCCTCATGAATGACGATATCTTGACAACAGTCAGGTCTGTAGTCCCAGCGCGACTTCTCTGTAGAATTCATCCGGTAAGAATCAAGTGCAGTCGCGCAGAGATCAGGTGTTCTATTTTCCCGTAGAGCGAACATGTAAAGAATCCAAGATGCTTTCGATCGTTTCGTATGAGCAACCAACCCATGAACTCCTAATTGCATTAAATCAATCCCACAATGACGATGTAAATTCAATCCGTGCGCATCATCCAGCCCTCAAGAAGGCGCAGTTTCTATTTCTCGGATATCCGTTCAAGAGCCTCAAGCATAACGACCGAGTTGCCGCGAATGACCTAGTCACAGCACATTAGCCTTCGCTCCTTAAAAGCCTTCAATTTGCGCGACATACCACCATGCCGATTGCGACTTTCTCTCCTCCCTGCTTCTCCTCGAAAGCCTCATCGAGGACGATGTTCATGAATACCTGCAATGAAAACGCCTTGTTAGTCACAGAAACACCTTTCATAATGCATATTCCCCGTCGCAAAAGTGATCTCTTCAACAAGCCAACGTGGGTAAGTGCTAACGTACATCGTAGCCTCGCAGGATGCCAATGACTTTGCGGTTGCCGTTCAATTGGCAGAACACCCGCTTTTCCATATACTAGCGAACCATGAATGTCAGCTCCTGAAATTGTCAAGCTACAATAACAGACGTGGAGCAAGGCAAACCTTCTTCAATTCGGGCTGAGCTTGAGGCATCTTGGCTAGCTCGTTCTGAATAAATCTCCTGATGTGGTGTCTCAATTTCTGGCGCGTTGCGGACTTTGGAGCTGGCAGCGGGATGAGCTCTCGGATAAATAATGTTCCCGCATGCTCCAAAAAGATGCCCCAGTTCCTGTGACGCAAAGGGCAGAATCGCCAACACCTCTCTCCCATTATCTTACTTTCTTTGATTGGAAAGCTTCTAGGCATATTTAGCATGAGCTCCGCGTTCACAAATCGGAGAAAGCCTCGCAAGGTCGGCGGGGATGATGAAGAAAATGACAGCGACGAACAAGGTCTGTATCCACTCACCTTCGCAGATGGCTTTCGATCTAGGACTGAGGCATGGGCTGACATATACCAGACAACGGGCCTGTAGTTAAGAGGCCGAATCCCATGAAATCAAAACAAAAGTCGAAACTTCGGTTATCCTTCGGACCTGGCGAGACGTCCATGACAGATGATGGCGGGCAGGAAAGCGAAGTCGTCCTGCCGAAACGGCATGGGCTAGGAAGGCGAGTTTTGGAAAAGAGTGCGCTTCAAAGGGCAGGAAAACCACCTGGACTAGGAGATCAGCTTCCGATCAGAGTACCAGAACAAGAACGGCCCAGCTACAGCGAGGATTATCTAAAAGAGCTCCGGGATTCCACACCGTCGACGCCTAAGACAGCTACGGATGACGAGAAAGATAAGACTGTCGATGTCGCTGCGAAGTTTGGTGAGGTGATGAAAGTATCTGCGCCTTCGGCCATCCCGAGCGAAGCGGAGATCAGGGAAAAGAAAGCGCGCAGAGCCCGGTTAGCCAAAGAACAGGCCTACGGCACTGAAGAGCAGGATTTCATCTCACTGGAGGAAAACATGAGCGACGAGGAATGGGGTCTAACAAAGCCCGAAAAAGAGGAGATGCGCGATACCAGGCTCATCCGCGACGACGAAGATTTTGCCGAGGGATTTGAAGAATATGTGGAGGACGGTCGAATCTCATTGGGAAAGAAGGCCGAGCGCGAGCAGAAGATGAAGCAGCGTGATCAAATGCGGGAACTCATTGAGGACGCTGAAGCCATTTCTGATGAGGATGATTCAGACCTAGAAGAGAAGGCGGCCTATGAAGCCGCACAGACAAGGGCTGCAATTGGCAACGGCGGCAGAGACCATATTGACAGACCGAGAACTCCGCCTAAGATAACCTCACTACCTCGTCTTTCGACAAGTCTAGATCGATTACGCACGATGTTAGCCGTCTTGGAGAAGTCAAGGACGCAGATGATCAACCGAATGGAAGACCTGAGGAAGGAGAAGGCTGATATAGCTGTTCGAGAGGTTGAAATACAAGCTCTCATTAAAGAAGCCGGTGATAACTATGAGAGACTGAAACAAGAGGCCGGCCTCACACCTGGTTCCGAGGAGGATCTGTCAGCTGCTACCGATATCAAGAACGCTCGCGGACTCGAAAGCTTTGGCGCTTCTGTAGCTGGCTCGGCAGGCGACTCTGGGAGCCAGTCGCCGTCATCGACCTGACGTTCTTTCCTGCTGAAGCGTTACCCTTTCGCTCTTTCCAGCCAACAACGCCTTGAAGCTGCAAATGACTCAAGCCTGTCTTAAAGCTCGTGTATAGTATTTTCTCAGATCAGATCTGCTCAGACTTATGATACCCATGAATTTTCAGTCGACATTTCCATATAATGAGCCGGCCACCATTTTTCTCCTTTTCCCGTCAACCACTGCGTAAGCACAGGCCTATCAAGCAAGAAGTGCTGTGAGTGAACTCGCCAGACGTACTATCTACATGGAGTTATGCTTATACCAATCTGAAGACAGCACAGAGGCTTAAGTCTTATTGCGACGCCTATCGACGGAAAGGATGGCGAGTCGCCCCATTTTTGCCGCCATTCCGATGCCACCCCCATAGAACTTTTCTTCGATTTGTTTTTCGTTGCAAATCTGTCTTCATTTACTGCGACGCACGAGATCAACAATGTCGAAGGTACGTGGGTTTAGATTATGACCGCTTTAAGTCTATATCTAACACTGGGATCCAGGTCTTGGAGCATATATAGGCTTCCTAGGGGTCATCTGGTTCACATGGCTCCAGATTACATTATTTGATATACGATTCGCTAGAGACTCGGTTTTTGAACGAATTTGCAAGGCTGCTCAGTTGGCTGCCATGGTAGGCTTCGCCTCTGCGGGAACACGATTCACGACTCAGATCCGCGGTGAGAACGTTTGGGCTTTTCAGTCGTTGAGTCTTCTGCTTGGTGGAAGTCGAGTACTGCTTGCCGTGCAGTACACGGTCAATATATGCTTGATCCATGAACGGATGAGACCTGCTGCAAAGGGGTTGTCCATCATTGTTGCAGCACTACTCGCTTCGAGTTTGGTCTATTTCGGGGTAAGCATTACCTTGAATGAGGAACATTTTATGACAGCCACGTCCTTAGTCTGACTTAGGTGACAGATGTATTTTGCCTTTCAAGAAGATCATGGAATTCACTCGTACATTTGGACCGTTTGGTTTATCTTGTTCGGGTTTGAAATGTGGATGGTGATGGGCGTCTCTTACATCACTCCAGATATCGGTTTCGAAGACACTCATTTGGCCGTCAGAATGGGCCTCCTTACATTGATCATCATTGGTGAAGGTGTCATCGCAGTGACTAGGATCGCCAATAAAACAGTACGCCCCGGTGGCTGGACCAAGTGGTCGTTTGTCCACATATTCGGCGTGACCACAAGTGTGGTAAGGGACATTAGCAATCTGGTTCTGCTTTCGTCTACTGACCTTCGGATGTGGTTTAGTACTTCCTGTGGCAAGCCTATTTCGATGTCTCCCCAAGAGGCCCACTTGGCAAAATTTCTCAACAAGCATGGGCTCAGCTGCATTTTCCATTTCACGTGGCCCTCATCCTACTCCTTGAAGGATCGCAAATCCTTGCTCTTACCTTGGATGTTACATTGAAATTGACGTATTTGACGGAGACAATCTTGTTCGCATGCGAAGAGCCGCGGCCTGAGGCGGAGGTTGCCATCAGGCTACTGCGAAGTACTATTGCTGATATGGAAATCGACTATGGTCGGGGAGCGATGAAGGAGAAGGCTATTATCTCAGACATATTGGAAGAGCTACCAACCCTTCCGCTGTGTCCAAGCAATGTGACGAGTAATGTCTACTTTCTGACCCATGACCGCATCGACGATTTGGTAGGAAACGTGACAGCAGCTTTATTCTCCAGCATGGGAATTACGCCGTCAGAGGGCCGAGACATCAGCCAACTGAACAATAGTCAGTTGCTCATGATGTATGTGGAAGTCCTGGGGTTTGTCTATGTGTACTTTTTCGTTGTGGCGTCAATCGCGATGTTTCTCTTTGCGGCTTTTACGCTGTTGGCACATCGCCACCAGCGCAAGCTCTACGTCGGGATTGGCGTTGCTGTTCGCCTGGTACTTGCAGTGTTAGTGCTCGGCATGGTTTCCTTCGTCCAACATTTTGCGTTGGCGTACTCCTTCATGACGTCCCCGGTCATATTATACGCATTTACGGTCATACTGCTAACAGGTGAGTCATCGTGACCAGTTCTGCACCATAAAGATCTGATGTCCTGTTTCGAATGCAGTTTTGTTGGTTGACCGACTTTTGGACCACTTTGAGGAACGCAGCCAGGCAAAAGACCGGTCCACGCGGGAAAGCGATGCTCAACTCATGTCATCGGGGCCAAGAGTGGTTGTTGTGGAATCATCCTCATATCGGGTTGCTATCAGCCAAGAGCGTTTGACATGAAATGGCGCGGTGGGGAACCGGACCAGGCAAAGCAGAACCCTATCGTCGACAGAAAGTTCCGATCCGTGCCTACGACAAGTATCCGTACTCTTCGCCTCTAGATTCAGGCACATCATGGTTTGTCTGCTCCTTTCCGGGCATCCTGAAGGGGTTTAGCAGGCTTGAAATAGATAAGCTGAGGTCTGAGCTCAGGACATGTATGTATCAATTTGAGTCGGGGTATCGGAAGGATTCATATCGAATGGATTTTGAGACCTGGCTACGGGAATTAACACAAATTCAACGCAATCATGCCAATCAAATGGGTCAGCCGGAATGTGCTGATCAGCAGAATATTGAAAGTATGATTTGCAATTGTCTGAATCCCGAAATCTTTTGGAGAAGATTCCAACGGCTGCCTTCTACCCGGCCGAAGCAAAACAACGGCGATGACAAACCGGACGGACGGCAGCGGGAACGCACATCAAAGACGGGTTGTACCAAAGTCAAAATCCGGCCTTGTACTTGTTTATCCGCAGAGGCGAAGGATGACTTTCAGACCTTCGTTGATGGAGGACTCCAGTCCTTGAGTTCAAGGGATCCGATGGCCCAATATTCCCTTGTGTGGCCTTATAGACCATACCGCAGCCTCAGCGGGTGCCTCAGGCTCGGCTCTCATATAACGCGATCGTCACGTTACCACATCCTTGGGACTGGTGGAGCGAGTTCATAAGATCATCATTAAGAGAGGTATACTGTGTGGGTTCAGGGATGCTGCATTAATGCGATGATCACCTATTATATCCTAGTAGCGGGGGTGGCAGAAAATAGGTCTGGCTCCAATAATGGGGGAATTCGTTCAAAGGTCAAACATGATTACCAGGATGGATGTATCGACTTGAGTATGGTCGGGTTGGAACCTTAGCAAGACCTAGACTAGGCAATCGTCCATTTCACTCTAGGCGGGTTGTTTGTGGCAAGGATAATTATAGAAAAGTGACTTAGCTTAGACTAAGGCATGAAACTTGGAGCCTTTGTCAATCCTGAATGGATTCGCGTGTCGAATTAGAATTAAGGGTGCGGGATGAACCCTAAAATTGCGTCCTTTAGCTTTATCTAACCTAAAGTAAGAACCGGAGGACACTGTATTCATTGGTCAAGATACGTCTGTGACTGTGATGGTGAAGGGTCCTCCACCTGCATATGCAGTCGCAGTCGTCGTTGAACAACCACAATCCATTCACGCTTTCATGTACCTACGGATATTAAACTCATTATCGACTCTGATGACCACTATGGGTTGTTCTAGTGTAAGAGGCAAAAAAAAAAGAAGTACAAAATGTACTTTGTCTCAGTGCGCATCCTCCGATCAACTCCGATCAAACGGCCCGTTCAATAGTCAGGTATGATCACCAAAAGCTTGAAAATCCTCCGACTCGTTATTTCTAATTTCGCCTCGATACATTCTCTACAACCCGTCTAGGAAAAAGAACAGAAAGTAAAAAAAGAAAATGGTTCAACTGCAGCGGTCCTACAGCCGCCCAAGAAAGAAGATCACCCGCGGAAGTGCGAGAAAAGAAAAGTCCTGCATGTGGCTATCCGGGCCAGCATGTCGACGCCGGACGCCAGTCAGGTTGGATCCGTCGGTGCGTGTCTGTCTTCGCTCGTTTCTGATTCGGGCATTGTACTGGGTTTTTCCAATGGTATTTTCTTAATTGCTGTGGGGGATTTGCCCGGATGTCCGGTATTTCGTTCGGTGTGGCCTGGAAAGGGTCCTTCAAACTGTCTGGACTACTGGTTTGGGAGACCTGCGGGGAAGGCCTTGAGACTGGTCAATTGATCATCGGGGATGGAAGTATCTGGTAGAGGGCAGGAGAAGCAGGTTTGCAGAGGTGGTGTATGGGAGGCGATATCTCTCCTGGTATCATCCATGTTCTATTGAGACGAGAGTCGATAGTTCTTCAGCCCATTGTCTAGTTTTGGAGGAAGAGGCAAATAGGCAATGGCATTCGGCTTGGCCATTACTCGTGTGAAGATTCGAGGGTTCCATGATGGAAGACGGTGATGCTTCCAGGGGATCCAAGGTCTGAGACCTTATTAAAGGCCGGTCTCACTTGGTCGTTCGATGTCAAGAGCAGCTCATAGGGTGTCTGTCTTTGGTTGCCGACCAGTCTGAAACTGTCTCTTTGTTGCCCTGTCCTTTATTCTGTCGGATTCTCTCGTTTAGAGCTCGAACAATCCATTCGCTTTTGACTCAGATAAGCCGTTATATCACACACAGCGTGTTGAAACAGTCCCACTCCGAGCTTGGAAATCCCCGACATTTTCGAATCGTAACGACTTCTGTGGAAGACAAGGACATCTGAGACATCATACCGTCTGTTCGAACTTGTGCTTCTCTTCCATGAACAATCGACTCTGTTCCTGTTGCTCTCAGATGTCGCAGTGAGGGTCATCGTCATATCGGAATATTCCCCTTCAACAACATCCGCTGCATTCTTTCTGCATCTCACCTTCCTTCTCCTTCCTTTTTCAGTCCTCAGAGCAGGGCGCCACCAACAGTTAAGACATTGCACTTAAAAAAAAGGGGACGCACATACAGCGCGTCTGGCGGCCAGTCAGAGATCGTAGGTACGTCAATTATGCCCCATGGCAGGTGAAACCTCTCCATATGGATCTTGACAAGCTCAGTGTGCACATGTGTCCTGCAGGTGCCCCGTCAACCCCAGCAACGTGCATAGTCCGTCATTGAAACTTCCCATGCACACGCTTCATTCGCCATCTATACTGGCCGTAGAGGACAGGAGCGGTGAACTAGGCGACAGGAAGGGTAATATGGCCTCTCTTAAAGCGATGCTCCGCGTGCTCGTCGGTCCGGATCACTCCAAAACATGTCTGATCTTCGAGAAGAACCCCGATTCTACTGATCCCGATCCTGCCAGTTACCTCTTCGAGAACCGTGGCCATCTCCTCCAGGCAAAGCCCTGCGATCAGCAGTCTGAGCTGTGCTCTGAAAAGGTCTTCAACTGTGATCAACCCTGGACAAACCACTGCACTGGGGTCACTGAAGGACAGTCCGGAGCTATAGTTGACACCTCAAACAGATTGTCAACGGCCGACGAACAAACGATGAAACCAGACGTTTGCTCCTGGTCAGATGTCCTGACTTCTTTTGAACCGGAGCATGGACTCTCTCCTGACTATTATACTTGTCTCGCCAATATCCAAACTCTTCATCGACCTAGACACTCCGATGGGGGGCCCACTGGTCCTGAAAATCGTGAGAGACATGACGAACTCAAGATCGATGTTCCCGTACAAGACAGTGCTTTCTGTGATGAAGAGGCCAAGCCCGACAACTATCCTTGCGGCCTGCTTCACCCCATTCCTAGGCCGAATCTGTACATGGCTGCGGACCCCTTCGGTTCATTCTCAGAGACCAATGCCACATCAGATACAATATCACCTTCTGCCTCGCAAGAGAGTCTACCGGACTCGTTTAGACACAGTTTCCGCAAGGCGCACTGTCCGTATAGTCACACTGGGGGTGCTATGCTATTCCAGAACCATGTCTCGCCGGGAAGCTCCGTGGCCACAACCGACGATCCTTATACTCCTATCGCCGGCACATGCAGTGCCACCACGCCTCTCCCCTGGTCCAGTAGCGGACAGATGGTGCCATGGGAGATGCAGAGTCCGGAATTTGAGCTCCGGAACAACTGCTTTCCTCAACTGCGTCATCACGGTGGTCGGGTTGAAGAAATTCATCGCAACGCCACACTGGACGCCTCTCACGGTCTACCTTCTGTAGACTGCAGCCAGCACTACCCTCAGCAACCACCGTTTGTCCTGCACCCCTTCACCCCTCACGAATACAACTCAACAAGCGTCAAGGACCGAAGTGTAGTCGACGAGGGACATTGCCAGTTGACATTTACCAACGACGAGCTCACGTACCCTCAGCACCGGTACGAAATCATCCAATCTGTGCATGCCACAATCGCCAACAACGGAGCCCTGAACCGTCAAGGACGAGCAAGCAGCAGGTCAATCTCATGCCACAACGAGGCTGCCCGAAATGCATTCTTGATAGAGTGCAAACGCCGCGGCTTGTCATACAAGGATATCAAGAGGCTCGGGGGATTCGAAGAAGCAGAGTCCACCCTCCGCGGCAGATTCCGGACCCTCACAAAGTCCAAGGAGCAGAGGGTGAGGAAACCCCAGTGGAAAGACAAAGACGTGAGTGACAGGATTCCAAGGGTCTCTTTCGTCCTCAGCTAATGCCCAACACAGATCAAACTGCTGTGTGAAGCAGTCAACGCCTGTTCAGGGTCCGGAAAGCAAGCCTCGAATGCATTTGCGCCGTCTTGTCGACAGAGAAGTGTAGGCCTGCCACCCAGAGTGTCTTGGAAGAAGGTCGCTCAGTATATATGGACTCATGGAGGCTCGTACCATTTCGGGAATGCGACCTGCAAGAAGAAGTGGTGTGAAGTGCACAATGTAAAGATATGATCTAGGTTGCGCTCTGGATAAAAAGTCTTATGCTATCTCAGCGTTATTGTCCCATTGCTCCCGTCTTGGTATTCCTTGTGCTTCTCCTTTGTTCTTGGCGGGACACTGTTTGGCGTATTTAGTCGCTTATCTTGGGCTTCCAAAAAAAAAAAAAAAAAAAAAATGAAGAGATTTCTGAAAGCTGTGTCATATGTACTGTATCGTCAACTCCCATACAATGCAAAAGACATGAGCGTCTTGATGCGACAATGCTATATACATCCTCTCTATCAGGATTGAGGAGACCACGCCAATGATTGTCATAACAAAGCGAGTCCACGAGAGTCTGGCTGGGGATAGCCGACAGACGCGAGTATGTCCGCCAACGTATCCGGATTGCGCCGAAGCTCATTCCACTCGGCCTCAGCTTTGACCATAAGCGTTCCGGCTAGGATCGTGCCGTTCAGGGCTACGACGCCAGGTTCCTGGACGTTTGGCAAAGCGCTTGGGTCGACAGGTATACGAGCAGTTTCACGTCTTCTAGGGCAAATCATCATCATCGACTCGGTCATGGCTAAGTTGTAGCTGATTGCCGCAGGGCCATCTATCACTCGTGCGTGGTCCCCCAGGCTTCCCTTCGCAGTCGAGAGCGCTACTCGGTACAAAGATAAATAGATCGCATGCAGGGTATCTGCCGTTGGGTTCGGTGGCAGCGGTAGTGCAAAATGGGCGAAGGGGACTTGGCTCAAGCGTCGGTACTCCGAGTCGGGGCCTACCGACTGGGATGAAACCGTGTCAATGAGAGGCCGCCAACTTCCCGAGTCACCCTGAGACATGGCTTCCACTGGCAAGAACTGCAAATGCCTATGTGGCTGACTCGCGCCACTCTCGTCTCCGGAATTGAAGAATGCAAATAGCCTCTTTGACCCCGAGTCTCCCTGTTCAGTCCGGTTATCCCTCCAAGCTTTGATGCAGGCATAAGCAGCGTCCAGGTCCTCCTTCTCGAGAATATCCGTTTGGGACTTCCATGCCTTGGTCGCGAGGATGAAGTGGTTAGGTATGACAGGGAATTTGTTCAAGACAAGTGTATATTTTGGGTTCTCTTGAGGAATCTGAGCGATCAAAAGGTCTGTAGAGGGATTCTCGAAAGGATCGGGCTTAGGACCTGGCCGGTCCTTGTCGGATTTAGGAGCGCCTGAAGGTTTGTTTGCGAGAGCTGGGCAGTAACGAAGTTGATACTTGAAAACGTCGCGGTTAGCACTGTAAGTTCAAAGATAGCTATACCACCTTGGAAGGGAATTGAAAGAGCACAGCCTACCGAGATTCCTCCAGAGTTGATTATGGAGAGATGAGTATGCGAGAATATCAGGTGGCCACTTTCCTTGGCTGCAGTGAAACGCTTGGCTACCAGAGCAGGGAGACTCTCCCTTAAGCCCAATTGCATGTTGGTGGCCCTCTGCGTTGATCTCTTTGCGATTGACTCGGTTCCTGAAGGGACCGAAAGAAAGAAAGAGAATGGTTGTTGGCTCTGTGGCTTCGGAGATTGCGGAGCAAAGCCTGGCCTGGCATCTGCGGGGAATCCCAACAACATGAACCACCACAATGACATCAATGCAAATCCACTCATCACCCATTCACCCTTGACAACCAGCAACAGCATCTTAGAACGACAATTTATGTATAAGCCTTGTATGGCTACAGCTGTACGCTCGGATAAGCCCCAAAGATTATCGCATTTGATACTCTTGATACCTTCTACCTGCAGGCGCACTGAGCCGAAGGCTAGGTAGTCATTGAATTATCTTACCATTTTCCATATGAAATAATGCAGAAAGAACAAGTCGGATTCATCTCTGTCTAGCAGAGCAGATATTATTTATGGACAGTAGAAGGTAGAGCTTTTTGTCTGGTATCAGAATCCTTTCCGTTTCCCATGACACCATGACAGCCAAAAGAAACACACAGGCAGACAATTGAGACGTAGAAGTCATGCATCAAAGCAGATAAAATAGTAAGTGGTATCATATCCGGTATATAGCACACAGATTTCGCTATTCATGATGCAGCATATGCAAAACAGAGAGGTATCCAACAAAAAGGTAAGAGTGAAGAGGGAAAACAAGGCACAATCGAGGGAAGGTGGCCACATTCATGACATCAAGTCATCGATATCGACATCTTCGTGAGGATGAGAAAGTGTAGGCAACATCCTCGCTGGCTGTCCCATGAGATGGCTTGCCGGTCCCTCTAGCCAGGGACCCCTTTCATCCTCGTTAGCGCTCAACACGCCTTCAGCACGTTTCAAAGTCTCGACATCCAGGTCAGTTATATATGCCTCCCGGTTTGTACCGTCACCAGCTCCTCCAGGAAGCTTCAGCCGTACTTCGAACTCATTGTCGAGCATCATTTCATCTTTCCACAGACGGCGCTGGCCGTCGAAGACGCACAAGACGCGCTTCTTCGTCTTCATGCTGCTGCTGGGGCAGCCCCAGGAAGGAGGGTAGCGATCGCGGTTGTTGCGCCTTTTCGAAATGGTTGCACGGGCCTTGCCATTTTTGGTAACAGCGTTGTGGTTGCCCAAGATGGGACGAGATCCTAAGCTCGAATTCGCTTTGTTTGACTTGAATGCACCTTTGCTTGATCGCAGCTGAAGATTGAGTTCGTTATAATCGTCGTCTTCCTCAGGCTCATCATCGACGTCGCCGGCAGCATCGAGAAGCTTGTGCTTCTCCATGGTCTTCTTGACATCCTCATCGCAGTCCACTTCCGCCAGCCGTTGCTGGTTAATAACCTCGCTAGGCTCTACTTGTTGCACAACCCGGAGAACACAATCATCAAGATGCTCGTAAAAGTCCTGTGCGTTGCTGAAGGTGGCAGAGCAAGTTGAGCATTTGCCAGTGGCATCCTGGCAATAATCCGAAACCTTCTTGCCAGAAGCTGCACCAGGACTCCTCTTGCGACAGTTGGGTGGTGTTTGCTCAACGCCATGCACAGAGGTCAAGTGACGCTTGAAGACATCCGCTCTGTTGAAGCTTTTCTCCGCAGGTGATCCAGAACCTGGACAGAATCCACACACCATGGTTCCCTTGTAATGGGTGAGCGTGTGTCTGTTCTTGTCATATTTACGAGCGAATCCCTTGACGTGGTATTCGCACGTAACGATGGGGCACTTCTCGGGTCGTTCTGATTGATGCGTGAGCATATGAGCCTTCAGATCCTTGAAGACTCTTCCGCAATCGGGATGAGGACAGCGTCCTTTCTCCTTGCTCTCTTCATCAAAATCTGCGACGCTCGCAGCTGGACTCAGCTGAGATCGACGGGAATTGGTGGACGAGATGGACGACCTCCGGTCATAGATCGAAACAGGGCGTGAGTGGGGGGCAGAGTTCAAAATAGGAGAAGAGACTGCCAGTCCTGTTTGTGAAAGGTGATCTGCGGAGTAGTTCTCGGCAACGGGGAGGTGAGATGGGTCGGGAGAATGAGGGAAATATCCACAGTTGGCTGAGTAACTCAAGTGTTCAGGAAACGAGATAGTGGGAGTTGAATAGTTTGGATATTGGTGTACTGGCTGTATCAAGGAAGGATCTGTTGGCCACAAGTCAGCATTTTGAAAGGCTCGGCAATTTGACGGTCGAAAGGCAGCATAGGAATCTGCTTTAATAACAAAACGGGATGCAAACTCATGGAACTCACCAACAAAGTCGTCTGGGCCTTTCCTCTGATACATATGGTCTGGTTCTAACGAGCTTCCCATAAACTCATTGGGAAAGAACTCATCCATGACGGCTGCAGGAAGCCCGATACCGTGGTTAGTATCGACCCAGCTCTCCGGGAAGGTATGTGCTGTACCGGAGTATGGCGAACCGATCGCCGATGATGATGCGCTTGCGATGGAGGGTCCAGATGCACTGGAGAGGCCCGACATATAAGGCTCTGTGGAATAGGGTACTGGAAGGGATGGGGGTGTAGGAGGCATGGGAGGGAAACCGGAAGTTTTGAGCTCAAGCTGCGAATCAGCATAAACAGGTGATGTTTCGTAGTAAGACGTTGGGGCGCTGGTTGAACCAGAAGTCTGCCCAAAGCCGCCGAGGTTATCCATTTGGAATCCGAACGGATCGACCAATGCTGGGTCCATAGGGACGTTGTGAAAGTATGATGTTTGTTGTTGACGTGACGAGTCCAGTGCCAACATGATGACTTTCTTGTGCGCTAATGTAGGGTATAGAACAAAGTCGGAATGTGCTCTTGGGCTCTGCATGCAGACGTCCTAAGATCGATAGTCGACTGTGCTAGTCCCCACCATTCGGTGAAAGACGAGGCCTGCGTTTCAGTAAGGAGATAGAGGCGCAGAATCTGAGAGAGGTTGGTTATCAGTCACCATATTCTTTCATTGTGTTGTTGCAGCAAGCTTGGTAGATCGCTAAAGAAATTGGCACTGATGGGAAAATGCGAGCATACCTGAAGAAAAGGTCGCTCAAAAGAGAACGTGAACCTCGGTCAACGAGCTGATAGTCACCTGCGCGATGTAAGGGGAAGTTCACAGGACGATCTTTCGATTCAAGCAAAAAGTATTTCGAGGTATTTGAGCGAATCGCAGAGGGACTGGGAACTATTCAGAGAACAGCAAGCTGCGCGACATGCAGGACAATCGAGGCAGAATTCGATTCTGAATTACTTCGTTCCCCAATTTTGGATTAGGAAAGTATATATAAGAGAAGAACAACAGTCACACGTAAGGCAATTGAATGCAAGTCAGTGGACCTGCACGGCCAAGTCCGGGAGGAGTGTGAAGTATGTTGCAGGAGCAGGTGAAACCAAGGGAAGGAGGAGGACAAGGCGCTGTCTTGTATGAGCGCTTCTTTTGTCACTCCTTGTCAGGACCTAATATTCCTCGAGGTAGGATGAGACTTATGTAGGATGAAGAAATGACGGAGGGGAGGGAGGGAGAGCAATTGTTAAATGTTATATGATTGCTGGCCCTACGAGAGAAAGTGTACCTCATTCTGGGCTTACAGTGGACTGGACTAAATTACTAGAGTGGATTCTGACTAGATAGATTAAGTGAACTAAACTACTACGAACTGAATGAACTAAGACTAAGGAAACTAACAGCACTAAGTCAAGCCCATCCAGACTACTGGAGGTGAAATGCGCAGCAGGAGACAGGGGATTGTCTAGTGTGCATTGAGACTGACTGGGGTGGGCGGATGTGGATTCTGGGTGGTAGATGACGATGATACCGCCCGTAGCGTATTAATTGTATTTCTATAAAGCCAAGTGTCGGGAAAAATGATTAAAAAAATTAGAAAATGATAAATGTATTTGTTCATTTTGCCAGATATTATTGTTAGGACAGAGAAAGCGAGGGGAACAGGGGAAGTGGAGATCATGGTCAAGCAGGGACTTGGTACCATTTTTGATTTTAGATTTTGATTTTAGATTTAGATAGTTTATTTTTAATCCATAAATATTTTTAGCGGTATTTGATTTACAGAAATACCACTAAATCTGCATGCCCCATTTGCACTGCCATAAGTTCTTCTTCATTAGTGATTGTCATGGCTAATGCAGTGTTTTAGGTCCCCGATGTTTCCATGTGTTGTATTGTATACCTATTCAATGGTTCCTGCATTGTTTTATTTCCAGCTTCATAGGCCTGTCGACGATGATTGTATCCGCTGTGACTGAGATACTCAGGCCTGTTGATATGGTTCCTTGTTACAGCTTAAGTCATCATGGTAGGTGCTTGCTTCCGCGGGTTATCTTTAGACTTGCGTGACTTGAACAGAGCACGTAAATATACTCTGTATGTTTGATGAACGGAATAAAATTATTAGTGATTATTTTGAAGCTACTTAAAGGAATAATGATACAATTTCCCTGGTCGATGTCCATCATTCTTATGTATCGGGGACCCCGTGTCCATTCGCACTAGGGATGCATGCTTGACATTTGTGGATACAGATGTCATCGGCAAGTCCGTGTACAAATTAACTTGGCACCGTCAGACCGGACGGGGACTGTACATTGTAACTCGTACGAATACAGACTACGGAGTCAGTAATCAAGCAATTTCTCCTCTGAGTCTCCAGGAAAACTTTGTTTATCATGCTTCCGCTAAATCTTATTATTATCATTCCTTCTTATCTTTCAGTATGATTGTGATTTGGAGATAAGATGTGGCAAATGTTTCTCCCATGGAGTTGCAAAACGAGGGGTATCACGAAGACGTACGGAGACGGAGACGGAGACGGACTATGGGGTAAATCCTAGCAAGGATGAGTGATTTGAAATGAAGTAGTTCTACTGTTCCACTCACTACCTTACACATAGATACTCACAATCCAATCTACGGATATATGAACTTATGGATTAAAAATAATATTGATAATTACTAGCAACCGGCATGATTAATGAGACTTTCAAAAATATCATCATTGATTGGCATATCTGCTTGGCAAGTTGACAGTCTGGCAAAGGCAAAGCCTCATCCAGTGTCCCGTCAATCCGGTACAGATCATCTTCACTCCTGAGGAGACACGGGAGGCAGCAAACTCTAGATCTTGAACCATGGCCGCAGGCTTCCGAACACCTTTCCCCTTGGACCGGTTAGCTCCTTTTTTGGTTCTGGGGCTTTGTTGACGATCTTAGATAGTCCAGCCCCACGACCCCAGCCATTTCGAGGAACGTGCATATTAGTCTCGCCTAATCGATTGGCTCAGATTTGTGACAGGCAAATGATGCTCGAGGAAGACAGTCCAATCAGAAGCCTGAACTGGCACAGACGGGAAGAACCTGCCCTGTGCTTCGTTTTGACGTGGACGAATCTTTCTGCTTGAAGTTAATAATGTCACTCTTCTGCGAGTTTTGCATCGAAGGTTTTGCGTCGACGTTAATGAGCTTCTTAGTTTCAGTACTAGTCATTTGAAAACAATTTCAAAGATTGTATGCCCGGTGTTGACGTGGGTAAACTTTTGGGCGGGTCGGCTTTAGTGTGCCTAAGGTACCTACAAGGCTGAGTCTTAGCGCGACCTGTCTTCAGTATTACTTCGTATTCGGAATCTCCGTACACTAGAGTCGAGAGTGAACTTACCTTAGGAACGACCATGCTGGCGGTGTACCTGTACGCCATGCGTGCTTCGAGTCGAGTAGGTATTTCCAAGAGCCGGGGCAGTCGAAGGGTTGCACCTGGTTGTGTCGTACGAGCACTGAGTACCTTGGACAAATTTACCTGGCTTCTCGCCAGTTTGAATATGTCATATACAGCCATGGGGTGGGCACCGTAGTGGTGTGCATGTTGATGAAAATTTGGTCATGATGATGCAGTATGGAGTACATTAACTTGTGTTGTTTACTGCGCTTGCGCTAGGGAGGTATAGAGATGCAGGAAATCTCAAACAGGGCATTGGTTGAGTCAATCCCAGAAGAAGGAATGTGGATGATACATGGGACGCTCTTCTCCGGAACGTGACATGACAAAACATTCGAGATCGGTGAGGAAAGCGCTCCAAAATAGCCTTGGCGCCACACCTTGGTCGAGCCACATTAGATGGTCCAATAATACTTCAGGAAACAGATCTACCCGGATTTCCATTGGCAGATCCGTGGTTTTATAAGCGAATCGAGGCGCAGCAACATGTTTTTACACCGCAACCTACTCCATCCAAAATTCTGTTTTGTTTTTCCCTTTTCCGTCTGTCCCGAGTGCTAACTTCTGATGCACGATGATGGTATCACGCACTATGGATGAGACAGGATATCCACAGTACTGCATGGCATGCCAGCATAATCATGACTCAGTGATTCTGGCTGAGTAACCCCTAGAATTGACCGATGCTTCTACTTGTATTCTAAAGCGATTACATTGTTCGCCTGCCTGTTGTTGCGGTGAATTACCCTTTTTCCTGACCGAAGTCACGGTGAGAAAGAAGAAAAATGGGGACATGAAACTCTCTGAAGTAGGCACCTCCCTGGTGAACTCTACTGTGGCGCTTTCTGGCATCATTGACACTCGGGCCGTTAATCTCGTTCCTCGCCCTCACTGGTTTGTGGTCCTTGCGTCTCCGGCCGAAAATCGACGAAGGAATGCGGTAATCTCCGGGGGAGCAAGAAAAGCTCCCAACGAATGTTCGGCATACTGAAGGATTTTGAGGCTCTGCTACCCAAGATATACCCTACAGATAACGCTCAACTTTATTGCCAAGGGGGTTAGGTAGCAGCCGTTGAAGCGAGCAGTTTGACCAATTATTTCAAGTACAAAGACAAAGTACGATTGTATTTTCGCTTCTTGTTTGCTGATATCCCACAGTAATTGATAATCAATCAATAACAAATCACTGATAATTGCCAACCAGACAAGGATGCGTCTGGCGTCTGAGTGAAAAGGATAGGTACATATTGGAGAGCGGCATCGCCGAACCCTGGCATTTGCACGTGGGGGATGCATGTCGCCAGTTTGATCATAATGGGATAGGAAAATATCCTGGCTGCTGACAGGGACTAATTTCCAAGTACCCAAGAAATAGTTGTTACATTAGGCCGTAACGGTCATACCTAATGAAGCTGCAAAGAAGCTTCGAATACTGGTATTCTACCATTAAGTTCAATGCTCGTTTGCCTATGCTGCAGAAAAGCCAATGCTTGAATGTTTCAACAATGACGGTGTCTACTTGTTCCCTGTTGTTCCCCAAAGAAAAACTCAAACAAAAGCTAAACGGCAGACAAGTCTGAAGTCTTGGCAAAGGATTGTCTCAGCCCTATATTATAGAGTTTGAGCATCAGCAAATGAAGAAGCTGAACATACAGTCTAAAAATCCCAACAAACCATCCCTGTCTTCATGTGCCAGACAATAACAGTTGTAACATTACATACAAACTCAAATCCCTAACGGTGGAAGAGATGATCTGGCTACTCCGTACTCGGTACCTTGGCCTTGTATTATCTGAATGGGCAACTGACAGTCGAGAACATCTATTTTAAAAATGACATCTTGGCGTTGGGAATCGCGGCATCTAGACACAAGCCTCAATAACTGAACTCCAAATCGATTGTTGGTTGTCGGCTGATCCTTGTGTGATGCTTTTTTCTATTCTATATTTTCATGTATAGCAGTGGAAAGCTAAACATGTGGCTTCGCTAAGGTTGCTGATCGCTTGTAAGTTCCCAATTCTCTGAGAGCTCCCCACCCTGAGCATCTCGGAATCCGCTTTCCAGGTGGCTTGTTACCAGTCTTTTCTTAAACCAGGTGCACAGGTGTCACCTTAATCTCAACAAATCAACAATAATACCATTTGAGACTCGGCAGCAGGATCGATCTTTCGGCCCCCAACTATACGCCAAGAATTCTAGTCCTATTTGGGCAGGCGCTACAGAATGCCTGCGGTGTAACCCATGGAGCAGTCGCTTTCTGAAACATTCCCCTGCTTCCTCGTGGCAGGAATCAGTGCTTACCGGACACAAAGAGCGCATTACCAAGGCACTCTATAGATAGACAGGTAGCACGGCGCTGTACGACTGCAGTACCATTAAACAAGAAGCTACGTAAGATGCCTCCTGGTCTTCGTCCTGGTCAAGTCTTACGTGCATCTTGCATTGCAGGAGCAAACGCCGGTAGCCACTCACAATTCCGAGGAAAGATTCGAGAATAGAGAGTGCAGCGAGCGTCCTAATCTGAAACGCGTTGCTGGTGATTCTGCAGTCATTGAGGCTATTGTTGCCATGTGTTGCCATGTGTTGCCATGCGTTGCTATCTTGAGGTTCTTCTAAGGGCATTGCATGCCTGTTAGATGTAAATCCCGAAGGGAGTTTCAGTATGGTGTACAGATAAATTGATGAGATTCTATCCGTAGTGTCTCAGCATCTCTACGGTATAGATGAAACCGAGACTGGTTTTGGCATCGGGTTAATACTTGCAACTGAATTGACCATGATAAATTTACGCTGAGCCTCAATCCTGGACGGATACCTGTCGTTTGTCGGAATGTGATAAATATAGCTTGAATGCAGGCTTCCTTAGCTACATATCGCTATTGATATTGATCTCTGGGACAGTCTAATATACTTCAGATAGATTAATTCCACTGCGGAGTAAAACCGAACATTAATGCAGGTCACGAGACCTCAGGGAAATTTGTCTCTTTTCCAGCATCCCTGCCAGATTACGGAGTATTGCAAGGCATACATTCTTTTACCATAATCAGTGTCTAACCCTCAAAGAAAGATAGGTATCATATATGGCAATCTAGATCGTTCTGGATTCGATACTTCCCCTTAATGAGACCCCTTTCGTGCCCCTCGAAACCACATAGAACCGTAGGAACTAGCGCATTAGTGCCCGACGCAATTCTGGTCCCGCAGGGACCGAGCAAAAAGATTAGAATGGGGCCAGAAGTATCATGTGTCATGTCTGGACTTGCACTTTGGAGACTATGGGCGATGGAGCGTTTCTCAGTGTGCCTCTTAATTAAGAGCTTGCCAACTACATTATGGAGGGCGAGACTAGTACGGAAATTAGACAAAGGTATTAGCTTGTCCAGTTTCGAAAGAGGACAGTACGTTACCAAAGAATCAGATATGATTATCCAGAAAGTAAACAAGAGATAGACTCATGATCACCCACAATGTCAAAGTTACTGGGCTCTTGAATAAGCTTTGGGTCAAGAGGAAGCCAGGAAAAGAACTCCGTCATCAGCACGGACAAAAAGGGGCCGCTACTTGGGTAGCCATTTGCCACCAGAAACACGAGTAGTCACGTAAATACATATCATAATCCTCTGAATTCGGAGGATATAACCACCACACTTTGTCTCCGCGGATCTATCAAAAATCCCAAATGTGACTGCGCTGACCATGATGTCAACGAAGTTGAAGGATCAAGGATCAACATCCTAGATCTGGCGATCCTAAAGCTTTAGATCAATTCAATCACTCTAATGGGTAAATCTGTGATCGGAATGCAGTAGCCCGAGTGACTTGGTGTATGTGTATGTGATCAACTTGCATAAATCAGTAGTTTACCCCGTAGTCCCCGGTAGACCCCGCAAGTTTAATATCTTAAGCATCTCGGGGAGTAGGGGTACTACTATCATCATATCATGCATATGAGTGTTCCTGAGGCGACATTTGCAGCTGCACCATAAAGGGGTTCCATGTGACACCTGAGGATCAGGCTCATGCGCTTGAAACTGGTTTACTGTGATCGCTGGATCTACCATAACACTATTACACATCAATATTCGGAGCTTAAGGTCATATCACATCCTGGACTCTGACTGTGTTAGCAAGGATAGAGCGGCCTATAGCACATGACTCTCTTAATTAATTCGAGTCAAGTTTGAATCATGTATGTTGACCTGTCAAATCTGCAAAGCTACCTACTTGGTACTGCGTACGGAGTAGATTACTATCATTCAGTTTTTCTATCCTCTATTGGCCAGGAAGATACTTCGTACCTGATGCCTCAGGTTAATATGCAGTGTAGATCAAGTACCATGTCCTCATCACATACAAACAATCACATCAATAAATCCAACATCTCCCGCAATGGAACCCTTTTCCAGTATGTGATCTGCGGGTACTTAGACCACAATATATCTTGCTAGTCAGTGTTTCGGCGCTCCAAATCCCGGTATCTGGGCTGTATCCGTCCCAACGGATCATGTCTTTTGGTCCATTCTCACTGAGTGGAGTTTGTGATGTATCTACTACTGTCAATGCCTCGTAGTGTACGGAGTATTTCTATCAAATTCATAAGCTGTTTCAGCATTTCCGAGAACGTGAGCCGAGGAGACCACACTAGAGGATGGAGCCGTCATCGTGCTCCATTCTTGCTTGAGAGTTGACTAACTTGACTGAGACTCTGAAATCCCATCTGCAAAGCCGAGGATAGTCCATGTCGATCATCGATGATCCAACCCCCATGGAGCAAGCGCCATCTAGAAAGGGTCATAGTTCGGTACCGTACCTTAGCACCGGCTTTGGAAATATGGTATCTTGGTTGGTATCGGTTACTCCGTTCCTTACAATGATACGATCGGCTTGTATCGTATGTACCAAGTCATGCATTCTTGTCAACAACCCAAAAGTGGCTTGGATGTGGGCCTTAGGAGCAAAGTGGCTGTGCAGAGTCCGTACTGACGGAATGGCTCCGCTGTGGGCTGTGGCTTTCGCGGTCATGAGCCACATGACAACCTAGATTTTGATGTTTGCTAAATCTTTGGTTTCTTGGTCCGCTAGCCTCCGCAACCTGCCTTACCAGGAGTGTACCTCAGGACGGACTCGGGCACTATGAGTATGACGATGTACATGAGGCGGTGCGCAGGTGACACAGACTTTGTTGCATGATTAGACACCTTGAGTACTCCGGAGTTGGCGGTCCTGTGCGTCTTGCTGGACAGGTTCGAAGCAGTTTCGGCAACCCCGACCGACGGACTTGTCAACAAGTCGTCTAAGTAACCCACTTCAGAATAGTCGGCCCATTTGTCAACAAACGCTGAGGGAGGCTTTTGGAAACGACTGAATCCATGATAACCATGGCGCAGATAATTATTAATCTTCCCTACTCTAATGTCCAGTAATCCAGGAATGTCAGCTTGACTGTTGATAATTACAAATCATGTCGGCGGTGCGGTGCCATGCCCGTAGTACTGGCAGGATATGATGATAACAATTCAATAGCCGCATTGCTTATTGGGACACGCATCAGGCTATATTTTTAGTCCTAAAACCACCGCATATACCATGTTCAGAGGGACAATCTACCTCTATGTTGCAGCCAACAGTAGGCTTAACTGGTGCACTGTTACAGGTTAGCAATGCGAACCTATCAGACCTTCTCTAGAGTATCTTACACAATAAATAGACTAGAGCACTGTTAGTCAATGTAAAATTAATGTTTGACAATGACGATAAGCATTATCTTACCCCTCCATCTAAGCATGATGAGCGAGCAGTTGTGTCAGCAAAGAGACAGTCGGTCCATTTCGCAGCAGGAAAGGTACTAGGGTCCGGATTTTGACCATTGGTAAAAGACGTGGTACAGTAGTCAAACAGAAGCATTGCTATGTTAAGCCGTGAAATAAAATTGGGCAGTTCAGCTGAAGACATACACAATGATATTTCATCCTTGGATTGTTAGTGCATTGCCGGTCAATAGACCCCAGGGTCTGATTGTGTGTGCCATTCGCCAGGACTGCAGAAATAGGGTACTTGGGCGAGTGTCATAGGAACCAATAGTAAAAGTGCGAACGTGTACTTCATGATGGCAAAGAATGACAAGAAGAATGAATACTTTGGCCTTGGAGAAGCGTGGGTTGAAGTAATTGCAATGGCTACAACTTTGAGGGATGTCTACCATGGTAAGTTATATATGTTAGAAGCTGAGCCTATGACTGATATGAGATCATTCTCCTTAGTATCAGAAATGTTCGATGGATGAATTCCAATCCTAAAGGATTTGACACCATGATTAGATGCAGCCCTCTATGGTTATATAGGGCTGCTGGACAGCTGGAATTCACGCCCAACGTCCTTTAGGAAATTCTGAAGGACGTTAATAGGAATCTACTGATTTTCATTAACCTTTATGTATCACTCAAGACTGCTAGATGCACCTTTATCCACCCCTTCCTCTGTCTCTAGGGCTTCGCAGTACTAGGGGAGGTATCCTATAGGGCTAATGAACAGCTAGAATATACGCCCAACATTCTTCAGGAATCGGGATGTTGCCGATGGTCTCCGAGATTGGGAAGGTTTGACATCGCTGATCATCTAGGTACTGTGTTTGACTTCTCTATGATGTGCGAATGCGACAGGGCAGAAGGATGGCCTTCCTGATCCTGTGCGTGGGACAATGGTAAAACCACGACATGTGCCCAAGGCCACAAGTCACTCAAGGAACCTACGCATATCGTGGAAACCATCTCATGAGGTTGAGTCTGGGGGAATGTACCTCAAGGAATACAGCAATAACAACCGTTTTCTAACTACAAGTAAATTGACGCTGAGACTGATATGCATCCATGCCAAGATCCATGGTCTTGCTCAGGTTGGCAGTCTGCGGAGGATCCAACCACGGGCTCTTCTGGGAGACTCGGATATTTGTAGCGAGAGAGAAAGGCCGAAAAGAGGAATCTCCACGCTTCGGCCGGGGGGTATCAGCCAATCATTACAAGTCTCGAGCACATTTCCTGGCTCGATATCCTGGATTTGGTGAAGTTCGCAGACCATTTGGGGCACAGCCTGGTGCATCTCAGTCGTGGGTTGCATCAAAGTCAAGACTTGAACATCCAGTACCAACAGGCAAGAGCACTTTTCACCGTTCTTTAACCCCAGAGTCCTACCCGACTCCATGGTAAGAATCGGTCAGCGACATTTGTTCCGGGGTAACAACGAATGATGTCAGCGTGGCCACGATGAAACAAGACAGGACATGGTCCGTGTTCTGTAGGAGAGAAGGCCATCTCATCCTGTCCGTGAGTGCATAGGCTTATTGATACCACGGAAACCTGACGGATTTGACACGTCCCGGGAAGCATGGAGATAAATTCCAGGGTGGGGTAGATGCACATTGGCCTCAGGTACTCGGTACACCTGGTCACTTTTCAGAATCAGTGATGAAAAGACCCCTGCTGTTGTTTTTTTCAGCCTCGTGACTCTTCTGCTCGTTTGCCAGGATGTGGCTCATGCAGTGTAACAGTTGACTCGAGATTTCAGTCATAACCGAAATCCTGTACGGAGTGATAGGCCATGGCCAGTGGTCACTCTGACGCAGGAAGAAAATAATCGCCCCGGCCGCGGAATATTATTCTCCTCACCACATGTACACACACTCGTACCGCGATCGAGAAATATCATATCAACATGTCAGACAATTCAGTTACTAGCGTTTGCTACCAAGGTGTAAGCCTGTCAGGCTGTCAGCCCTACGACGACCCCGGACGGAGTATTCGCCTTCATTGGTGGGTCATCCACACTCACTCAGAAAAATTCAATGAACACGAACCGTGGTCCCTCGGCGACTCCGGAGGGCACACCAGAGCAGACTGTCTATTGCGATGAGCGAGAGCCTCAGGCCGTAGTATGAATGGTTCGAGTGACGGTCAACCAACAGCGTAGGGTAGAGTAGCAAGTAATACCTTACTCCCTGGCACTCTCCTGCGCATCCACGTTTAATTAATATTAATACCAAACCATGACAAACTCAATCACCAACAGAACCATGGATCCAAATGAGGAACCGAGAACCTTGTCATGCAAGGAGCAAACACTGCAGCAAGCTCACCACCAATGAGCACCTCGATCTCAGTCCCCTGTTGACCGACCTGGAACCCACCAAAGTAGGGCCAAAATGATATGAACCAATCGTCTTGAGGAGGCCGTCTATACCTACTTAGGTAGTAGTTAGCGCATTGTGATTCAGGGGCGTTGGTGATCATTGAAACAAATGGATGAGGTTCTGTCGTGGTTCGCTATAGCAGACAATGGTTGCACCTATGCTCTAATCAACATGGCATAGAGTACTGTAGAGAGGAGAAAGCCATTGGTTAACTAACTGTTCGTGCTAATCAGAAAGTAGAGATTGACAAACAGCTCCCACAGAGAACATGTAAAGCTGCCATACAATTATCTAAGCAGGTTTTGAGCATGACAACAATGATCCTGGTTTTCCGAGTAAACAGCGTAGTTCCGGCACCGACCTGTTTACATACCCTAGAAGATCATTGAGCAATAGCCTATGCCTCGCATATGAGCATCCACAACTTAACTTGATTCATCCTTCCAAAGCCACAAAACCAGTTGACTCCGCTTGTCAAACTGATATTCTACTCAGGCTGAGCAGGAGAATAAAAGCGCATATGGTGCTATACCGTGGTAAGGCACTTTCGTCTCCCTTTGTCGACTCCTCGGGTTGAAAACTGATTGCTGATGTCTGTATTGAGCAGGTTGTGTCTGTGTTGCGTGAGAAGGACTGATCAACTGGTTAAGACCCATACGTGGTCGCACTGCACAAACTATCTAAGGGGAAAAGAGATAGCACTATCATATTGGGACACTATGGTCATGTCAGTAGGGTTCAGACCGTTCGAAACCTACGAACATGCTCTTATGGACATGAACAAGTGCATAACTTCCCTTGCGTATGCGCAAGGATGCCAAATATGTAACACATTTATGCTACTTCTGACCAAGGGGTATCCGTTGAAGCTTTATTCATCGGCAGGAAATTATCCAGTCAGACTTAATTCAATTAAGCCCAGTAACCTGATCAAGAAGGCTTAGAGAAGTCGACAGCGGGGCTGTTAGTATGTACATGGGTTAACAGCAGCTATCTAATGGGAAACAGAAGTCGATCAATGGACTACACGACAGCACTCTGGTCATAGTATAGATCGCACGCGTGAGGGTGCTGAAGACAGTACTTCGGCACCAGGTTGCCGGCCTGAACACCGTTTGCCAGCAAGTACTCTCGGAAGTTGAGGATACGCTGCGTCATGAGCGTAGTCCGCTTCTTCCCATTTGCATCGCGGTTGCCAGACCAGACCAGTTCGGCCAGAGCTGCGGCGCGGGGCCAGAACTTGCTCGACACTGTCACATCATCTACCTGCTCGCTCCAGAGAGGCGCGGTCGCGCCGATGATGTGCTTGGCTTGTGCATCGGTCAGATTTGTTGTGAAGTCGTAGTCATAGATCCGCTGCCATGTCTTATAAGGAGCGCACCACGAGCCTCCAATGCCGCCATAGTTGAAGTTTGGGGTGCTGGGGTCCGGATTGCTCATGACGTTGTACCTGGGGTCATTGGTGACGTATCCGCCAGAGCCGCAGTCAAGATAGAAAAAGTCGGCGGACGATACGATGACATCGTAGCCCCGGGCCGTCAGGTTCTGAATGTATTCCAGCCCGTTGTTCCAGGTCTGCATGACAATGTCCTTGGGCACGTCATGAGCGTGCTCCGGAGAGAGAACAATATCCTCCCACATGATCAGACGGCGCTTCTCGCTGACGTTGCGGAAGATGGGAACTGCATGATCCACCCAGTACTGAGACAGATCGTGGTAGGTGCGCGAAGGATCTTCTGCGAACCATGCCTGGACATAGGTACTGAAATTGAAGCAATTGGGTTGAAGCTCGTCAGCTCCGACGTGGAACCAGTTGTCAGTAAAGACCCCCGACAGCTCATTGTAAACATCCCGAACGATGTCGTACGTCTTGTCGTAGATAATATCCAGCTGGCCCGGGTTGGGTTGAACGGCCGTATGATATTGCCAGACGTCGTTGGACCACCAGGAATCGGCGCAAGTCACCATCTTCGGGTCTGCCTGTTTCCAGCCAGACGATGAATGGCTAGGCATATCGACTTCGGGGATGACACGGATACCTCGAGCACGGGCGTAGGCAATAATTCGGCGGATGTCAGCGTGCGAGTAAATCTCCCGGACCGAGTATGCATCTTTCACCATCTCCGGATGTGCCTTGATCTGTACAGGCCACGACTGCGTGTCATCCAAGTGCCAGTGCAGTACATTGAGCTTGGACAGTGACATGGCGTTCAACTGCTCCAGAATCTTGTTCACGGAGATGAAGTTGCGACCAGTATCGATCATGATGCCGCGATAAGGATAGAGAGGCGCATCCTGAATACTGACGGGCTGCTCGATAATTAGTCCACCTTTCCCATCCGAGATGACGATCTGTTGAAGGGTGCTGAACGCATGCAGAGCACCCCAAACGGTCTTGGCAGTAATTTGAATGGTATTGGAGCCCTCCTTCACATCCAAGGTGTAAGATTCGTCCACACCGTGCTGGAGATCGGCTTTGAGATCGTCAACCTTCACATCGACGAATTGTAGCGAGGACGAGGCACGTTTGCTCTTCGTGGAGGCGGAAGGTGTAGCTGTTGGGAACGGCTGGAAGGAGGAGATCGGCGCTTCTGTCGCAGCAGGAACCCATTGAAGCGAGACGATCGTCTTCCAGGCGCGGTCCCATCCTTGCCAAATGATCTGGCTGTCGGAACCGCGGTCTGTACGCAGAGTGAGATAACCTGCAAGGCGTTTAGGCCCCGATGACGCCCAAGTGATATTGCGAGGAGCCGGCAGAGGATTGACGCTGACAGCGGCGACCGACGAGGCGACCGCAAGGACTACGGCGCAGATGCTGGAGATGAGCATGATCGCAATAATCAATCCAACAACACAGGCATTGAACAGGTTTCGTTTGAGGGATATGTGTAGGACAGGGGGTTTGAGTGAAAACGACATCAGAACCAGAGGAGGAGGAATCTATTTAAATATTAGCCTTACAAGGTGAATCCTTCGAGCGCGCTGATCGACACCAATAATCTCCTGCATTCCGGTCCTACAGTCCATCTTCGCGACTTTCGTTCTGCCAACGCGTCGATCGAGCAATCAGAATGCAATCAGAATGGGAAGCTACAGCTCAAGGTCCGTCCATCCGCCAATCTCTGGAAGGTATCATCAACGCTAATTTGTCCAGAGCATACACGTTCTCTGTCGATGATTAGTCCATGCTTCAGAATCTGGGGGCTGGACGCCAATCACGGCCCACTTGCTTTCTCTCATTTGCTCTTGTGACTGTGATCATGATTATTAGCAAAAAAGGTCAACACTGCGCCTTGAATTGTTTGGGACTCTACCCGCGATCCAAGAATGCTTTGGTTTCATCGCTGGTTCCAAGGGTTACATCCGCCTTTGTTCCCGCGCTGCAACCTGGATGGTCCTTCATTATCGAAGGTCCCCAATCTTCCAGGTCTGTTCTGATCGGCAGATACCACGCGATATCGTCAGTGCAGATTTTATCGGCTTCGTTCCTGTGATGATACCTTGCCACAGCTCGTATCTGCAGATAAACGGCCATCTCCCCGCACAAACTGGATGATCAAGTGGACAAATTCACAAGGTGGAGGGAACTAACGACGGGCAACAATGCGACCAAAATGGCTTGGAGATTGCATCTACTAAGCTGTCACAGTGACATCGCGTAGATGGACGAAACGAAGATAACATTATGTGGTCTATTAGACTGTCTTCTCAAATGTTTGGAATCCTCTTGATACACTTCACGCGATCTCTTCTGGCAAAGGCTCGTATTGCTCCTTAGGTTTGATTATCGCAAACATGGGAAGCAATCGCTACTGCGAGGACAAAATTGCTCTTCTTGCAATTTCCGCACTGACCTGCCTATATCGTTAACCTCTAGGAAGGACCCAATTTTCGGCATCAGAAATTCGAACTACAAGCATGTATCTCCACAACCGACGTCATGTTGTGGGCTCTTGTCAAAGATGGAACTACGGGCCTTCCCGTTGGTAAGCAAATACCACGGTTCCAGCACCCATGGGCAAAGTCCATCTCCCAGTGTATCTCATGTGGGACAAATTTCGTCTGCTCTCAAGCTCAAGTTTGCTTCTAGCCAGATTGGAGTGGCTTTCGCAGAAGTCTCATCAGAGATAGCAGGGAGCTGAGTATATTCAGTTTGACACTAGTACAATCTACTCTATCTTACATACAGCAACCACTTTATGCTCGGAAAGAATCAATGACAACTCTTCCCATACTTGACCAAACGCCAATAATTATACGGCATCGGGGCCAAAAAACCAGCACCCATGGACACCAGAGCAGCCGCCCAGAACCGCGGATCATCCAGCAGCACCGCACCCCCGGTGAGATGGTAATCCACCAGATTCTGCACCGTCTCCATGCTGGCCATGGAGACGAGACTCATACCCGTCGCAGTCCGAAACGCCAGTCCCCAGGGGAGTTTGTCCGCTCCACGTCGCAGGAGGACAGTCTCCAGAAGAATTGACGTGGTGATTCCACTCGCCACTGCCACAAAACATCAGTCATCTGATCAAGCCTGAGGACAACGACTAGAGATGAACTTACTAGAAACACCCATAATAGCACCCATCCCCCAATGCCCATAGAAACTTTGAAGCACCCACAGCGCCGAGAAATCACCCAGTGTGCATCCCGCCAAGCAGCGGAGGGTGTTGACAGCTGCGCGCTTCCAGCCTTGTTTAGATGACCAGAAGGATAATTTGAGGACAGATTTTTGTGTCTCATTCTCCTTCTCCTTCTCCCTCTTCGAGCAGCATTTTGTAACCTGATGCTGCAGTTGGGATTGAGAAGTGTAGAGTCTCTGAAAGCGGGTTAAGGGTCTGCTTGAGAAAAGTAGCTGGCGACCACTAAGGCGGGAAGTGAACGGTGAGGATACGCGAAGCATGATGATTTCATCTAGAATATTAGATCTTTTCTAAGACAACTCAAAGGAAACATTGGTATCAAGTTTTGGGTTGAGGAAGAGGTATGTATATTGTCGATAGTCCGGGAGGCAAACGCCGAAGCCTAGAAAACGCGAAAACCGCGCAGATGAAAGTGGAGAAGTGGGATTGGTCAGTCGGCGAAGTACATCGCTCGGGATTAATCATGTCCCATATCGAAATAGAAGATCTTGTCAATGATGCAATTAAATACCACTGGGTTATATGGCCTGGAAGACAACAGTTTGAGGAATTGACGTTGGGTGGATAGTTCGACACGGCACGGTAACTCAAACATGCTATGCTGACCGCGGCCGTCGGCCATGTTTTCATTCACAACACAGACTAAGGTACTCAAAATGCTATATCATAAACTCATGCAAATTACGCAACCTCGAAACTCCGCTCCTTCTCCATCCCCTCCTGGAACGCATTCTTCAATGCAGACGCCTCCTCCGCCGAAGGCGCCACACACGGCCGCCGCGGCAGCGCGCCGTACCCGCGATATGACTGCAGGGCGCTCTTGACCGCGACAAACCCACCCTTGATCGCCAGCCAGTCCGCGCGCGCGACGACCGCCTGCAGCGCCTGCGCCTCGGCTAACTTCCCGCTCTGGTAGAGCTCCATGAGGCGCACGCACGAGCGCGGAATCAGATTCGCCACGCCGCCGATGATGCCCGCGCCGCCGGCGATGAGGGTCTGGAGGGTGAAGTCGGCGGAGCCGCCGAAGGTGAGGAAGTCGGGTTTGGCCTGGGCGGCGATGCGGGCGAGTTTGCCCGTGTTGCCGCAGGTGAGCTTGACGCCGACGATGTTGGGGTGTTTGGCGAGGGTCAGGATGTCGTCGGAGGTGAGGTCTAGGCCGGAGGAGGCGCCGGGGAAGTTGTAGATGAGGACGGGGATCGGGGAGGCGGAGGCGACGTCGCGGAAGTAGTCGAGGAGGGCGGCGTTGTTCACGAGGGACTTGTAGTAGCAGGGGGGCAGGACGAGGACGTAGTCTCCTCCGGCGTCGGCGGCGTCCTTGCAGAACTGGATGGTTTCGCGGGTGGAGGATGCGCCGCAGCCAACGATGAGGGGCATGGACGTGGCTCCGGCGGCATCGAGGGCGCGGCGGGTGGCTGCTGTAATGAGTTTGCGTTCCTCACGGTCGAGATGGACGGCTTCGCCGTTGCTGCCTTGGACGACGAGGCCGGTGACACCGGCGTTGGCGAGGTAGGCGGCGTGTTTCTCGACGGTGGGGAGATCGACCTCCTCGTCGTCCTTGAAGAAGGCGACCGTTGGCACGTAGACGCCGGGGACGAGAGGTCGTCTTGTTGTTGTTCCGTTTGTCGTCATTTTGTCTTGTGTATACTAGTGGTGTTCTATGGTGGTCGTGAGCAAATGATCTCAAGGGTAGTCCAGTCCTCGGAACAGTGTTACCAGGTAGTCGAGCTCAATTTGGAGGATTTATCGGGATTGAGAAGAATAGAAAAAGGGAGGAAAGGGTTTGTTAAAGAGGACAGAGACGGTGGGACGCCTGCCATGATTAAGGAATGGGAATGTGGTTCCAGTGCCGAGCCCAATTGATGCGATGATGAAGATTGATCGCATTAAGTTCAAAGGCCGTCTACAGACATTTCGGCCAGTGGAAAAGAGTGGACACTGGGAAAACCCCCACGTCTGGACCCCACAGAATGGAGGCCTGTTAGGAGTCGGAATCCAGAATACGTGGACGAGACTTTGGAGAAGATCAGAGAGCAATTGTAACTCTTATTGATATTATTGGTGGTGGAGTTGCATCTGATGACATTGGAGCATGCGTCGAAACTGATGCGGTAGCTCGATTCTACCTATGTAACCCACGAGGACTTGAAGATGCAATACTACTATTTGCTACGGAAGAGATACATCTTTGGATCATCCTCTCAATGTAGTATGGAATCGAAAGAACATTAGATAACTGCTATGGAATGAGGCCGTGACCCCCACGTACTCCTCGATCCGGGGTCATCATTGTAGCCTGTAAAGGTGGGGAATATCTCCATTCTCCAGCAGAAGGAGTAGCAGCAGCAGCAGCAGGAGGGCATTGTGTCCCGGTAGATCAAAACTCTCGTACTACGAGTACAACGATCTTTCTGGTCGGCAAGAACTCCGATGAAAGCCCTACGGAGTCACCTTTGAGGTCGAGGAATCAGTCTCTAGAGTCTACAAGGATGAGAATGAATCGCTCATCTTCCCCTCGTTGTGTGGGGGTGGGGGATATTGTAACTTCAACTGCAAGAAGGCAAGAAGAGTCCGTGTGTTGCTGTTGGATGATCATCTGATATAAACTACCTCAAATACTCTATCATATGCAATTTATCAACCCGCGAGATTGTCAATTAGGGTTTGGTTGGTATCTAAATGTGTTGTCTCCAGTCAAGCTCAAAATGCCATGACTACTTATTGTGTACTTTTTTGTCTATCCCCGCATTTGCATATGACCACGTTGGGAGGCGTCTTTTTAGTATCAACTACGATTTTCTTTCTTTTTTTTTTTTTTTTTTTTTGTTTTATATTTCCACGTTTGGTGGCGTCTTTTTTTTATAAACTACGTTTTTTTTTTTTTTTTTTTTTTTTTTTTGTGGAGTATCACATACTGACTATGGCACTTAATTTTCGCTCATCTGAAATGCTGATTCGAATATACAATGCCTTATTGTTCTCTAATACATATAGTCCTTGGGGATGACAATAGTGATTGAGGATGAGGACAGTCCTGTATTCTGCTGACACAATAATACACTTCTCCCCTTATCCCTGAGAGCTTCTATTCCGCAAATACTGTATTGGGCCATACCATATCCCTGTAATTAATGGCGACCGCGAAAAAAAAAAAGAACGCGAAGACGACGAGGGCAGGGCGACGAAGCAGGAGAATAGGTTCGATTCACCTTTCACCTCCAGATGCAATGGCAATAGAGTCAATCAATTGAGCAACACAAGATGAATTGAGACACAATCGCATCAGTTTTTACAGCATGTCCCTATATATATCATCCTCTTCGGTTGCATCCTATATCCAATCTCGTCGTCCACCATCAGCATCATCATCTTATTGCATGACGAGTCCATCTCATCGAATGACGAGTCATCTGCCGCTGCTGCAATCAGATCATCATGGCCGTCCGATCGAGGTCGTCCCTGCGCTTCTCAGTGCGACGGGATGACAATGCCTCTGGTCATGATGACGACCACCACCAGGACAACCACGACAACCCTCTGCCGTCTTCTCCCCCTGCAAAGAGGCCTCGGCTTCAGCAGCAACAGCAGCAACAGCAGCAACAGCAACAGCAACGTCGTCAGCCACCTTCGTCCCGCCGTCGCAAGAGCTCTCCCGACTTACTTGATACTACTATTGAAAACTCCAGTCATCGTATTCCCCCGTCATCCAAAACTCCTCAGATCGTGCGACAGGCCGCTCACTCTCCTCTCCCTCCGCCGCCGCCGCGCTCATCTACGCGCCGGCCACCTGCTCCCTCCACTGCCAGCGACAGCGCATCCTCCTCATCCTCGTCCTCGGCGTCCGACTCCGCCCGTGTTTCGCTTCCCAGAACCCCGCACACTACGGGACAATCTCATGAGCACCATCGCACTCCGCTTTCGGCTTCTGCCGCGCTGTATATGCGTGGTGGTGGTCGCGAATCGCCGGATCCCTTAGATATCATCTCTCCTGCCCCTACCAAGGCCAATTCGCAGCCTCGCAAAACACCCACTACGTCCACTCCGACCTCTACCACCCGTTCTACGCGCCGGTCTCGCCCGCGGCAACCTGTCGCATCAGACGCGGATGCGCAGAAGCCCTCTGAACAGACGAGCAGTCGGCGGAAACCCAACTCGGCCAATCCTCAGACGGAAACGCAATCACAGCCTAAGGAGGGACCCGCCCGTCACAGTCCAGCCGCTCCAGAACAGCGCCGGTCGCTTCGTTCCAAGGACAGTAATTCACGGCTGCGGAGCGAACTGGCGTCGTATTTCTGGAACTATGAACAGATTTTGAATCTGGACCCTCCGAAGACCGTGGAACTACTGACCGAGAATACCACGATCAAGTTGATTGACGACCTGACCGAGCCTCTTACCGCCATACAATCCTCTACTCCCGACTCCGAGTCCCCATTTGGAAACCCTCTATTGCAGCTCCATGACTGCGAAAAGATATCTCTGCCGGAACCAGAGCCGGGGCCGAGTTCAGACGCTGCGCCCGGAGATGTCAAAGAGGAAGACCCTCTCAATGAAGGACACTATTTCCGCGCCCACCGGAGAATGGAGCGGCAGGAGAAACAGCTCCGAAACATCGAGCGCGAACGCGCCCAGCATGAGAAGATGCAGCTGGAGCGCCTATTAGACGAGCTCAAAGGCCACGACTGGCTCCGTGTGATGGGTATTACTGGTATCCACGAGCACGAGAAGAAGCTCTACGAACCCAAACGCGACTATTTCATGAAAGAGATCGCAAGCCTGATCGAGAAATTCCAGATCTGGAAAGAAGAAGAAAAACGCCGGAAGCTCGATAAGGACAAGCCCTCGCTCCGCGCCGAGATATCGCCATCTACCGCCCCCACGAGCAGAGACCGCACCACCTCCCAGAAGCGAAAACTCAGCGATCGCACCCCAGATACTACCGCCGATCGACCAACACCCAATGGCGCAGCCACCTCCGACGCCGAAAGCGACGGCGAACCCCCAGACCCAAGCGACGTGGACGCCTGGGCCGCGCACCAACTCCAGCAGGAAGCGCGCTCCGCGACGGCCGGCAAACGACCCAAACCATCGACCGAGGCCCCACGACGCCGCAAATCTTCCGCCAACAAGTCCTCCACCGCACCGCCCGTTGTCGCAAAGCCAGCAACCCCTCCTCCTCCCGATAGACCATTCACCTCATTCTACGCAAAGCCTCATCTGCGCGATGCCGCCCTCTCGCCGCACCGCAAGGGCCGCGTCCGCCTGGCGTTCGGCCACCCCATCCCCAAGATGGAGGTGCGCGAGTTCCAGCCGCCGGCGGATATCCTGACGCCTGAGGCGATCGACTCCTGCCGCAGGAAGCGGAGACGGATGAGAAGGGAGAGTCGCGGCTGACATGTCCTATCCTTCATTTATACTGGTTGTCGCTTCTTCTGCGATTGTTGTTTCCCTATTTCAGGTACCGGTGGTGTTATAGGTTGGGTTGGTGTTTACGGGATATCCAGTCTGGCGAATGGCAATGGGCGCATATCTAGCATACATAGCATTATTACTTGAGCGCTGCAAGCATGTTGGTATGGAATGTTACATTACATTATCTTTGATCTGTCGGTTCTCCGCATACATACGGGCCGGAGCAAATGTACTCTGTACAATTACCTCAACCCTTACTACCCGAATGGAAAACAAGGAATCTAACATAAACAAAGAGGTATCTCATGTCTATAGATATCGGATGAATCGATATATACAAGGCAGCCGATGCCACTGCCCACTGTCCCATATATACAACACCCAAAAGCCCAGAACGCCATGCAATGCAATGCAAGAATGCCGTAAATGAAAGATTAAGCATTATTAGCGCACGAGAAGCTCGCGCTGCTGGGGTTATCATGTATCGCCTTTCCGGAGACGTACAAGCCCAGACCACACAGCACGGCGGCAAAGACCACGCAGAAGAGATTAACGACTGTCAGGAACATCTTGCGCGGGGAGCACAAGTACTTGCCCCTGTTGAGGTAGAGCCAGAAAATACCGCTGAGGCCGTAGGTGAACCAGGAGGCGAAGAGGGCAGTCTGAAGATGAGGTGTCAGAAATCGAGGTGAAGAAAAAGAACGGGAAGAGACTTACGATCAAGCTCAACAGATTGCTGAAGACCGGAATGGCTTCGGCGATGATCCAGGCGACGATCCAAAGGGAGAGCGCGATGGCGACCCAGGAGCTCACGGCAACCCAGTCCCGTTGATGAATTCGTGAGGTGCCTTGGAAGATGCGGATGTAGACGTATTTAAAAGCAACGTGGCCGTTAATGACGCCGGCGATGATGATCTGAGTAGCATTAGTACTGGAGACATGTTTTCAAATGCGGCTGTGGACATACAGTAGGCAAGGCGATGCCGTAGGCAACCTTGGAGACTATCGGAGAGGCACTGCCTAGTGCAGGTGAAGATATCGAGGCGCCGCCGTAGATGTAGATGACGATGGCGGCGACGATGTAAAGGCAGACATCGACGCTCTGCAGCAGCATCAGGGCCTTGGGGAAGTCGCGAGGATCTTTCAATTCGGCCATGAGACCGAAATAGGCTGCGTGCCCGGCTGCGAGCCAGTTAGTCGGGTTGAATTTCGAGTTCTACCGAAATAGGAACTCACAGAAAGCAAAGACAATGTTAGTGACGGCAGAGAACCCATGGACCAAGTCCGTGTCGACAGTTGCCATGACCTTTCCACCCGGATGCTTTATAATTACGCCGATCATACAAATGATCACCGCGGAAATAATGCTGGTAAAAGCTAGGGTGGAAGTTAGCTACCAGATTCGGTCAGATAGGAGGTCATCTTACAAACTAGAGAGAGCCAGGACATCTTCGCCAGTGTCCGCGGCAAGGACAGGATGAACGAAACAACCATGCCCACAACACCGAACACAATTGAACAGGTCCCGTGACCCGTGATCGTGTTCATGGCAATGACAAAGGTGAGGAGATGACTAGCCATGACGAAGACCAGGAATAGCACCTGGGCTGCTCCAAGAATCTCACGGCCCCAACTGCCAAAGACCACCTCGCCGGCATCACCCATATTTTGAACCCAAATGAAGCTGAGCTTGAACTGCCCAAGAACGTATCCGGTGTAGGTTGAGACGATACCGAGACTGACCAGAAGAATGACAGAACTAGGGCAAAAATCAGCAGCCGATCGAATGGGAAGCTCAAAAGTGGTCAACATACGGAACCAGGCCCAGGCCAGCGACAGCAGCAGGCAGCGACAGAACACCCAGCGAGACAGTTTCGGCAACCATGAGCAGACCACATTGCCTGTGACGGGAGATAATGTCAGTTGGTGGTTATCCTAACAATCGCGGGGACTGAATATCAAATACGGACCACCATTTCATGACTTTATATTTGACCTCCGCATTCGACTCATCGCCAAAAGCATCCTGCCTGTAGGCAGGTGTGGCGTCATACTTCTTCTCATCTTCTGCCAAAGATGCATCACGGCTAGCAATGCCGTTCTCTTGTGGATTCTCGGGGTCGGATACAGGAGGAACATCGACGATCTGAGTCATGATGGCCGTTTTCCCCTGGTCTAGCAACTTCTTCCTCAACCAAACAACAAAATATCAAGCTTGGGGTATAGTACAAAAGAATAGAAATGCTGCAATGCTCCAATGCTCCAAGTTGAAAGAGCGATTGTAGAGAAACAGTCCTGTTGAGAGGAAGTTTCGACCAGGAAAAGAACGGAGGAGCTAGGAAGATAAAGAGGCAAAAATACGATGTAGATCTCGACTCGCCTCGGATGTTTTATATATATATATATTTTTTTTTCTTCTTCATCTTGCCCCTGTTGGCCAGACTGACTGAGATTCTGACTCTTTACTCTAACTCGGACCGTTCGACGGGAGTGGAACCGCAGGTTTCCATGTCCCATTCCATAATGCTTGAGCCTTGCCCGCCACCGGCGATGATCGCGTGGTTGCAGTGGGCCGGCAGAACGAATCATCCATTTCGAACGTAACAAAAACTGTTCGCAACGGCGGTGTCTATCCCGAAAGACCGCAAAAAAGATCCGCTGTGGACCTGGGGAAGAAGAAATGTAAAACACGAGGCTATCCGATGTCGGTCTGCTGTTGGACTTTTGCAGAAAGCCAGCTTAAGAGGTAGGGAATGGGGATTTGCAAGAGGTTTGCACACTGGGAAAAGAGGGAGGAAAAATGATGAAGTCAGACATGAGCTACTGAGAGATAGAGTCTAGCTTGGAAATAAGAATGACACTAGAAGAATCAGCAGTCGAATAAACTGGCCGCATCTTGTCTGTCTCTATCATGCAGCCATCGCCGATCCGATCCAGGAAATTGTTCCCAGGGATCGAAATTACTTAAGCCTTTTCCGGTGAAGCTTCCTCTACCGACAGACCGACACGCCGAAGTCTTTGTCACTACTACCTTACTACTGTACTCTCGGAATTCTTCCTAGATGGATTTATAATTACTAAAGTCTGCCTCTGTATTAGTTAACTATAACGTTCAACATCCGATTAATCAGCATCAATAATGAGTGCGGTTCTGCCAGAACAGTATTATTCCTGCAGAATGAATGAAATTAATGGTCCCTTGGATTTATGCCACCCAATGCAGATCTGCCGTAGCGCTAGCAGATTAGGTTATGGATGCCTTAGTCATCCATCATCCCCCCTCATTCATTTCTTCCCTTGCCTACGGAGTACCTTACCTGCTATCAAGCCTATCATTCCATCTACTCCGTACCTCTCTACTTCGTATAGATTACTCGTTGGCCTTACTACTGACATAGCTACTGCACTAGGGCAGTCAGATGGTCCGAGACTAGAGGGATGATCTTGTAATTCAAACCCAACCACAGGCTGTTTGAGCGGACGCTCTAATCTAGCCTCTGCCCCAGTACTTTAAATTTCCAGTGAGGCTTTCCTCTAAGGTATTTTCAAATTTGAAACACGGGGTCAAACGCACATACGAGTACGACTGTGCTGCTTATGATGAGGAGCTATCCACTATAAGACAAAGTACGGGTACAGCCGGGCGGCTTCAAACGGACTCGATTGCTCTGAAGTCACAATGCTCGAATACCGAACTCGACGAGTGGAATCGGCCTGTCAAATCGGGCGGTTTACACGATTCCCCAGCATTTCGGCTACGAACTACCGCATAATCATGCAATGCTTCAATCAAAATTATGGCTACAGCCGGATATTTTGGTCGGAAGCGACATGCTTACCCCCTAACCCGTGTCTAAAATGTGGATATCACCCCGGACCCCGGACAGAACCCAGTTTTGTCCAGTCTCCAGAGTCCAGGTATCATTCCCCGACTTCGACGGTCCCACTGCTTCCACTTTCCGATAGTGCGAGGGGGGACTTGGGGAGAATGGAGTCAATCCACCCTCTGGTGACCACGCAAGTGCATTCGAGTGGACACTGTAGTAGTCATTACTCAATAGATATCAACCCCCCGCTGGCCGAACAGTGTAAGATCATCCCGTCAGCATCTCGAAGCACGGGTGTGGAGATTCTCCCTCAGTTACGGCATATTGACTCAGATTCTCGAGCGGGGAAGATAGGTGTTTTGCCTGGCTATCCTCGACGAGGTAGTTCGGAGAGTGCCGTCCATTCGGCGAACAGCCATTATTTCGCATAGGAGGTGGGAGAGACAAGCCTCGGACGAGAATCTGGACAGCTCGGGTTCGGTTGACCACGGCTCTTTACGTTTTGACGATGATCATCCGCGTTCGGCTGGACTATCTCGATCAGGTTGGGATTTGCACACTTACTGCTGTGCCTGATACATGGGGATATCGATATGAACGGATACTTGTGAACAAGGTCGGTCTTTGAGCCGTCGGGCTCAGGACTTAACCAAGCAAGATGTTGCCCCCTTTTCATTCTTAAAACTGATCATTGACGAATTCAGTCTGCGATCTCTTGTGGAAACTGGTTGCAGACACCCCAGCTTCTTTCAGATGCACTGCAAATTTTCTATGCCAACATGGCCTCACACTGACTCAGAAACTTAATCTTGATCTTGATCATCTCTTACTCTTGAATGATCGGCTCTGGAGCATTTGCATGCTGAGCCTCGCAATCGAGGACACTAACAGACCTAAATCCCATTTACGAGTTGCTTAATATTTCGAGACGTCTTTGGACCTGTGATGCCGGTATAGAGTAGTCCGGCATTGCTCACGAAGCACCGTCTAGAGCCGTCATATTCTGAACACGCCTTGTCAAAGAGAGACAATCCCAAACAGTTGCAAACAGACCATACCAATACTTGCCTATATTTCCATCGTCAGTCGCAGCAAGGATGTCAATCAACAAATATCGGAATCAAGAATTATCCAGCTACTTTCAAGCGCTTACTTCTCCACAAAAGTGAGCATGCGACAGTAATGACTCCTCTGCTACTTGCTTTTGCCGAAGTGGATGTCAGATTTGATGCATCAACTGTCAATGCACTGACCCCCACCCTCCACGCGGGGTTGTCACTTGTCACATCTTGCCTCCATACACCCCTGTGACACGGCAACGGAAGTTTTCCAGTCAAATGAAGAGCATGCCCACACAATCATTTGAAGAGAAATTGAGAAAAGAACTGTTCCTGATGCGGCATAATTTCTATGCAGAGTTCGGGCAACCTGCACTGCTTCCAAAAATCGGTACGCGGAGCGCCGGCCACATGTCCGAGCTGCTTAACTCGCTTACGCGATGTAGCCGCGATAACCTAACTAAGAGTAATAGTGACCACAATGACTCAGGTGAGAGGGGCACGAGGAGCGATACCGACTGATCATGCATATTTAATTGTCAGCACTGCCAGCAATGGCTCAGAACCCTCTCGCGGAGCCATTGCAGGCTAGAACCTTCAGTAGACCATGGACGCGGAGAACCAGAATGACAGCAGTGTCGAGGACGTGGAAAACTCGTCCTCGAAGGACTCGTCTTTCTTCACTCAGAAAGATGCGAGCCAGGTCGTCGGCAGACTGATCAGCACCAATTATGCGGTGATGATGGCCGGTATGAACGGTATGTGATTGCTCACGGCTGGGGTGTGAGAAGGATCCGGACTGATGAATGTTCAGACGCTGCCACCGGTGTGCTCATTCCATATCTTCAGCCCGCATATGATATTGGCTTGCTGAAAGTGTCCATGGTCTATCTGATCAACTTCGCCGGATGGCTAGTGGCATCTTTCGCCAACATTCACGTCTGTTCGAGGCTGGGAAGCGGCGGGACACTGGTTGTCGGAGCCACTATCCAGTGCTTCGGGTACGTGCTCATGTTCTGGAAACCTCCATATCCTCTTTTCATGACTGCCTTCTTCTTCACCGGCATGGGTGTTGCTTTCCAAGACGCACAAGCGAATATTTTCACGGTCACGGTCAAGCACGCGCATCGATGGCTCGGCATTCTCCATGCTGTTTACGGAGTCGGCACGATTATCGCGCCGCTGATCGCGAATACTATCGCCTCTCGAACACCATACTGGCACTATTACTACCTCGCGACGTTTATTCTGGGAGTACTCAACATTGTCCTCCTGGCTTGGACGTTCCGGAGAGGTCTATTCAAGCCAAACGTGTCCAATGCCAAAGACACGGCCAATGCCGAAATGAAGGCCACACTAACCAATAAAGTGGTCTGGATCTTCAACGGCTTCTTTTTCCTATATGTCGGTGCTGAAGTAGCGTCGGGAGGTATGTAGCCGACTTGCCATCACCGTCTGCTTGCAGAAGAGCTAATATGGGACCACCCAGGCTGGCTGGTCCAATTCCTCGTCTCCGTCAGACACGGAGACCCCAAGAAAGTAGGCTATGTGGCCTCTGGGTTCTGGTCCGGGTTCACCCTCGGACGGGTCCTCCTCGCAGACATCACGCACAAGCTCGGTGAGCGTCGGATGGTGTTTTTCTATATCGCTCTCGCCATAGCGCTGCAGGTCATGTTCTGGCTGATACCGAACATTATCGCCAATGCAGTCACCGTTTGTCTTCTGGGTGGGTAGCTCTTTCGAGTCGACCTTCCAGTCATTTCTTGAGACGGCGGGCTGACATGATCAATAGGCTTTTTCATCGGCCCATTCTACCCTGTCGGACTATATGTCCTGACGAAAGTCATCCCACAGGAACTTCACATCGGCGCCTTAGGTAGGTCATCTGGTTCCTCCTCCCTACTTTTGATCCTTGTGCTGATTTCACGCCGATAGGCTTCACAGCGAGCTTGGGACAAGCTGGATCGGCTGCATTCCCCTTCATGACTGGAGCCATCGCTTCAAAGACAGGGGTACAGGTTATGCAGCCGATTATGGTTGGCTTGTTGGTCGGGATCGGGATATTCTGGGCTCTGCTCCCGAGGCAGCGCTCAACCAAGCTGGACGGACAGCCTGATGCCCTCACGGTCACGAGGAATTGAGATTGGAGTCGAGGTTGGGAAATCTTACATTCACTCTTCATGTTGGGATAGGGAAAATGCGTCCATGATGCAATGGAGTCAGATTCATGGCTGATCAGTCTGTCGACTGACTCCAGCTCAACAATCAACAGACAAAAGTGGCCTTAGCAATAGTTACTAAAGAAACAACACATTCACTGAGAAATACCCCATGCAGCTGGCATAACATGCTGCATAATAACGATGTAGCACAACGGCGGCGTTTTGCATTGATGTATACACGACACTTTATCCTAGCACATCCTCTCTGGGAGGAAGGAGGAATAGTGAGATGAGTGCTAGCATTTACTACCGGATGTCAAAATATACTGAAAGTGCAAAAATAAAACGAATGGAACGACCGGGTTGGCATTTCCCCTTAGTATTTATGTTTACATATATATGCTTACCAACTTGATCATCACTGAGTTAGTGTGTAGATAGAGTCTGAGCTGGGTTCAGATCGCGGCAAGTTCAGCAGAGCGTTTCTAGTGCTATGGGCTGTTACATATACTATTATCCAGCCTTTCAATGTATGCAGCCCAGAATCCGCAAGAGATTGAATACTCACAGGCCACCACACCCCAACTCATCTGATGCTAGAATTCCCGGACTGTGTCAAGCATCAGCTTTCCAAAATGTACGTCCAACTACGCCGGCTCAGCGCAAACCTCAGACGGGGGACCCGTGTGGCGTCGGGTCCAACCAAATCCAGAGATGAAATGGCTGCTATATTCTGGTCTAGCCGATTATCGCGTCTTGCACAGCCGCGGTGTTTCCTGCGACGTCTACTCGTTAACAGCGTTGACCGCTAACTCAGTGGTTGCCCAGGTAGTACTGTATAGCTGCCTGTCGGCTGAACGGTCAGGATCATTGCAGGTTCTTTTGTAGCCCTCCAAAACGATCCCACTCATCGAGTAGATTCGAGGAAGAAATTGCTTGCCGATATTCCTTTTTTGCTCCCCAAACGACCAGCAAATTCTAAATGAATCGGACAATTAGTGTGATGGCTTTAACAACGACAAGAAAAAGAACTGGCTGCGGAATAGTAATGTCAGAGAGAAGATTAAAGTCGTCAGAGTCTTACACACCCGAAGATGGTATGACAGTCCGACTAAGGATGACTGATACATAAATTTCATCACAGAAAAGAAAGCGAGTATGCACAAAAAGGGGCACTCACGCGGCATTGGGTGAACCACTCTCCAATTCTATTGTCAGAATGGTGACGAGAATAAATCTGGCATGAGGAGTGTCAAGGCCAAAAGCCAGCCATTGCAGAATGTCATATGACTGTTTGTCGACGCAAACCCTTCTCAATCCTCGTAGGATATGATTCTGCGTCCAGCAAAGTTCGGACCACGTCCATGTGCTTCCCGCTGCCCTGTAGCATTATCGTCATAATCAAGTCTTTGTCGTGAGCCAGCCTCATCCGACCGCTTCCTTTTCGACGAATCCTGTGCCTCATTTGGCTCCAAGCCAGACCCCTCTTTCGCCTGGGGTATCTTCTCCTGCTGACCATCCGGAATACCAGAGGTCGTGAGTCCTTGCCCTTCAGCAACATCACCAGCAACTTGCTTCACAGGCGTTAATTCACGGGCCTCCTCAGCCAGCTCCTCTTCTCGTAATTGCTTCTGGCGAAGTAATGAGTGGATTTCACTATGTCTGAAAATGCGGATCTGCTCGTCCGTAAGAGTACGCTTCACGCCATCTGGGTAGTAGCCAAGGCCGTCATCATCATCAATGTCTTCATCTACAGTCTCGCTATAGGTGTAGTTGAGCGACGTGACTTGTTGACTACTGGGAAAATGTTTCGCTTGAAAGGTCTGCAAATCTTCCTGGAATTAGGGAGATCATTAGCTTTGTCGTATGCATCTCATCAGCTTAGGGCAAACTCACTATTGTGACGGATGGTATCTGTAGACTCGACATTATGGTGGGGTTATGCGCCACAAGCAGACCTCTTGATTTTCAGAAGTTGAGTGTTTTCAGTGTGAAAGGAGGATAAGTGAGGATGACGCGTTAGCTCGGCTCGGGCTAAGCAGTCCTAGTATGATACGGTATCGTATTGCGAAGTACACCGCCTGGTGCCTTACCTAGGTACCTGAGGAGCTAGGAACATTGAGAACGAAAATAAACTGCGTGTTCACAAAATCAGCTGACACCGTATCTTGTGGGACCACCTTTTTGCAACAGTTCGAATCTCCTTCCGTTGGCGAATCTTGTGAATTTAGAACGCATAATTCGTAGCAGGCGAGCGTCGGCCTCATGATACCCAGCCGCGATCCACGCAAATAGATGCCACCGTAAACGGGCCATCAAACCCCAGTCCTGAGGGACGTTGAAATTGTACATGGCTGCGTACTCGAAGGAAACAGGATAAAAACCAGCCAAGTCCCAGTCAAGGAGCCAAAGCTGTCCAGAAGGAGAAACAATAAGGTTGCGTGGCGCAAGATCATGATGAGTCAAGACGAATGGCTCGATAGCCAATGGCACTCCATCAGTGAAATCTGATGAGTCTGGTACTTGAGGATGCTTTGATACTTGCATCGCTCGCCGCATAGACGTAAACTTCGCCCAGAATCGGAAGAAGTGGGCAAATTCGGCTGGGCCAGAATTTGCCGGAAGACCGTAGCGATCTTCTAGCCAGAAAGACCTACATTCACCTGTCACGAGCGATCCGGCAGTGTGTGAGGTGACAGATCTGAGAGATTTCACGAAGCGGCGAAGCTGTAGACCAAGCTTAACTGTCATGAACCAGCCCAGTTCCTTCCAGGCGACGTCCAATGTAGTTCCCTCGACCCGATCCATAATAATGTAAGCATTCCCTCGGTTCTTGGTTATCTTTCGTACGGAAGGACAGCGGATCCCAAGCTGGCTGGCGACTTCGGTAGCCTTCAAAGCATCTTCAAGTTCTGAAGTCTCATATCGCTTGGCTATGAAATTCGAAAAGAGGTTGTATACCCGAGAGGGAAACGCGCACGGCGGCGAGGATACAATGTGATGAGCCAGTTCCAAGTCCGTGTACTCCTCAAGCAGCTCTTTGGGAGAGGCCAGCGTCATGGTCTCTGCGACATATGGAAAAGGGGGTAGGGGTTGGTGAAGAAGCTCATCTTGGGACACAGGTCGCGCGACCGACCTCAGCACTGCTCACTTACTAGAACGAGAAAGGCAGCAGTCTTGGCGCCCGTATCTTTTTGCTCAGTAGGCACCTATCTTACGTACATTTAGGACCACTATATGCAGCTCAGGGCTCGCGAGGTAGAATAATCTTGGAAGACTAATGGAATACAAAGTGAAAAGCCGTAATATATCTTCCTCTAAAAGGGGGCTAAGCATATATCGTTCGGTTCTCACCAATTTACGGTTCTGTTATATCACAGGAAACTTCACACAGTTGAAAGGGGTATGCTCGAGATATTGTTCCCAATTTTGACCTTCACACAGTCAAAGTGAATGGTCAGACTTTGCAAGCGGCGAAGATCTATAGCCTCAATTTTCTTCTTCTGCTCTGGCGTTGGTTCTGTCAAGGTCCAGGCGAGGGAGATATGGAAACAGTGAGAAAAGTCTTCGGGCTGTGTATCTGGTTTGACACTTTCATGTCGTCCATGTCTGTGAACTGGGCCAGGAGACCTACCCGCATACAGCGGTGGTTGGCCAAAGTGAGCTAAGGAGCGATTTGACAGGCCGAGGAGACGGTTCAAGTTATCCTTAGCGGGCTTTGTCGCCCGTAGGACGAGGAACCACCGCGTCATTTCATAATTAGAGACCCAGTCGAGGCTGTAAGGGTTGACAGAAAAACTGGGCAGTTCGTTAGCAACCCGACTGTCCATGGGAGAAGCGTTAAATACTCACGCTGGCACTGAAGACTCTTGAAGAGCCATTTGAAACATGTCCATGAAAGGCTGTCTCTGTTCAGTGCGTAGGACCACTGGTCTGGAAAGACTGATATGAAGCGGGAGTTGGACACCCAGTTCGCTTGTTAATAAGCTATGGATCTCTCCTGCATCTTCTCCCAACTTGACTTCGACTTGTGATAATACACCATCCAAGACAGCGAGCTCTGCTTTCGACGGATACCCTGTCGGATTCAGTCCACATCCGTGAATTTTCGGCATGAAACTCACACTCTAGGTATATATGGGTGGGCCAGTTCCCTTCAACATGGGGAATGACGCGCTTACGGCCTCCATGAAGGCTCGGGTCGTCTCGTACACTCACGCGAGTGCTCGAGGCATACAGATCACGAAATGCACTTGGTAGTGGTGGTAGAGATGATACTTGATCATCGACGGAAGTATTGTTGTGACGGGGCTTCTTTGCTGGTCTGGGTGATTTCTCCTCACTCTCTTCTGTATCTGACTCTGTATCAGAGTATTGCACCAAAGCCATCGCGGCAATGGGTTCAGGTTGAGTCAAGAAGCGCGTTGAAGAGAAGCAAGCGTAAACTTACTGCCATGGTATTACCGTTTCTTACGGGTAACCTACCTAGGACGCACCGGTCACCAGCAGAGTTACTGATTGGCTGGTAGCTTTATTCTCCCATCGAAAGGGTCAATTGTTATCACAATCGTCTCTATGCTTATTTCTTAAGTTACGGAGTACCTAGATTGTTATCAAAGGCGATGTATCAGACGTCTGGAAGTCGAAGTGCGGAAGAACCATGAGTCCAATGGTTACATATAGAGGGGGAGATATAGAAGCATCGCATTTGGAGTAAGAGACTACATGCTTGGAGAACCATGGATCCATGCTATGAGACTATCGTTAGACGTGCAGTTATCCCCAGAAAATAACGCGAGCAAGCGGCTATAAAACTTCTTGATCAGTGTTCATATTTAAGTGACCTGATGCGACGAATGTTGTTCTCGAACGAGGGCGGCCGTGTCATATCAAGTGTGGGGTAATGCAGTAATGGTAACACTGACATCGAAGCATTGAAGATTTTTCCACAATCCATGACGCTCTTATGGCCGCGAGTTCTGAAGGCTAGACCGATCTTGTAAGTAGGTCTGATGACAAACTTTTTATCTACGGAGTAAAACCCAGGTAATTGTAACAGTGGGAGGGTGCTCTATTTCTGTGCTTCGACTCTAGTTTATCTGCACTTTGCCTAGACCACAATGGACCTTAGTAGATAGTAGTGCGCTCCTAAGTCTGAACGGTTGACGCCACGCCCAGACTAACGATGAGCTTAATCTTTGCAATATAAATCCAAAGGAAGCCCATGAGATATTAGCAATGGACTGCTTAGATACTTTGATTTAGCTGAATAACAAGAACATACAGAACAAAACCTGACAGGTCCTCATGCTGACCAAACAAGGTCACAGGGCTTGTTCTGTGGAGATTCTGACGACCTTCGACAGGAGATCATTGAGTCATATTCAGGCACTCGAACGTAATTTCCATCAAAATCCATGGATCGACGGGATCGTCGGAAGCCGTTTTGAGGCGAGTTTTCCACAGGTTCTCGGGCTTGATCCATCAGTTTCATCATAGAGTCCCGTGGCCGATGTAACCGAATGGGTCTAGTCTTTCGGCAAGGCCCATGTACTAAGCCAAATAAGGGTTGGATTATATCACTAAAGCAAAGAGGGAGGGGTGGACCGCTTATCGATAAGCCCAGGACCCTTGGGTATAGCCTATGTAGAGGGGTATACGCAAGCCAGTCACGTCACTCTTTGGTCGTACACTTTGTAGACGATCCTTTCTCTACTGTTTCTGAGTGATCTTTCTCCTTCTCTGATTCCTTCCTCGAACGTGCTTCTTGTGCCTCATCTTTTGAGCTTATAACCGTCGACAATCATCTTTTCTTTGCTTAGAAACATCGCTATTTCGCTTGATCACATTTTCAGACCCCAAATCGGACAGTCAGCCCCACATCATCAGAAAGTATCGGTAAGCTTGCATTCAATAGCGCAGAGTTACTATTAGACACCTGCGTCTCTGATCCAAGGGAGGGGATTCCAGAGATTAATAGCCAGAGGAATTTCTTTTCTCTGAACACTCCCTCGATCATCTCCTCAAAAGTCGAACAGTCATGATTTCTTCCGGCGACTCCATGTATATGGCTTCGTATCCATCTCGTTGGAATCAGGCTAGTCACTATCATGTGAACGGCGATATGGCCATGGAGTTGGGGAGCAACAACCCCTACCATCGCTACATCTCTCCTTCTCCTACTCTTTCTCCCTCTTCATCTACTTCAACTCTCAACACTCTCAGTTTAGAACGCTCGCCTTCTGTGCCTTCTATCTACTGGTCTGGTGAACTCGAGCACCAGCCAATAGAGCCAAGGAGAAGACGGAACACATACCACCCTACGTACGCTCAGCAGAGCACTCAAGGCAACCGCCATCGCACCAGATACCGACGCGGTTCGCTTCTTGTCACTCCAGATGTCATTGATCGCCTGGACAATGCAGGTGTCTTCCATTACCACCATGAGAGCCCATATGACGCCGTCTATGCAGAAAGAAATCATGACGCCAAAACTAGCCCGATTGCAGCTCTCGAAGACTCCACCAAGGAGACTCTCAAGGCGACCCCAGAGGACAAGATCGCCGATTGTCTCAACAGCCATCGCCCGTTGGATGGAGTCGCATTCTATCCTCCTGGAACTACAGACAAGGAAGGACGAACCTACGAGTACGAGGAAGGCACCAACATGATGAACGACTATGGCAATTTCGTTCGTATCCCAGGTTTGGTAAGTCATCCCCGGTGCTTATTCGTAATCAAGTTCAAGTACTGATCGATCTATTAGAAATTCACCGAAGAAGACTTCAGAAAGGACCCTTTCTACAACAGTCCGCTTCCAAAGCCATTCGAAATTATCCGCAAAGCATTCAATCGTCATTGCCGCAGTTGGAAGCGCAATAAGACCACCTGAGCGTTGAGCAATACAGCCTGCCTGCCAATCGCTACCACTATTGAGCGCACCTCTTCTTCACTGTCGCAACAATCATCAACCTGCCAGCGGTGTACCATTATTGTCACCTAACAGTCTCCGTCTTCACCATTGCAAATGCAGAGCTATATGCTTGGTGGCACCGATCAAGAATATGCCTGAATGACTACTCGACCTGCTTTATGAATTCACGACCCGGAATATATACGACACGACACCTACGCTATTACGACTATATACCCGATAGATTGGTGCAATTTCATGAGACGAGGGGTTTTTGATGCCTATTTTCAGCTTTTCCCCCTCACCTATGGCTCAGTCCGTCCAACAGTCTCAGGAAACGGACAAAATCGCGAGACGAGGGCTTTTAGGAGCGGCAACTTCGGAATTCGGAAGAGATACCCGGACTTTTGGGCGCAATTTGGAATCATGTAACAAGGGTTTTTTTATGCCACATGAGCTTTTTTCCCTTCTTCCTTCATGTATGTAAGTCTTGCTATATGTGACGGCATTATTGGAGTCGGTCACACCTGGAGTTAAGGTCCTTTGGGATATAATTTTTGGGTAACAGATTACGCCTGTACTACTACGATGAAAGGCAGGCTCAACTTCATTCTTCTAATCAAATCGAACAAATGGATTGAAGTCCCTCTTCTCCCGCTCTTTCTGAATATTCTAGAATTCAATAGGCAGCCATATGCTTAGCCTAGACATGTAGATTTGGTCAAATACTTACTATCCAAATTGGTAATGCGCGGTCACGGCGTGCTATAAGCCTATAACTTGCCACCAGTGTCTGTTGCCTCCTGGTAAGCAGCTTATATAGTTATTGCGTCATGTCCATCATTCTGATATCAAATCGCCCAATACTAGCAGCAGAGCGATTCTTACATAAATGATACGGTCTTTGTTTGCCTCTAACAAATAAAATGAAAGTATGTTTTGCTGCATGAGGTCCCATCTTCAATATCACTTGCATTCTTTACTACCAAGTCTACGGCGACACCAAGCATTTTCTAACAAAGCCATGGCTGAAGTTCGAGCGCATACTCTCCCGACTCTTGGGCCTCTGCACCCTCCCAAAGTCGAGAAAAGGGCCATCAAACCCTCGATTGCGAGACATGTCAACATCCGCGTCAACGATCCGCTCGATCATGACGCACCGGCCATTCTACACGAACCTCGCAGCTATAACTTCAACGAATCCAAGGGATCAGCCGTCGTATTGGTCAGTGGTGCAGGCGGTGGAGTTAGCGGCCCCGGGAGTATCTTATCTTTGCCACCCTGTTTGATACTTCTATCTACGGAAGATCGGCAATTAACTGCAGCGTACTGTGTACCTAGGCATCTACCCATCGCTCGCTGACAAACTAGCCCTCCTACTCGGTATCCCGTCTATCAGACTTGATTACAGGAGACCTGCGAGGACGGAGTACTGTTCCGCCGACATCGTAGCCTCTTTCACCTACCTGCGCGAGCACTTCAATTCATCGGCCTTCGTCCTCGTCGGCTGGTCCTTTGGCGGGAGTCCCTGCTTCACCGTCGCAGCCCAGGACGACCGCGTCCGCGGCGTGGCTACCGTTGCCTCTCAGACTGCCCAGACCTCCGGCGTGAAGAAACTGAGTCCGCGACCGGTGCTCTTGCTGCATGGGACCGATGATAAGGTGCTCTCGCCGACGTGCTCGGAGACGCTGTATAGGGAGTACGGAGATACAGGGCCGCGCGAGATTAGACTGCTTCCCGGGGATGACCATGGACTCACGAAACATTCGACTGAAGTGGAAAAGATGATTTTTGAGTTTGCTGCTAAGACGCTTGGCTTTGAGAAGCTGTTGAATCAGACGTTGGATCAGGCGGGAGAGGATCTGGTTGAGAGTCGGGATGAGAGGATTAGAGAGATGGTCGAAGGGCACGACCTCGAGGGGGACGAGAGGTTGCAGTAGATGATGTGTTCATTGTCGTTTCCTCTGAGTGCATGCATGTAGTAGTGTCTGACCATAGGATAAGCCAGATAGGTCAAATTGCACAGCTGTCCTCTTTGTTCTTATTGACGTTTGATGAATAGCGAGGTTCCAGAATGGCATGATCTGGACCTAACAGGTAATTAGGAACGGACTCGACCAATGGAAATGTCGGTAGTGTTAAATGAAACCACCTAGGTAGTCTCGGAATGCACTGGGCAAATGCGGCGTGCATTCCATAGCCGTCTTGGCGATCATCATCCGATTATTACTGCGACGAAGGCCACCTTGTCCTTCCGAATAGTCTTATTGAGAACTTCAACATACCACGCTGTAATCAATCAATCCCACAGTATAGATTTGCGTTTCTCTTAGTCCTCTTCCATACACTTTGCATAGTACCAATATCCTCTTGTACCTTCGCTACTGCATGGTCTTCCAGTTTCCTTGGCTTTGTCTTTCTTTGATTGATAATCCTCGACAGGCCCACTTGTCTGTTTTCATGTGAAGGACAACAAGGCGACTAATCAACTTCATCACTTCTCTTGATATAAAACACATACTAGTACATGCATTTCTGAAAACTTGATCGCAAAATGCGCTCCGCAGCCAGCGTCTTCTACCTGGCAGTGTTCGCCTTTTTGAGGTTTACCAATGCTGACGATGATGGAGACAATCAGCGATATGACCACTCTGTTTGTGCAGTAGGTGGCCTCTACTACCAAGAATACTTCTATGACTGTTTCTGACTATGTCGTTGTCCAGATTGACACCTCCGCCACCGTCTCCGATGCCTGTGTTTCCTACGTCACCGTTGATTCTCTCAACGATCAGATCTACAGCCTTCTCCAATCGATCACGCAGGAGACAGATTTCTTTTCATACTACCGCCTTAACTTATTCAACAAACAATGCCCGTTCTGGGACGATGCCAACAGCATGTGCGGCAATATCGCCTGTTCCGTCAATACAATAGAGTCGGAGGAGGATATCCCGTTGACGTGGCGCGCGGAGGAGCTTAGCAAACTGGAAGGTCCCAAAGCAGGCCATCCCGGCCGCAAACTTCAAAAAGAACGGCCCAGTGACAAACCGCTTCAGGGCGAACTCGGCGCAAATGTCGGGGAAAGCTGTGTGGTCGAATACGACGACGAGTGTGATGAGCGCGATTACTGTGTGCCGGAAGACGAAGGGGCCAGTGGTAAAGGCGACTACGTCAGTTTGGTAGACAATCCGGAACGATTCACGGGCTACGCAGGACCGGGAGCCCATATGGTCTGGGACGCCATTTACCGGGAGAATTGTTTTCTGAAGTCGCCTCCGGAGATGGAACTGTCACCGCATCCATCTCTAGGAGGCTTGCAGGCCGTCAACGACTTCCGAAACGTAATGCAAAAGGAGATGAAACGGTCCGAAGGATTGCCGTTTGACAATGAGTGCCTTGAGAAGCGGGTCTTTCATCGCCTCATTAGCGGCATGCATGCATCCATCTCGACCCATCTCTGCTGGGATTATCTCAACAAGACCACAGGACAATGGCACCCCAATTTGCAATGCTTCAAAGAGCGTCTGCATGATCACCCAGAGCGCATTTCTAACCTGTACTTCAACTATGCGCTCGTCTCGCGGGCCGTGGCGAAGCTGCGGAAGCACCTTCAGAATTACACCTTTTGCACAAGCGATCCTCTTCAGGACAGCGAAACCAAGGAGAAGGTGTCCCGGCTGACTGCAATTCTCGCCGATCGGCCGCAAATCTTTGATGAAAATATCATGTTCCAGGACCCGAGCGCACCCGGCTTGAAGGAAGAGTTCCGCAACCGCTTCAGAAACGTGAGCAGGTTGATGGACTGTGTTGGCTGTGATAAGTGCCGACTGTGGGGCAAGCTCCAGGTGAATGGATATGGAACGGCTCTGAAGGTGCTGTTCGACTACGACGAGACCAAGAATGGCGAAAATCCACCACTACGGCGAACTGAGCTGGTCGCGTTGATCAACACTCTGGGCCGCATTTCCCATAGTTTGGCTGCTGTACGAAGCTTCCATCGTGCCATGGATCTTGGACAGGGCCAGACTTTCGCTATCATGGCGGGAACGCCCATGTTGAAGGAACACCCTGGCGGTCGGAAAGCGAAGGTCCTCTACAAGGATGGAGGGTCAACGTTCTATTACGAAGACGACGAAGACGACTTCAAGTACGCGACGGAGAGATTGCCATGGGAGAGAAGGCCGCATAAGGAATCGGATACTGCGTGGGACAGTTTTACCGCCGAATTCGAGGTGGTGTGGAACACATTCGTCTACGTCTTGAAGAGTTGGTGGAATATGCCGAAGACTTTGTAAGCTTTCCCTAATTTCTGTCCGACTGCACGGTGACTGACCGCTGATTCTGTCTTGCAGATGGGAAATCTTCGTCCTGGAAGCCAACCGGGCCTGGAGTTACTGGCTGGGTCTCCCTGTGCCGCCGCGGTCATGGAGGATTCGGCTTCCTCAACGACCCGAAATGCGCAGTCGTGACGAGTTATAATCGATTCCAGCGTACTAGACCATCTACATCATGACCATCGGCGCCTGCCGAACTGTATAGACAACGGGGGTTTGATTTGTTTCGCGGCGTCTAGAGTCGGCGTTGCATCTTGGGAGTTCGGGAGCGCATGTATAATATGGGTATATCTACTCAAATTGACGAGAAAAGTCTCAATTGCATTGAAACGGTCAGCTGTGGTTTGGTGGTGATAATGTAGGAGCGTATTCCGTATGGAGAAAATAGCTGTACTTGAGGCTCAAGAACATTGTCATATATCAAAGTCAAGTCACTGGAAGAACGTGATGGAATATGGTAATATTTATTGTGCAACCGATGATACAAAATAATATTTCTGTAGGTGTATAACCAACCTAATGATGATGATGAAATAGCCACGGCGTTCTCCGGCTCAGAAGAGTTTCTGTCGGCAAAAGCAGACAGCCTCGGCATCTGCGGCCACATGCGCTATGTAATTTTGTCCTCCAAGCCAAACGGCTCCACCCCCATCTCCTCTTGACCATCTCCTGCGTCCCCTCTCTTCTGCGCATCCACGTTTCCACCATCATCCTCATATCAATCTAGCGACTTGCCATCCAGGTCCAATTCGTTACCTGATTATTGGCTGGGCTCAAATGCGAGGCTGGTGAGACCTATCCCCTCCGCAACTCCATGGCGTCGGTTTCGCCACCTAAACCGTGGGAGAGAGCAGGCACTGCTGGCGGTGGTAGGTGACCCGCTGCTGTTGAATACTTATTCTGTGCTGTCTCTATCATCGAGAGCTTGATCGCTAACGTTGTTGCTTCGCTTCATCAGGCACTGTGTTATCAGCGTCCCCCGCCGGTAGTTCGGCCATGACTCCAACAGCTGCCGCTGCGACAGCGCCGACCGCTACCTCGTCCATACCCACATCCACCTCAACAACATCATCCTCTACTACTCCCTCCTTACCTTCTCGCCCTGACACATTGAACTCCGTTGTAAATCGGACGGCGTCGAACTACTCCCCCTATGGCGCATCGCGGTTCGGTACTACGCCGTATGGAACCGGCTATGGCGGCTACGGCGCATATTCATCGCCATACTCGCGCTTCGGTTCGATGGGCTCCATGTATGGGGGCTATGGTGGCTACGGGGGTATGTACGGCGGCATGGGG
>JAAAPX010000199.1:0-49614 GCA_012656285.1 Aspergillus fumigatiaffinis | reverse complement strand
GGTCCTCGTTGGCTGATTTGCTGAACTGGATGTTTTTGTTGCGGAGGGTGGGGAGCGAGCCGGGGAGGTGGTCGTCTTCGTAGGTGGCGGCGTCCGAGGCGTCGGAGGGTTCTGTGTCCTCGAGGTCGGAGGCGCCGTCGGCGAGGAGGAGGCTCGGTCGTCTGGACCCTGGACGGGGCTGGAGGGCGGTTGCCTCGCTTGGGTGGGAGATGCTGTTCTGGCCGACGATGACGGTGCCGTCGGCGAGGGAGGCGGAGATGTGGTGGGAGAAGTTGGAGTTGATGGCTGGGATGACGCGGACCAGGTCGGATTGGACGCCGCAGATGCTTCCTAGGAGGTAGATGGCGCTCTCGAAGCTGCCGCTGAAGAGGCGCGCGCCAGTGAGGAAGAGATTGCCGACGCTGGCCGAGGTGAAGTCAAAGGTCGACGAGGGCGGTCGTGCCCGCTTGAGGATCTCCAGGTTCAGCAGGTTGAAGAATGAGCGGATCAGCTCTTTCTTAGCAGGCGTGATTGATTTCCAGAGCTCGGAAGTGCCGTCTACGATTGACTGCCATGCTCCGTGGGCCGCGACAGCGTCCGAGGGGAGCCGGTGGTTGAACAAGGTCTTGATCGCTGCCCGTTCTGAATTCGGAGGCGAGTCAGGGATCAGACGGACCAGTCTACCTGTATATATTGTTAGTAACGGACTAGTGATTGCCATAAAGCTAGCTATCTTTCTTGAGGATGTTTGAGTCTTACTTCTCACATCACCGATACCAGGACCGCCGAATATTCGGATCAGTTCAGAGGAAGAACCTCCATTGTCGCTGATCGGGATGATGTAGCTTAACAAGCAATCCTTACTCTCACGTATCCTGCTGAAGACATCGACGAGATTGTTGGCAGCGCTTCCTCCCGAGAAGACCACGATACCCCTGTTGGGAGATGCGGTTGACATGGCGCCTTGAGCCTATGTCGAAAAGCACCGCTGACAGAGGCAGTCCTGAGAAATACCGGAGTTAAATGAGCTCTCAAGAGGCTGAGGCCATGAGGCCACGGTGATAAGTCTGTCGCGAACGTATAGCTAGGAGGCGTGCTATTTTTAATCTCGGACAAAATCGCGATGCCACTTGCCGTATTGGGTAAAAGAGGCAGCAGGTGCGTGTGGTTTTACCGCTTTGGGAAAAATTGAAGCCAAGCTTTTTGACAGAATCTAATGCAGTCTAACAGGGATATACCTTCGAAGGCATAAAATACGGATGAACACGCTGTCTTGAAGACTGAACACCAATTATTGAAAGTTCCTGACTGGCGGAAGTGGGAAGAAGTGGCCACTTCCGTCTCGCAAAAGTGTGGCTCAATGCGGCATTACACGACCAGTTACATTCAGAGTGCACGACCATATGTTGCCAAAGACTCAAATCTTTTGGTTGATCTTATTTTAACTATGTACACAATTCCCTCACCTGCTTCAAGGAAGCCTGAAAAGCGTCGTACTTATTTACTGCAAAAATCAAGCATGGTCATAGAATGGATTCGATAAAGGCTTCAAAGAAGAGGAGGAGGGGGTCTCCACGACGGAATCTAAAGAATTTAGACTGAAAGAATTCGCTTTGCTACACATTTTTCTGTGTCTATGCATATGCGGCCCAGCCTGGAATAACGTTAGCCTTCAACGTCGTCATCGAGAGAAATTCCATTGACATACCGCAGTAGAGAACAGCAAGGTTCCTTTCGTCAGTTGCCTGCTGAATCAGTTCATTGACAGTCGCTGTGACACTGAGAGTCTTGCTCAGTTTCTTTGCCACAACCGTCAGAGCGCGATCCGCTTCACTAGGTTCATTCGCTGATCGTTGATCTTCCGCAGCACCTGATATCATGGGGGGACCATCACCGGCCTCTTGGGCGTCTTGCATCCTCTTCATCCGCAACGGAGAGAGAGTCCAGCTGTACAGAGGGTCATACCGAAGCACATCCAGGATCGTCATGATGCTGTACGATTCCTGACGAAGTGCCTCGAGAGTGAACTCGCAGCATCGCCGGAAGACACCTTCTGTCCTCGTGATGCCCATACCGTCGACCAGATCGCGTGTCAGTCGGAAGGGAACCACCTCAGGGACTGGTAGGACTCGGCCTTGCTCGAAAGCCACTCCCAAATCGATATGAACGACCTCTCCGGTTCTCTCGTCCAATAAGATATTATGCCCATGCCGATCGCCAAGCCCAAGCACATGCCCCAGAATGGAAATTGCCGCAGTGCTCCGAGTATATGAGAGCCTCTTGCTGAACCAGTCGTCCGGACTGTTGAACTTCTCCATGAAGAAGTACCGCATGACTGGATGGAAATGTTCCGTAATCTGGCGGAATGTCTTGACTCGCTGCTCAAAAGAGCGCGTCTGTACGTCGCTGATATGCTTTCGGCACACATTGGGCTTCATGTCCTTGGGGAAGTATCGCTGATGCGCCGGCATCAGGTAGTCATGCAAGGGGATGGTGTGCGGCACAAACTCAATGATTCCCGCATTCGATGTCAGCGGTAGGACCTTGTATGTTCGAATTCCTAGCTTCCGCTGCTGCGTCGCCTGATGGTCCTTGAGAAGACTGCTCACTTGCTCAAATACTTGTTCCATGATAGCGTCCTGCCGTAAGTCGTCGTTGCCTCCTTTGAACTGTGATATGGTCAGATTCGCGATTCAATGTAAGATAACGGAACGCAAGCCTTACTAGTTGCTTATACTTGTGACCATCCGTTGCTACGGCGGTGACAATCTTCGGTGCGCTCACCCCAGATGCAATCGTGAATTCAGGATGATATCGAACAAGCTTAGGAACATCACTGTAGTCGCAATCAACCCGGATGGCAATTTTCATCGTAGGTGGGGGCAGTTTTTGTGTCGAAGCGTCTTGTTCTAGTCGTTGGCCCGTCAGGAGTTTCTTCAATGGCACCTTCGCACCACTTTTAACCTTCTCATCCAGTCGATCGACCGCGAACCGCACGTAACTGATATTTGCATTGTGCACTGCAACCCACGTCGGTCCAATCCGTTTGTCATTTTTCAGGTACTCTACCAGCCTGTTTGCCGCTCGATTACGAGACAGAGCTGACGGGTCCTTTCCACCCTTGGACTTGCTGCTGGCGAATATTTGGTACATGCCGTGGAAGGGATGCTCGACGCAAATGCGGAAAATCAATGCAAAGAGCATATTCTGAAACTCGTCAGAAGTGTCTTGGAGACGGGAAGTAAGTTGGTTCATCAGTGGCGCGAATTTCCGACTCGGGACCTGGTTGAGATACTTGGAGACAGCTTTGTTTGCAATTTCACTGTCGGATTTGTCAAGCCACAAGGCACAGAAACGGAGTGCGTCGTTGTTATAAATGTCGCTTTCTTTGAGGCAAAGTAAATAGTTTTCGAGGCATTGTTGCAAGAAGGCCTCTCGACTGCGTCGCAGACGTTGATATTCCCGATCATCTAGATCAAACCACTGTTTCGTTTTGGTCCGGTAGTGCCTCAGAGCATCCCTTTCTTTGCCCTCTGCATTCTTCATCATCTCTTCAAGAGCCAGTACTTCCTTTTCCTTGCGGTTACGTAGCTGCTCGACGCGTCTAAAGTCCTCCAGACCGTCAGGATTCTGTAGTTGCTGATCGCAGAAAATGGCGAAGCCGTGATATACTCTACCGGCCTCTTCGGCTTCCGAGCGGTTCTTAAGTTCCTTCACTGCAGGGCCAAGGTACCCCTGAATGATAGCTTCTGGCTTCTCCAAGCGTGCTTCCGCCACATGATGGCCCTGGAAAACATTAGAAACGACAACACAATCAAGCAAGTGTGTTTCCACTTACTAGGGTCACAAGAAGCTCCGGGCGGCTGATTGGAATTGCCTGCTTGTGGAGATCACCTTGATTGTCAAGCTGTTGAAGCATTCGAATCGACGCCGCCATCTCCCCTTGGTCCCATAGGACGTTGGCCAAATCGAATTTTGTTGCTCCTTCGACATTGATCCCTGGCCCCACACACACGTTGGCAAGCTTAGACAAGCGCACTGCAGATTTCAATGAAGCCTGTGGTATACCATGACTTCTCGTGATGGCAAGTGACTGGCGAATGACCTTGACTTCCAGCAGCTGTGCATCTTGGTCACTTAGTCCTACTGCGGATTTGAGATAGTCCCTTGTCTTTATAGAGGAGAATAAGGCCTCATGACATTTTAAGATCTCTCCAACCTCAGAAACACTACAAAAATTAGCCTTTCCTTTCGGAGGAATTCAGATTGCCTTGGACATACCTTGTTGTTTTCAACCAAGAGTTTCTTTCCGCGATCTTCCGCCATTCTTCACTTAACTCTTCGAGAGAGTGCGCGCTCATGACATCACTTATCTCGGTCACAATCCCGAGGTCTCTCATAGCTGCCCGGAAGGACATAGCTGAGCGACTTGTGCTTCCTAGCGAGCCCAGTATGGCCAGAAGGCTTTCGTTGACGGAATTTGAAACATCAACTAGAGATCTCGAAGTGTTCAGGCTTTGAAAGGTTCTAAAGAGTGCAGCGGACGGAGAGTGATTCAATGGTGAAACTGGTAGATCCCATTGTCGCAGATCTATCGCAGCTTGCATCATGCTATCAAACGAGACCGAGCCTTTTGAGCCTTTGAGAGTCGAGGCCAATGAGTTCGCAATTCCTTGCAGGTTAGTTGAGTTGAGTGCTTTTAAAAGACCACGAGCGTCCGCGTCCCCCGACATCTGAATCTCGCTATCATACTGGGCACTCTGGAAAAGGAGATTCTTGAACCCGGAGCTCTCATGCTCCAAGGTCTCCATGACGGACTCCAGTGACGAGCTTTGCTGGACGCCGTAAAAAAGATCTGGGTCATCCACGTTTCTAAAGATGTCATGAAGGAGATCAGGGGCAGGTTCATATTTCACAAGAGAGGAGCGGCGAGATCCAGACACGACCCGCGAGGCCTGTATCTCGAGAAACAGCAGTGCTGTCTTAGGTAAGCGGCATGTGTTCGCAGCCCTGGACGCAACTGCAAAATCAATTTCAAGCCACTCATCACGTTCTACTATCGTTGCTTCTTGAGGACGCCGTTGATTCCGAAGATACAGAAGGCAGTTGATGATGAGGCGGACGTGAGGGATGGAATGTTCATCAGCTTCTTGAAGGCCTTGCCTGAAGATATCAGAAATGGTTTGTCGAACATTGGCCTCGCCTTCGAGCTCCGTGAGTAAAACGTCATGGAGAATGTATGGCAAAACCTGGACTGCCAATGAAGGTATGACGTGAAGAATGTTTTTCAGTGGCCCAATGACGGGATCTTGGGGAGCCGCTTTTGTTAAGGAAAGCCCAATGCTGCGAGCCCAGTGAGCACAGGAGGTACCAGGGTTCCATCCAACAACGTTATTGTGATTCTTAGCCTGAGAAGCCGGCAACGGTATTGATGGACACTGATATGGATTCCAAACCAGCGCCTTCAGTAGGGAAGTAGGTATTATCTCTCCATAATTTTCAAATCCCGGGGAGCCGGCAAGGTTGCTGACAATGAGCTGCAAGGTCCGTTCAACAAGCCCAACTTCCAGAGGACTGCTATTTTGCAACATACTGTAAAGCACCTGTAATATCCTGGCTTTTGACTGGCAGTATATGTCCAGGTTTAACTTAGCCATTCGGGGTTCAAATAGGGTCGACTGCTGCTCCTTCAACAGATCATCGCTGATCATACCAGTAGCAGCAAAATTGCGTCCAATTACCCGGGCAGCCCACAGCCGGTACTCTTTTGTAGGGCTGAAATCTTGGAGAGTCTGATACAGAGCAACAGTATTTGCAATAGCGTCATACCCCCTTTCGACAAGGTCCTGATGGTAGTTGGGGGGGCTCTTGAAGCTTGCACAAAGCAAAGACAGGATGTGATCAGATATTGACTGACTCAACAACCTCGTTTTAGAATTGCGGTCCCGTATCACTTCAAGAAGCAAATTACACTCCTCCGTGCCATCCGACTCTTTGCCTGGGGCAGAGATCCTGCGCGAAGACTCCATCAGACGCTGAAAGAAGGCATGCGCTTCTGTGCTTAGATGGGGTGACTCGTAAGACTTCAGGAAGTCTTCAAACCATTGAAGAAAGCTCTGAACGATTGTCAGAACTGCAACAGATTGGCTTTCCTGCATAGTGGCTGTTGTAGAGGCCAAGAAATTTCGAAAAGAGAGCAAGGTGGATACTGCGATGCCAGCCGTGAAACTAGGATTTTCAGTCAAGTAAGACCTCCCAGCATCCAAGAGATACCAGAACATTCCCAGTGCGTCCTCGGAGCAATGTATATCTGTGAGGAACGGCCGAAGAGCGTGTAGGAGCATTTCGAAGGGGTAATCTCTTACCATAACAGGGCCGGTAATACAGATCAAAATCCTGATCTTGCGAATGACAGAGCAGGCATGAAGAGAGCCAAGCGCGGGGTGAATTGATTCCAGAAGTGTCCGGCAGACATAAGATGCCAGTGTAGGTGTCCAGATCGTTTCGAGTTCATAACCGCTTCGTTTACAGAGGAATTCCAGCTCATCCAGAAGGTAACGTGCTCTGAATGAAGGTTGCTGATTGGGGGGAAGTACTTCCTTTGAGGCACCCTTAGCAGTGATTGATTTCAAGATACTGAAAGCTTCTTGAAAATTGCCCCTCTTGGAGAACGCTCTCTCGATCTGCTCACACTGATCTAGGGCTCCAAAGAACGTTGCAATTACTTGCGGAAATTGCTTTTCAACCAGATCCACGAAACGGTCAGCGCCTAAGATCTTCTTCAAACGATTCTCAACCCCCTTCGGTTGAGAGCTCTGTCCGGGAGGAGTGGTGATGTCTCGCGCTATGCTATACGCCTCTGCCCTATAGAAAGATGTCGCCAGGAGCTCTATGAAACGAGTTTCTAAACGGGTTGAGAGCTCCTTTGCCTCGTGCTCGTTGGCTCGCATCATGATTTGACCTACAATCTCATCTTGAACATCGCTCAGCATATCCTCGAGGGTGGGATAACCAAATATGCTGAAGGGCATTGACATAACTGATTCATTTTCAGTCCAGGTGTAGAGAATCTGGGAGGAGAAAAGGCGGAATAATTGTCGTGCGTCTTCGAGTCCAAGGACACTTGAAACATGTTGTATGCATTTTTCAGCGTGCCACCGAGAGTGAGGAAGCTGGGCCGGCGTCTCGAACATATGGTAGATGCTCCTCCGAAGTAAAGTATGCCACTGTGAAGCCAATCTTGCCAATATGGACAAACGGAGCGCAATACCTTCCGTCCAGTCAGGATCGCGGGGAAGGCTTTCCAAAATATCATCAAAGATCGCATCGTGGTCTTTTAGTGGGAAGTGTCTAAACAATTCAGGAACGAGATTGCCCACGTTGTACTTCGTCAGGATATCGCTTTCCTGAAGGATCATGAATAGTGTTGTTCTGGGAGAGGGCTTGGATTCACCGCTTGTGTACCCAGGGTTAGAGCTGTATATTTCTTCCAGAAGTCTGGAAAAGGCGATTAATACCCGTGAGGAAGCCCTGCCCTTTGCCAATAAGACATCGGTAAACCAATTGTAGATATCTGAAGCCGAGTCACTGAGATGATCCCCATCTCCTGTCGTCCATGATTTGGCAAAACTATTCATCATGTGAATGCACAGTATCTGAGAGTTTTCGCAACGTTCCAGTTGGTAGGTTTGCAGACTTTTCTCGCCCATGTCCTCCAACAAATATAATAGGGAAGTGCGTTCATATCCTGCACATGCCCGATAAACGTCGGGCAGGAAGTCTCTTGCAGATAATACATCAGCTTCATCCAAATCCGTCAAGTACTCAACCAGAGCACTACTGGCTAGCTGTTCCGGCTGGGCGACAGAGCTATATGCTATTTTGAAGACTGAGAGCCGGATAGTCATTGAGCGTTGGAAAGTGGCAGAATCATGAAATAAAGGGACAGATTCTCGGTTCAAGTTAATGATACACATGGTCTCCGCCAGTAGATCGTTGGACTGCAGTAGCTGGTCGTCCAAATCCATTGGCTCTTCCTCATCAGAAGATAGCAACCGCTTCTGGTCTTGTCGATAATTTTCCAGGATTTGACTTAAGGGAGAAACAAGTCTGTAGAGGCTGCTATTAACAACCGAATTCTCGAAGCCAACCCTATTTCCTTGGGACAGGAAGGGACACAGAAGCTCCAGGCAACATTGCACAAACACAAGCTCACGAGACGCCATAAATGAACAAAGGCTGCCCCAGAGCTGCTCGATATTGCCCCGCAGGCCCCTTATCTGAGTGTGCGATTGTTCAAGTATGCATTCCGTGTACAGTATAGCGACTATGCAGAATGAAGCGAGTATCTGAACGACATCGACAGTCACGTGGTGCGATTTACTGTCAGATAGCGATCGCCATGCTTGCAAGAACATTTCGGATTTCGCTTGCAACAAATCGAGTACTATATCATCATTAGGGTCTTTCCGAGTCGCGAGTTGCAGAGATATGCAATCATCTCTGCCATGCATGCTTGCGGAACCCAGCATCCCATCCACATGGAAGAGGTAGTCGAGAAGCTCTCGGTTACTTTGGTAAAAGTGCCAGCCTTTGGCAACAAGCCCAGACGGCCCTCGAAATTGTGGGGTGGGTACCTCGAATTGTCTATTGGTACAAGCAAGGAATAGGTTGAGAAGATCTAGAGGACGTGCAAAAGCAGCGACCTGCGCTGTTTGCATTCGATCGGTTACTGTGCCTGAGATGAAGTTAGCGTTCAAGCATCTGCGTAAAAAACGATATGGCGAAGACGTACCTATCACCCAAGCTTCTCGTAGCCATGAGCAGACCTGTTTCGAGGCGTTCGAGACTGAGCCTGGGTTCGTCTGTGCGCCCAACCTTGTTATGAGGGCCCACAACTCCAAGGATGAATCTGAGATGCTAGATGGCGCATTCAAATTCATAGTTGTAAGCATTGAACTCGTCGTACCTGCGACTACGGAATAATCCAGCAGATCGAATTTTAGAATGCTACTCATAAGATGGCAGGCGGCTCTGGAGGTGTGTTGCGAGATAGAGGCGCGAGACGTAAGATCCCATGCCTGTTGCCAATACTTCTTCAGAGACGGAGAGCCTGCACCAGCACTGCTGGCGATGCTGCGGTGAAAAGTCTTTAGCTATGCGATCAATGACTGGTCCTGTACATGCTCACCTTGAGATGGCAACCATTGTCCACGAAGCTATGATGCCGCTGTCATCGAGTATACAGGGGATCAAGCGCTGAAGTAGTGATGCTTTCGACTCGATACCGAGATGGCTCTGGAGAAGTATGGGGATCAACTGCAGGGCACATACCCTCCTGTTGCCTGATGACATAACAGAGTCTCGAAAGACTTCATCCGACGCCGAGTTCAACCGTTGCTTCTTGCTTGGTATTTCGCCTGCTGGATGCGATAACCGCGCGGTCGATTCCTCTGACAATCGCATCAATTTTGCCATGACCCATACGACAGCCAGGTTGTGCTCGGACCTCGGCACTTCAAGTCGAGGTTGCAGTGCGAGATCCATGGTCTGCGTGGAGCTCGCTTGATCGAAAATTAGCTCGTCAATCTGCAGAATGTCCTTCTCAGAACGCTTCGTATATTCCGAGTACAGTGTGTCCAATAGGTTCTCGATTGAAAGAGCTAGGGACTCTGTTGGTTCCCTGCGTGTTGCATCGGTCAAGATGATCATGCAAAGCATAATAGTGACAAGAAGTTCATCTTTCAGGCCCATAAGCTTGGTAGACCACAGATGTCGAATTACTGGAATTAGATCCAAGAGGAACATGCGAACGAGATCAGACTGGTCAAAAATAACTCTCATGACAACTGTATTTATGCTATTGAACGCGGCCTGATGTTCACTTCCAGCGATAGGCGAAAGCTTCAAGAAAGTCCCAAGCCCGCGAAGGACATTCTCAGCGGCTGATTGCACGGGGGCAGTCGGAGTCGCTGTAAGTAGCTGGATACATACTATTGCTTCCGCGACAATTCTCTTGTCGCCATTCTGCTTCTCCCGCGAAGCCAGACTCGAGGTTCTTCTTGATGGTGTTGAGCGTGAGCTTGCACCCAGAAAGTCATCCAAAGTAGACGGATGCCCATTGCGGTCACTTGATTGGCTATCCCCATCTTCTGGAGTACCGATACTTCTTAGACAGAGGTTCAGAACCTTGTCCCATTCATTGGCGGCCAAATGCTCGAGGTGAGGAGGGTAGCGCAACAGTGTGGTGAGGCATTTCAGATAATCCGCACCGAGATGCTCCCACAGACCCTCTCCAGGAACCTGTAGAATTTCTGTTATGTGGTCGACTATAGCCCGGATCGACTTTGTTCTCAGGTTACGCAGAAAGACATCGATAGCTGTTCGAATGACGGATGCACAAGCGGACAACCGCGAGGCGGATGCTCCCTTGGAACTCGCTTTGTTATACAAGGATCTTTCGACAGAGATGAATCGGAAAAGGGACTCGAAGATCTTATGGCAAGCTTTATCATTGAGCGAGGTTCTGATGAGATAAGCACCTGTTAATCTATGTATAACACGCATTCCATAAATTGACTGGTAATCATACATACAACTTTGAGCTCCGTTTATTCTGCTGGAGAATATGTTTCAAATCTGGTAGGATCAGCAAAGGTACCATGAAACGGCTCAGCTGTAGACAAACCTGCCAGGCTGTCAGATCGTTCTTTCAGTCTCTCGGAGGACAGAAGCGCAATGGCCTTGTCAAGAGTGACCTGCGCCATCATGATGGCGCGGCTATCCGTATTTCGCACACAATCAGCATCTAGAGCGTGGTATTAAACCATTTGCCGGGTGTCAATTTCTCTTGATCATGATGTTTTGATGAGAGATTCTGACGACCGATGTGGACCGACGTCAGCGTCAGCGAGGACCAAAAATCATCGATTATTATTGTTTGGGGTCTGACTGTTGTAGATCTAGTCTAGCTCTGGTGTGGCTTGTTATTTTAGTCTGGGCGCAAAAGTGAGCTCCGCCTTTTCTAGGTCGGAATTTTGACCGCGTCCTCCGCCCAGACAAACAGAAGCCTCACTATAGCTTCCTCCTTCATCCACCTCGCCCATTCTCACATACAGACTTTGAGATGGAAGACGGAGATACCCTGGCTGGCCTTCGGGGCCTGTACCAGGATCTTTCTGCTCTTTCAGACTCGTCGTTTGTCAACATTGAACGACTTCGTGTTGAGTTGGAAGCTCACATTGAGGATTTCAAGAAACTCTTAGACAAACCCTCAAAAAACAACACAAGTCGGCAGGCTGTTCTCTCAGGTCGGTAAATTGAGGATGACTCCTTGCAGTCCCAGTTAAGACTGAACTCGGATGTTGAAGGGGCAAGGCTGACTCTACTCAATTGCGCTACAGGGAAGATTACCGTTGACGATGTCGAATATTCAATCAATCAAGACTTTCAACAAGGCGCACTACAACTCGCGGATGCTCTCAACATTGATGAACTGGAGGCCGCTGTCCTATTCTTTGCTGCGCAAGAAGAAGCTCAAATACTGGATAGACCTCCGCTGATCGCGGCAATTATGCGCTTTCATGAGCGGCGGCACTTCCTTCTTGAATGCTTACGCCTGATTCTTCAAGAATCGTTTGAGGTTGAGCGGGAAGTGACGCAAGCTCTCATGCAAGACATGGTGGCATTCGTCGTCGAGATTAAGACTGGACCTCTACGGAACGCATCGCTTTTTGCGCGGAAATGCATGAAGTCGATGGAGGATATTGAGGGATGGCTGCTGCTCCTTGGGGAGCAGATCCAAAAGGCATCGATTGTTGGCCAAGTGGAGGATCGTGATGTCATGGAAGCCATTGAATACCAACGCAGCAGCCTGCAGCAACAACACGAGTCGTTAGGCGCAATTCTATGCTATTTCTTCAAAGGGCCTTATACCAGTCCTGAAGACCTGCGAGTGCTCCTGAATCGCTTGAGGAAGCTCGAAAGATTTGATGGACTGCTGCTTCACTACATCCCTGCTATGATATCGTCATTTGTTCAACACGGGTCACCAGAACGGTCAAATTCATACAAAGAAGCTAGGAGCCTGCACACGGCGGTCACTTCTATCAAAGATGGCCAAACTTGGACGATTCCGACGTTTCACGCAGCTGTCATCGCGCTTTGGCTTGCAGTGTACAGTGGCTGGGATATCGATGGGCCGACCTCTCCTGTCCAAGGGGTCGATTTCGAAAAAGAAGCAGAGGAGCGCACTCAAATGTTTATGACGGCACTGGACGACGGAGGACTCGATTTCTTGCTTGCTATCTGCTCAGGTGTGAACAACGAAGAATGGGGTGATCCGGCTCGCCGCGAATTAGTGGCGCTATTGTTGAAAGAGAGCGCATTCGCAAAATTGGAATCCGAACCCTGTGCTGGCTTTCTAAAGACTCTACTGATGGAGAATCTGGAGGTCTTTGTGGAGTCTTGCATTGCCAACATGCCAGACGCAGTTCGAAAGCTGAAGTCCGAGGAGGATATGCAACGCTTGGATCAGATTACTGCCCTGAGGGACGGATTGTCGTCCAGCCTCCATCGCGGCCTGGTCGAAGCTCGCACTCACCTCGAATCTTTCCTCATGATCATAGCTTTCGCCTTCGAAAGTCGACCAGATGCAGCTCAGGAATTTTGGGCGGACCCGGACGGCAATTTGTATGGCTTCATCCAGTGGGCTTCTAAGAGACAAACTGTTCCGAGAGTGAGCGCCTTTTGCGAGTTGCTGTGTTCTATTTCTGGTGGAGAGGAGAATGCCACTGCTGCACATCGGTTTCTAACCGAGGAGGACAAATTTTTGTCGTCGAAGTTCAAGAGATCCACTTCCATGAATTGGTCCCAGATGTTTGCTGAACTCCAATTGTACGCGACGAGAGTTACTGAGAAGCCTAGTGCTTCCCAAGCAGTCCTGAGGGCTCGAAAGTCTGAACCAGCCGACATGAGCGAGCCAGAAAGCCCTGTCATGCTGACGTGCTATCTGCGATTAATGGGTCATTTATGCAAGCAGAGTGGCTCCATAAGGGAGTGGATGCTTCACCACCCGTCTTTCAGCATTGTTAGCACCTTGTTGACCTTGTGCAGCGGCCCCATACCCACCCATCTGAGGGCCACTGTTTTCACTACCCTTGCAGCTTTAATGACGGATAGAACGTCCCACAATGGCAACGAGATGTGGCTCTCTCTTGACCAATGGATTTCCGGGGGCGCCATGAGTGGCCCCGGCCTTGGTAAAGTGCCTATAGTCTCAAATCCATTGGTATGGCACGAGCAGCAGGCTTTCCAGAAGATCGGCGAGAGTTTTGATCAGGCCAATGCCTTTGTCGTCTTAATTTACTCGCTCGTTTCCCCTACCTCCGACTCGGCAGAGTATCATCTGTCCCTGCCCTTCCCCGAATCCCTAGGATCCTCCTATCGCATGCCAGGTATCGAGCCGTACATCGATTTTGTCATGGGTCAGGCCCTTTCGAGGAAAGTTCCAGATCTGGGCGAGCGCCAAACTCGCCTTTTGACCTACAACTGCTTGAACTTCGTCATCACATGCCTGAAATCGTTCAACGAGAATATCGTCACTGTCCTTAGCCAACCCGCAATCAGCTCCGATTCCAGTCTGAAAACATCATCCTTGACTACTTATATCCGCCTTCACCCGTTTGCGCGTGTGGCTGAGTGGCTATTTAATGAAGATGTTATCAAAGCAATCTTCGCAACAGCTCAACAAGACGCCTCCGAGGTTGCCAACGCCGCGTCTGACTCCATAATTGTTCAGTGCCTGGTCAAGAGCCTCGAAGTCATGGACCTGATGTTGGATCTGCAGTCGACCTACTTCCATATCGTCCGCCCGTCCATCAAGTCTCAGGCGGGTGGAAGCAGAATTAACGTCGCTAATTCGTCGCTTTCAGCCTTCGAGGACAGCGTCCTCAACAATTTATCGATTATACCTGCTCTGAGCCTTTATTGCGGCGCAGGTCACGAGCAACTTACCGTTACCTCAATGGCACTTTTGGAGAAATTGTCAAGCTCCAGGAAGTTGAACAAGCTGTCGTCGCCAGAAATATCGAAGTGGCAATCCTCAAACAAAATAGTTGAAGTTCTGAGCACAGAAGTGGACGTTGACAGCGTTTCACGACCGCTGGTGTCTCAGATGCAACCTGAATTGAGGGAGTTGGAACTTGGCGCACGGTCCCCAGGCTATATTATTAGGGAAAGTCTTTTGGCACTCCTAAATAGCTGTCTCAGCATGATCACCGATCGGCCGACCATTGCTCATCTTCTCCTCGGGTTCAGTAGTGTGGGAACCATGCTGGATATTTCTCCGAACGGTCTGTTCTCGAACCGAATGTCCTTGCTACATGCTGTCATTGGGTTCTTGCAAAGCTACCCCGATGCGATGGAAGGGAACATTCTTCCTTGGATGGTACATCTACGGCGTATGGCCTTTGAAGTTCTGAAACATCTATGGTCTTCAAAGATCGCGTCCGCATTCACTCTGCTTGAGATGCGTTCCAGCCGCTTTCTACTAAGCATGTTTGCCAGCCAACCTATAATCGGACCAGACACGCCTTTTGATGGGTTATCTGTCATGAACGAAGAATTCTGGATCTCTGAGTCCACATCAGCTCTTGCTGAGTTCTTACTTTTTAGAAGCTACTTGTATGCCTATGCGGCGACCGAAATCCGCTCGGCCGCCAAGCTTGGCTCGCAAACCCTTCAGACAGAGGTCCTTTCGACGTTACTTGGGAACTCGACCACAGAGACCGGGGAGACAATACTCAATCCGACCGTCTTTGACCTCTTTGATTTTGCTGACCTGGATCTCAGCCACCGAATTCCACCGCCCAGACTAGTCTTCCTTGATGGAATTGGCTTTGATGTGTGTGCGAAATCACAAGCAGACGAGTCGCTTGTTCTGTACAATCTAGCGGAGGTTGCAGAGCTCGTCCAAGTCAGAAAGGAAGAGTTGCTGTCGAGTGGGCAGTTGCGACCTCAGGATGAAGAGCAATTCTTGGCCGAAGCTGAAGGCCTAACACTATTCATTCGTGCGACGAATCAAGCAAGGCAAATTGCGTTTAACCGTTACCTGGCGCTTCGATCATGGACAGAGCTCATCACAACGATGCTGGCTTGTTCAGAGATTGAGGGTGGCCGAAAACCAACGTTTATCTTGCATTCAATCCAGTTGGTCCTCCCTAAGCTTGAAGCAGCCATCGAGGAGGACCTACCGGAGGCAATCGAGCTTGCACGACTCGCCGAGACTCTTATCGGGGGGTTAGAATCTACATCCACGAGCACAGACGGTGCGCGGCGAAGTGGGGATATCATAGACGAAAAACTGCACCAGCTGTTCCAGATCTGCATAAGAGGCATCTTCCTGGCAAGTGGAAATGTTCAGTTGCGTGAGACGTTTTACAACATTGGTTCCCAGTACATCAGTCGTATCGCCTCCGCCGATACAGTGAATCAGAATTTGAGGCACCACAGTCAGCAAGTGATAAAGACATCGGGCTCGAACCTGATTGAGACCACCTGTGACGACGCATACGCCGGGCAAGAAACATGCCGGGTGTCGGCTCTCCTCTTCCTCAATCTGCTCGCCTCTCTGGATCGAGAAACAGACTCAACTCTGGCGGAGTTGATCTCACAATCGAACTACCTGAGTCTTTTCTTGGACTCCATCAGAGCGCTACCTGTCGAACTGAAGAACACTCAAGCGAATGGTAAGTCATGGAGATAGAATTCATCTAATTATGAAACACGCTGATATCATAGTAGATACGCCAGCATTGTTGTCATATTACGAGTCGCTGCTATCTTTACTTCAACGGCTCTGCCAAACCAAGAATGGCGCTACTCAAGTTCTGAAAACAGGCCTCTTTCAGGCGGTTCGCGAGTCACGGCTATTTGCTGCTGATCCGGATCTGGGCATTGGTAAGTGCATGTCAGCTTCTAGACCAGAAGCTCTCTAACGACGACAGATATTGACAACCCTGATGCTCTTCGGAAATATTATGATCTTCTTGGCTCGGTACTCCGAGTTATTATCTCAGCTGTCTTCTCTCGGGGTCTTCATAATGAGCAAATCATGGAGCAAACGCGAGCTTTCCTGGCAGAAAACAGACAGAGCATGGTCGGTATCTTCAAGCGATTTGCTAAGATCGGGGGAGTGGGTACTGCTGATCATCACGGGGCGCTGAGTGATTTGGCCAAGTGCTACATGACGCTCATCAGCGCCACCAACTTCCTAGAGGTATGTACTCAACCCGCCACAATAACTGCAGATGCTAATAGATTCCCAGTACGAGGACAAGGAAGTGAAGGAGCAAACTCGCCCGACATTATTCTCCTAGACTCGAGTCAGAAAATACGGCTCGCGTAGTCAAATAGCCGAACTCGGCGTTTTCTTATAAGATATGATACATATGCGATGCGTTTATTTCACTAGATTAAAAGCATTGGAAGCAATGAAGATCTGACGTGGAGGTTGCGTCTGCTTAGACATATTGGAGAAACACGATATCTGGTATAAAACGAAGACAATTGATGTCCGAAGTCAACGTCGTGTTTTCAAACTGTGTTTAAGATTCGTAGTGCGGCCGTAGGGTAGAGAGACAGACAGAAAGGTTAAGCTCGTTGCCAGTGACGAGAATAATATCTATGACAATGCTGACAGGAATGGAATTTGCCTGCATCAATTAATCGGTTGAATGGAGTTTATTTACATACATAGTGCTGCTGCCCGGGTATGTCATCATCTTACAGGAGAGGAGCAGCGCGCACGGGCGTATTATCTTATCTCCGACTACCTTGCTCCGGAGTGCCCATTGCATCCTTGCTGCCCAGTGCTCACCATCTCTTCGTCCATCGTTCAACCCCGCTACATCGCTCTTCCAAATCCAACAAGAAAGCGAATGAATTGCCATGACCTGTGCATTCCAAGGAATTTCTGAATCTCGCCAACGCTGAGCGACTCCCTTCTCCTCGACTTTATCATTCGGACCGAACCGGGTCGATGCAGCAGAACTCGAGAGGCGCCCCCGAGCAGAGGAGCGGTAAGCGCAAGCCGATCGGCAAGAGGAAGCTTTCTGATCAAGAAGAGGCGGCATTTCGGTCGCAGAACTCGCAACAGCATCCGCAGCAGCAACAGCAGGCGACCATCTCCGAGCTCTTATCCAGGAACCATACACACGGCAAGGGTTATCCGCAGCAGTCCCCTCCATCGAACAAGCGTCCTCGGCTATCATCACCATCATCGTACTCGCGAGCCCCAGTTTCGTCACAGGAGCTTCATCCGCCAGACAAGATGTACAATTTTTCGAATTCGGAGCATCGAGCAGGTGGAGCGTTTGCGCAGAGCTCCCCGGCCAGCACGACAGTCAAGCCCCATTTCTCGAATACATCGTCGCGTCAGAGTAATTTCACCCCTCATACTGGCGCAAAGAGGCTTGTCGTTAAGAATCTCCGGACGGGTTCACGGTTGAATCAGGATTCATACTTTGATAAGGTCTGGGCACAGCTGGATGCAGCGCTGAGCGCCGTATTCAGCGGCGGCAAGCCCGAGGTGTCACTGGAGGAGCTCTACAAGGGGGCAGAGAATGTGTGTCGCCAGGGAAGAGCTGTGGTTTTGACCCAACGGCTGCAGGACGGATGCCGAGCACACGTGTCTGGGGTTCTTCGGGACGAGTTGCTGGCAAAGGCAGCTGATGGGAGTAATGTGGATACACTGCGGGCTGTGATTGACGCATGGAGCGCTTGGAAATCTAAATTGGTAAGTTACTCTGCATCGCAGTTTGAGTATGTTTTTCAGATGATTGATGAAGTCTTATAGGTCACCATTCGGTGGATCTTCTACTACCTCGATCAATCTTTCCTACTTCATTCCAAGGAGTTTCCAGTCATCCGTGAAATGGGCTTGATTCAGTTTCGGAATCACATATTCTCCGACCCTGTATTACAACCAAAGATTCTACAAGGGGCTTGTGACCTAGTTGACGCAGACCGCAATGAGGATCATGCCATGATGGCAGATTCTTCTTTGCTCCGCAATGCTATTGATCTCTTCCATGGACTTGATGTCTACACAACAAGCTTTGAGCCTCTCCTTCTTTCCGAGTCGAAGCGATTCTTCTCATCGTGGGCTCAGCGAGAGTCCTCTGGATATCTTGCCACATTTGTGGAGAACGGCCATAATTTAATAGCGAGAGAAGTCAAACGGTGTGAGCTATTCTCGTTGAACAGGAGCACCAAGCAGAAGCTGTCTGAACTTCTCGATCGTGTCTTGGTAGCAGATCAAGAGTCGGTGCTACTTAACGAGAAGGACGTTCTTGGCTTGCTTCGAACTGGCAACAAGATTGCTCTGGAGAAACTCTACACTCTTTTAGAGCGGAGGCAACTTGGAACGAAATTGAAGCCAGCTTTCAAGAATTATATTGTGGAAGAGGGCTCGCAGATTGTCTTTGACGAGGAGAAGGAGGCGGAAATGGTCGTTCGTTTGCTAGATTTCAAGGCACACCTGGACGATACATGGGTCAACTCGTTCCACCGCACTGAGGAGCTGGGTCATGCACTGCGCGAAGCTTTTGCAACCTTTATGAACAAGAGCCGGAAATCGGAATCTACCGGTGGGACAGACAATGTCAAGACCGGTGAGATGATTGCCAAGTACGTAGACAGGCTGCTGAAAGGTGGATGGAAGCTGGCTCCTGGGCGCAATATGGCGGACGTGCCGCTGGCCGACGAGGACGCTGAGATTAACCGACAACTGGATCAAGTGCTGGACCTGTTTCGATTCGTCAACGGCAAGGCGGTGTTTGAGGCATTCTACAAGAACGACCTGGCTCGTCGCTTATTGATGGGCCGAAGCGCGAGTGATGATGCGGAGAAGAGCATGCTGGCAAGGCTCAAGACAGGTTGGTTCCGATATGCACCATCTTTACGTAGATTGCAAGCTAACCCTACCTGAACAGAATGTGGTTCTACATTTACACACAATCTCGAGTCCATGTTTAAGGATATGGATGTAGCGCGAGACGAGATGGCTGCATATGCTTCGATTCAGCGTGAGCGGCGGAAACCATTGCCCATCGATCTGAATGTCAGCGTGCTCTCAGCCTCTGCATGGCCATCATACCCTGATGTGCAGGTGCGGATTCCACCGGTCGTTGCAGAAGCGATTGATGACTTTGAGACGTTTTACTACAACAAGTACAACGGGCGGAAACTTAACTGGAAACACCAGCTCGCGCACTGCCAGCTGCGGGCCAACTTTTCGCGCGGACAGAAGGAGCTGGTGGTCAGCTCGTTTCAAGCGATCGTGCTCCTGCTTTTCAACGACGTTCCTGAGGGCGGAAGTCTGAGCTATGCTCAGATTCAGGAAGGGACGAAACTTTGTGAGTGTTTCTATTAGCGTTATTGTCAGTTGTATCCGTACTGACTGCTTCGATGCAGCCGACCAGGAGCTCCAACGCACACTTCAGTCGCTGGCATGTGCCAAGTATCGGGTGCTCACTAAGAAGCCAAAGGGACGAGACGTCAATCCTACGGATGAATTCTCGTTCAATGCGGGCTTTACGGACTCGAAGTTCCGGATCAAGATCAATCAGATTCAACTGAAGGAGACGAAGGAGGAGAACAAGAAGACGCACGAGCGGGTGGCGGCCGACCGGCATCTCGAGACACAGGCGGCCATCGTGCGGATCATGAAGAGCCGCAAGCAGATTTCGCACGCTGAACTGGTCGCAGAGGTGATCAAGGCGACGCGCAGCCGAGGAGTGTTGGACGTAGCGGAGATCAAGAACAATATTGAAAAGTGAGTGGTCTTTCCATACTTTTTCTAGGACGAATACTGACTGTTGGCTAGACTGATTGAGAAGGATTACATGGAGCGAGACACGGAGACCAGTCCCAATATGTACAAATATGTCGCATAAGAGCAATTGCATTGTGCCGTCAGAGAAGCTGCTACCCTTTTCTCCAGCATCCAGCATTTATTCTCTCATTATGATCCTATATCAATGACATCCATTATGACCTGAGATGCTTCACAATCTTCTTTTGACTTACGAATGGTATTCTGCCAGAGTTACGAACTACTACATAGCTATCAAGCTGCGACAGCTTAGGCTAGGACGGCGGATGCCGGGACTGGGAAAGTCTGGAACACACCCGGAGTAACTCCGACCGCACAGCAGCTCTGAGCGTCGGGCCTTCGGGGGCTTCCGAGGTGGTTAGAGTGTTGGAGGAGTAGCCAGTTGGCGGGAATACAGTAACTGTACTACATTGAAAGGTAAGGAGTGCACAATGTGAACTAAGGTGGTAGTGCTACTCGACCGAGAAGTGAAAGCCACGGCTCTGGTATCATCGATCTACTTAGAATAATTCCTCTGCAAGTTCACGTGGTTGAGTTCATCCTAGTTAGTGTTCTAGATAGTCAGGAATGCCCAATACGGCAATGATAGTTGCAATTGTGGATTCAAGGGATCTGACAGGAGGGAGCTAATATTGTAGTACGTACCTCTCTAGATGAGCCCATTTTTCTTCAGGTCTCATGACCATCACCATGACCTTTGATATATGTATTGCGTGTATCAAAACGCATACTCTGTTCGGTCAAGTTGCCCGGCTCACCTTCTCTTCTGAGGATTTATGCAAGGAGATTAAGAGGCAGGCTGAATGCCACAATGTTATCATTATTGTTCTTCTTTGGCAGTATGACTGGGTTGATGTCAAGTTCAGACCTGCCTTGATAGATGAATGAAGTACTCTAGCCAATGGTTACACATTTATGACATCGTAGTGAGATAGCTAATAGTTTAGTTAGCTAACTGAAAGACTGTCATGCAATAATAATAAGAATCTTGGATAGGCTGATGTTGCTATTGCTGGATGGCTGACGGAATTACCATAGAGGGTAAGCCGAAGAGCTCCCCGCTGTCTCCGGTCCAGACTGCAAACCCCACGATCAATGGGGTGCACTGGCACTGTGCACTGGTACTTTGCATCAGAATAATAGTTGATTCCTCAGTATGGGGCTATGGAGGAAGGCTAACCGTGGTACCTTACAGTACCCCTAGTACTATGGAGCATAGTTGTTCATGTGAACAATAAAAATGGGGAAAAAAGAAAACAGGTTCGGGACTCCAAGTATGGATATCATTGAGTATATATACTGCTCCTCCCCTCTCGAATGATTTCTCTCGACCATGGTCTTGGCCGCTTGGACTGCTACATCTGTATAGCATCTATATACATCGCCGTTGGAGATACGCATCATATATCTCAAAGAAATCCTTGAACATACTCCAGTGAGTCCACCTTCAGAGACAATCACCCTACCGTTGTGATTTCAACTGGTTCAATTCAGCGCGAATGACTTCACCAAGATGTCTAATCTGGATATGTATCGAAGAGAGCATCCAACTGACAGCTGACAGGTCGAAACTGGATCACAGGATACTCCACATTTTCCCCGCTTCTCACGGACTGCAAACCGATTCCCCAAGTCGCACCGTCGATTCTTGACATCCCCGTCGCAATCCCTGGCACAATCGCTTCCAGTCATCCCGCGGGCTGCGCATTGAGGGGAAATAACGCCCAGAAATTGTCCGATTAGAACTCATCCCGCGCGAGACAGTTGCCGCAAGATTATTTAAAGCGACAAGGAGTCGTCTCTCTGTAGTTCCAGCAACATTCTCGTATCTGCTTGAGTCGACGATCTGTATATTCCCCGACTTTCTCCACTTTATCACGGCGCAACTCCGCATTTAGCGATTGTTTCGCTCCACACTTTGACATCATGCAGAGTATGTCTCACTTCTCTTCAATGTGTCTAGTCTTGATTTCATCACATGCGCATTCCGCAAATGACAACAAGTAGAGGTTATTGTATGGCGCTAACCGATTTGCTTCACAGCCAAACATTTCTTCGACGACCCGAATCACCTGGTCCAAACGGCTCTCCATTCCCTGACACTCACAAATCCATCGCTCGCTTTTGATTCGAAACACAAGGTTATTTTCCGTCGCCCAGATGCATCCAGGAAACCCAAGGTGGCCATCATTTCTGGCGGGGGTTCCGGTCACGAACCTGCATTTGCAGGCTATGTCGGCCATGGACTCATGGACGCTTCTGTAGCTGGGAGCATCTTCGCCTCTCCGTCTGCCGAACAGATTCGCCATGCCGCCATGAACTGCGTCGGCAATGAAAAGGGCGTCTTGATCATACCTATGAACTACACCGGCGATGTTCTCAACTTCGGCATGGCTGCTGAGAAGTCGCGGGCTGCAGGGATCAAGACCGAGTTCTTTGCCATCAATGATGACGCGGGCGTCGGCAAGAAGAAGGGCGGAAAGGTTGGCCGTCGCGGTATCGGTGGTGGTATCCTCATCTTGAAGATTGTGGGAGCATTGGCTGAAGCTGGGTAAGTTAGAGGCAGAACGATTCCGGATGACAGCTAACATCGTTCAGTGCATCGCTCGAAGAGGTGTACCGCATCGCTCAATTAGCAAACGCTAACCTTGCGTCTGTGGGTTCCTCCCTGGAACACGTCCATATTCCTGGTAGAGGAGTCCCAGAAGATACCATTCCTGATGGGGAAGTGGAGGTCGGAATGGGCATTCACAACGAACCGGGGTCTCACCGGATGAAGTTTTCTCTCCCAGAAGTGATCAAAACTATGCTCTGGCAGATCCTTGACCACAACGACCCAGACCGCGCATTTTTGACCCATCAGCCAGGCGACGAGTTTGTGCTGCTCATCAACAACCTGGGTGGTGTCAGTACCCTCGAGCTCTCGGGTATCACCGACGAAGTATACCGCCAGCTCACGAAAGATTTCAACATCAAGCCTGCGCGAATTATTCAAGGAACCTTCCTGACCAGTCTCAACGGACTGGGCTTCAGTGTTTCACTACTGAAGCTCGCCGATACAGGACTGGGTCCTGGCAAGTCTATGCTCGAGCTCCTCGACGCGCCTGCCGAAGCAGTGGGCTGGTCTGCTCCTATCCGCACATCGACATGGGAAGCACACCAGTCTGATGCTCCTGTAGAGGTCAAGAACACCAAGCTTGCCGAGGACCAACCCAGTAAGATCAAGCGTGAGTCCCCTCATGCCTATGGCATCGGTCATCCCCTCTTTGCAGCGCTGATAATGTTACAGTGGACCCAACCATTCTCAAGGAAGCCCTCGGATCCGCACTTAAGCGAGTCATTGCTGCCGAGGCATTGGTCACCCGGTACGACACCATCGTCGGGGACGGCGACTGCGGCGTGGGCCTGAAGCGCGGCGCAGAAGCCGTCCTCGCCCTCCTGGAAGACCCATCGTCCAACCTGACCGACGACGCCGTCACCGCCGTCAACCGCATCGTTACCGTCGTGGAAAATACCATGGATGGCACATCAGGCGCCATCTACTCCATCTTCCTGAACGCGCTCGCCCATGGTCTCCGCGCCCAAGACCAAGGCACCGCAACACCCGCAACGGTCGAGGTCTGGGCCAACGCTCTCAAGTACTCCATCACCGCACTAGGGAAGTACACCCCCGCGCAGCCGGGCGATCGCACCCTGATCGACGCACTGGTCCCCTTCTGCAACACGCTGGTCGAGAGGAAGGACGTACATGCGGCTGCAAAGGCCGCGCAGGCTGGGACCGAAGCCACTAAGAACATGAAGGCGAGTCTCGGACGGAGCGTCTACGTCGGTGGTGAGGAGGAATGGGTCGGCAAGGTTCCTGACCCTGGTGCGTATGGACTGAGCGAGTTCCTGACCGGGCTTGCTGAGGCGCTTTGAGGGTTCATCTCTGTTCCTGTATCAAGTATATAACCTTTGGATACTCTTTCTATATAATTTATGATGATGACGATAATATGCATCTATCCTTATTTATCACCCGCTTCCCATGATATCTGAGAAAGTTGGGGACTCAATCTTAAGTCAGGAAATCCAGGCAGCCTCACTTATGTACGCTCTTGCCTTGCCGCCTGGTATAGAGCATCCTACAATGGATTTGCCTGAGCTATAGACAGAGTCAGATTGCCCTGTCCCGGACGTCCTCCTTCAAGTACAAGTGCTAGGCAGCGTATCAGAAATGAGTTGATTGATAGCACACTACCAATACTTGTATCTTTTTGTTGTCTTTTATTGTTTTTCTAGATATATTTGACCTTGCATGCTAAGCTTTGTTGATGAGCTGGTCGAAGTGGACAGACAGCGCCAAGCCCTAAGCCCTAGAAGCATAGCGACCTTATATCAACGAGCATTAACTTGTAGGCTCTGGTTCAAAGTAATCGAAACAATCCTTCAGCTGTAGTTAGTTTGTGCCTAATTTCAGCCATTGTAACATTCCTGTCGCAAGGTAGTAGTCTCGATGCGGCACGCAGCTGCCAGTGGGAATGTATCTGTTTGCGACGGAAACATGAACCCGGAGGCACTGGTAATTCTCTCATCCGTGTCTCTCTATTCCCTTGAATAACCACGATAGTCATACTGTGAAAGTCGGTTAACAGATCGACGGGAGTCATATGATGGATTCACGATGAAGGTGATCTCCGATGTTCCTGACGTCTGCGACGCATGGAGAACCACTGGAGGCTGGATCTCAAGTACTGCTTTGGCCATGGGATTCAGGTCACTGGAGCCGGGAAAGGCTCCCGGTCTCTGCGTTGGATCCGACGGGGCGTCGAAGATGGTTTGGGCAAACTTTCTCAGCTAGTAACAATCCCTGTCTATAACGCTGTCATATTCTATTGATTGGCGTTTATCCTGGCACTAGCGGAGTCAATCGGCGGCTTTCTACTCCGTATGGCGAGACAAATGGTTCGATGGACCGTCCGACGATCCGTGCTCCTCGAGCTATTTTAACCTCTCGCTGTCCAGAGCCAGATTAAATTGTTTAGAGTTGGAGATAAGCTCCTGTGCAGTCCAACAATGCCAGAAATAGCTACTCCGCCAAGGAAGATTCTCCTGGTAGTTACTGGGGGAGGCTATACTCATGCAGGTGAGTACATCACATCCTTCTACTGCTCATATGGAATCCATATATTCTAACGGCTTAGCACCCGTCCTGGAGCTTGGAAAGATCCTCGCCAACCGAGGCCATACCATCGAGTTTGCAACTCTCGATGGACAAGAGAAATGGACTGACGGTTTCCCAATATCCCGCACGCATCTCATGGGCCCCGGACCCACGGAAGAACAGCTCGACGCTCACTACAAGCGAAGTCGACTCTGGGACCCAGCCAAGGGATTCAGAGATGTCATGGACTCCAAATACCTCTTTGACTCCCTGTGGACGCAAACTTACCGTCGACTAAAGGAGATCATGGCCGATCCCGCCACACGCCCGGACATGATGGTCGCGGACTTCTTCGTCGACGCGGTCAAGGATATCCATTTCGAGTACAAGTTGCCCATCGCCGTCGTGTGGCCGCAGATGCCGTACATGATGGTTCCCTGCTCGTATATCCCCGGCCAGCCGGGCTTCCAGCTCGACATGACCCTGACGTCGGAGAATGCGTCCATGTGGTCCCGGATCAACAACGAGCTGGTGGTGGTGCGTGCCTTGCCCGAGGCGCTCAAACTCATGAAATGGACCAGGGCGATGCGCAAACGCGCGGGCCTGAACTATCTCCTTCCCACCCCGACGAAACCGGATTACCTGGTCCTGGTAAACTCATTCTTCGGGCTGGAAGTTCCCAAAGACCTCCCTCCGCTGGTCGCCGCTGTGGGACCTATCCTCGCAGATGAGTATCCCCCGCTAGATGACATCCACCAGCGCTTTCTGGACCAGCACCCGAAGACCATCTACGTCGCGCTAGGGACGCACATCATCCTACCGCATGCGGACGTTCGGAAAATCATCAACGGACTCATCCAGGCGATGGACGCAGGGCTCATCGACGGCGTGATCTGGTCCGTAGCCAAGAGCGGACGGCAGCTCTTCGACGAAGCAGACGAATTCACCATCCACGGCCAGACCATCCGCTTCGGCGACCTCCTATACGGAAAACACGCCGACTGGCTATTCCCCTTCTTTGCGCCCCAGCGGTCAATCCTGGACCACCCGCACACCCGAATCTACTTCACGCACGGCGGCGGATCAAGCGCCAATGAAGGCCTCTACCACGGCAAACCCATGCTCGTCATGCCCTTCTTCTTCGACCAGATCGGCAACGCGGCCAAATTAGCCGGCAGCGGGACATCCGAGGTCCTGCACAAGTTCCGCTTCACGGCGGAGGAAGTTCACACGAAGACGAAGCTAATCCTGGAGGATCGTGAGGGGAGCTACGCGCGCAATGTACTTCGCCTACAGCGGATTGCTCGCTTGGCGTCTAGACGGAAGCAGCTGGGCGCGGACCTTATTGAGGAGGTTTTGTATGATACGGAGCTGACGGTGGTGGATGGGAAGGAGACGCGGCCGATACATCTCCAGACGGCGGATATGCGGATGCCTGTTTACAAGGCTAGAAACTGGGATCTGATGGCGGTTTCGGGCTTGGTGATGGGGTTCCTTGGGGGAGGGACTTATTATGCGGCGCGATTGGCTTGGATGCATCGCCAGGCTATTAGGAATTTTGCTGATTCCTTGATTCAGTGGTCCGTGGTCGGTGGCTAGGAGATGTCACTTTCACCCTGTGTATATGCTAGGTTGATGCACGTGCTTCGGATACTCCTCTTTGGTACTTCCCTTTCAAAACAAGACCATCCTCACTCTTCCTGCTGTCTCCGTCAGACTATGCAACTCTCAGCATAGTGATATAGCGTGCATTCGCCGGGTAACTCTCCCATAACCAGGCCCTACCGTCGAAGTCCATCGTTTCAAAGCGAGGGTCAAGGATGATAACACTAAAGATGGCTAAAGATGGCGAAAATCAAGCTTTGCTGGCACTAGCCAAGCCACTGCTTCCTGCTGGCTGACAGGATGGCCAAGATGGCCAACTCTTTTTGAAGCTTTATGTTGGCTTCCGCTTTGGCCTCGTCGCAATATAATTGACCAATGTTATGGAGGAACTAGACGACTAGTACTAGCAGTCAGCGAAGGAAGAGTGATAAGAAATGGAGGTCCTGTATCTGTCATTTTGTTTCTCTCTGTCTCTCTGTCTGGCTGTACCAACCTTCTACTCTGATCCGTCCGCCTGCGATTGATCCCCCTTCTTGTGTGCGGTGTCTGGAGCAGGTCGTCCCTTGCCTTTTAGCCCTCCAGATCGAAACGGACGACCTCCACGGAAGCCATCAACACCAGACAGAAGCCGCAGTGATTGCAGGAGGCGGCTAGAAACAGACACAAGTGGTGTTCCTTGTCCACTACACCATCTCCTACCGATCTGTCCACGGTATTCGACCTCGAGGCCATCGAGTCAATGATACGATTTAATTTCCCACTGATCGAGTTCTCTCACCCACCGTGAACGCCAACAACAGCAGGTAACTGCTGGACATGCTTCACGCTGATGCAATTATGAGTACACAGTCTCTCTATAGATACTACAGCTTCTACCAAACTGATATATACGACCATAGGGTGTGGAAAACAGGGCTTCCCGTCCGCTCAGCCGTACTTAAACCACACGCCGGCTGGTTAGTAGTTGGGTGGGTGACCACCAGCGAATCCCGGCTGTTGTATGTTTTTTGGTTTTTATTTTTATTCAATCAAATTGGGACTTGCTGCTTGACAGGTGAAAAGCACTTAACCACAGGGTAAGTTCAGAAGTGAAGGTAATATGAGCGATGCTATCTAATAGCATGGGTGAGCTGGGTGATTCCGTAGTGACTTGAAGTACCTGTAGCCTATTCTAATGCCCCATTAGCAGCATGAACAAGGCCTCTTCTCTGCTTAATAATTATCTCATTTTCCTATCTTTAAGTGCTTTTTTGGGTGATCTGTTTGTATTGTTTTCCCCTCCATCCTTCCCCAGCATGTCACATGGCACTATTATAAATAAAGAGGAGCTCTATAGTTCACTAAGCTATAAGGATTTAACTAGTTAAGTAACTAGTTAACTTATGCGAAATCCAAATTGAAGGAGTCAGGCCGGGGTTTGTTGGGGCGTTGGCCGTTCAAGCTCAAATCATGCTAGATAAAAAATTCCATGAATATAATCAGTAAGATAAAGAACTTTCTTGGCCTTTCTGTTATTGAACTCTGCCGCTAAATTTACACCCTCTTCCCCCCAACAGTACAAGCCGCTGGGGAGCATTGGGCGTTGGCTCTGATTAGTGGAGCTTCCTTCCAGCGGCCTTTTCCGGGTTGGCGGGTCTGTGATCCAGTGGTAAGAAAGCTGAGATAAACATCCTGTAGAAGAATAAAGTATTAAACCATGCGTGAGTAATATTAGGCCGAATCTATGGCAGAGTGGTCAAAGCAAAGATTGAATTATCGCATCGGCTGCCTAGAGAGTGGACTGGAATGTTTTGAGCTTGTAATCGATCATCTGCTGCCCTTTCAGAAGACCCAGCCTTGCAATCTGTCTATGATTTCAGTTGGTTCAGCCTGCTTGCAGAACAACTTCACGCCATTAAATCCTATGTTCTACTACCACGTGGACGCACCGGACTATACTATGAGGACTGTCTTAAGTTTTATTCATGTCAATTCAATCAGTGTAGAGGAATGATGTCATATAACTCGCATATAGTTGGGCTATACAACGTCTACCAAACATTACCTCGGAGAAACCCAAAATGCCCATAGAATAGTTGACAGGAAATATCCTGTTTCAGGACAGATTGGCAGAGTAATGGGACAGGAAACATACATGTTCACTGTTGGCCGATCTAGCCTTCCTTGTCATCCTGCTGGTGCACTAGGCAATAACGTCATACATATAGATCGACAGCAGGACCCATTGTGTTGGGAAGATCGGAGATCAAAATGCTCAGGTTCACTTCTCGGTTTAACTGTGATGACATATGCACGATATTCCTGCTTTGGAGATTCGTCCTGCGGGCTAAGGGCTGAAGTGGTCCAAGGGACTGGTCTGTATGGCCAGCGAGGACTGATCTGCATGAACCACTCCAATCACTGCTCCACACCTGACGAACTAAACACGAACTCTTTACCCCATGGGTCGCGGCCTCAAAGGTACCATCAGCCTGCTTTACTCTGTTTTCTCTCTTGAATGGCCGATCCAGACGCCCTGTTGTTGAAGGCTATTCGCATACGTGCTGTCAGCACTTGACGCTTGGACCGTAAACAAGCCTGAGTAAAGTAGACTTGCACTCCCTATCGCAATCCTCCTCACAGCAAACTGTCGTCATGGACCCACCGACACGAGTTCTTTTTATATTACGCATGCTGAGCATCATTTATATCAATCCTCAGCCTGAACTCTCTTGGCGGAAAGCCTTAATATGACGCCCCTGCACAGGAGCCATTTATCTTCAGCCTCAGCCGGGCGGAGAAGTATCCCTCTGTTACACAACAGGAACTTTAAATCCTGTCAGAAGCGATGACTGGCGACCAGGAGAAACAACAAGATGAGGGCATCCTACACCCCGAAGCTGCTCGAAAGGGCCTTCGGAGGACGGGGTCTAGAACGATGGAATGGGACACCGAGCATGAAGATTACCCGCGCAACTGGCCGATCCAGCGTAAACTCTACGATGCCGTCGTCATGTTCTTCCTCGAGTTCTACACGACTGTCATCAGTACGACTGGTCCCTCGGCCGCGGAGCTGGCGATGAAAGAGTATGGATTGAGTAGGGTTATAGCGCTGACCGGCTTCCAATTCATGTATGGCGTTGGGCAGGCCCTCGGAGGACTGACCATGCCCCCATTTTCTGAATCCCTGGGCCGGAAGAAATCCTACTTAGTATCAGCTGGCGCCTACAGCATCTCGTGTTTGTTAGTCGGCGTTGTCCCATCCCCAGCCGGCGTGTTCATCGGCCGTTTCATCTCGGGGTATGCTTCTGCCGTGCCGGCCATCGTACTCGCCGGGAGCATCGAGGATTTGTATTCCACCTGGCCAAGGCTATGGTTGCTGTGGCTTTGGAATTGCTCCACCATTTTTGGCTTGGGTATCGGCCCAATGTATGGATCATATATTGTCAGTGCCATAGGCTGGTAAGTTTTGCCCGCTCGGTGGCCGCAATCGCAATTTTTTATTATCATGTATACTGATCGAAGATGACCAGGCGTTGGGTTTATTACACTGCCGCCATTACATGCGCTGTCTTGTTTGTCCTGCTCCTGTTTATATGTGAAAGTCGACCTACCACGCTTCTCTCCAGGCGGTTCGAGCATCTCCAGTCAAAGGTCGGAAACTTGGACATGGATATCCCTAATCCGGACCGCATTGGCAACAAGCGAGAGCTCGTCAAAGTCATCCTGGTGCGGCCGGCGCGACTAGGCGTCACAGAGCCCATTATCATACTGGTCTCAATCTTGAGCGCGTCAGCATGGGGGATGATGTATCTCTTCACTGAGTCCTTCACAGTGGTCTATAGCGAGTTTGGCTGGAGTTCGAGGGCAACCTCGTTACCTTTCATAGCTTTGTTCCCCGGCATTCTTGCTAGCGGCTTAGTGCGGTTCTGGGACCATCATAAACTTAACAAAAGACAGAGGGAAGGAGCCTCTCCCGAACCGGAGGACAAAATCGGTGGATTTGCCATCGCAGCTCCAGCCCTTGCCATTGGGCTCTGGATCTTTGGCTGGACCGTTCCCCCCCTTGTGCATGTGCCGTGGATCGCGTCCATGTTCGGCCTGGTGTTGATTGGTTTTGCGGCAACCGAATTCTCATATACTCTCAGTGGCTACATCGCCGATGCATATACCATTTACGCTTCAACGGGTCTCGCGGTGGTTTCATTTCTGCGCGGTATTGCATCGGCCTGCATGCCCCTGTTTGCGTATCCGATGTATTCGGGGCTCGGATCGAATGTCGCTACCAGCATCATCGCCGCTGTGGCGACGGTATTCGCCTTTACGCCCTTTGTGTTCCTGAAGTTTGGAAAGCAGCTGAGGCAGAAGAGTCGATTTGCGCGATACAGTGCGGACGTCAATGAGCAGCAGGGGGGCAACTGAGTGCAGGCAGAGAAAGAGGATATCCATGAGAATCCAGATCTTGTTGCCTAGGAGGTAACGATTAAATCTTCTAGAGGAATGGGGATATCTTGCAGGAGCCATACCCAAGAAGGTCATGCATATCTTGTGTGAGTCTAAATTAGTGTGAGTGGTTGCATAGCCTCTGCTAACAAGACATATTTAGACGCAGCCTGATGAATAAACTTAACACCTCCTCTGTCTACACGCACTGCAGCTAGATTCAGTCTTCAAGCCAAACATAACCTGCTAGGATGGGACGAACACAATGTGCTAAGTATAGAACTCCTACTAGAAAAAAATACTACATGAATTTAGTATCTATGATAAGTTAGTACGTGTCTTGTGCAGCATATCCTTGTAAGGCTTATATTAAGAATCTAAACAAACCTTTTAGCCAGGGTGTATACAGCCATACAAAGGTGACTGGTTCACTGAACCAGAGTATATTAAGCATTACTTACTTCAATAGTATGACTAGCTTTTCCTCATGGTCTACCATAGAGATAATAATCAGGAGATTATTGTATGGCGTTAGCAGTAGTCTACCAATATTCTAGATTTAGCACCATTATCATGAATCTCTTAGATAAAACAGGATATTGTGCTGTATGGTTGCTGGATCTGTGATAGAGATAAGACTGCTCTTCCCTTAGAATAGGATGTTCACCCTGTTGAACTGGACTTTCAAGCAAAGGAGTCGAACACAAGGAAATGCTCTTGAATTCATTGGATGCAGGCTTATTTACCAGGAAAGGATCAGAAACCATGCCTTCCAACATAGCTATTCTCTAATCTGCATTATCACAGCCCTGGCACAGTCAATAACTGAATAACAGTGGCACATCTGAATTGGAGATCCAAAGAGGACAGTGGGTGAGCACAGGGTGAGTAGTGCAGCTTGTCTATTATGCGCTCACCCTGCTCACCCTAAGCTCACTGTTAACCTTCGGGCGGTTGCCATTCCGCCAGAATTTTTTCTTCTTGTCAAAATACCTACCACATCTTCTTGCATAAGAGGCCACCGCGCACGCTGGTCTGGAGCGATGAAAAGGGGAGGAGGAATAAGGAAAGGGGGCTTGGTTGGTCTGAACCGTCCGACTATGATTCTTCAGCGGAAGACGAGAAAGCTAGGTAACTGATAAAATAAAGTTTCGACATACGAGATGGTCAGCGTCAATATAGAAGCGGGGTGAGCGATGATCGGACCGCTCTCAGGCTACGTACTCCTGTTCGTAAAGCCTTGTATATCGTGTTCATGGAGATAAGACGGGATCAGCGGGTAGCAGGGGATAGGACAGATTATCGAACAAGTCGAGTAACACAGGGTCGACAAGGTCGGAACAGCATCCGTTTTAAGTCTGTTTATACCGCCTGATAGTCTTATTGTCAGATCCATTAGGTATAGGAATAATAGGATAATAGGAGCGCCTGAGAACGGCACCTTCAGTTCCCACCTCAGGCGGAGATCATGCTTAAATCCGGGCTGACCAATCGTAGCCTGGAACGGCACCGTTGTTTCCATACGCAATCAGGTCAACTGCCTAGCCTACCTACGCCTACGTAGACTGGTAGTTCTGGATCTGCAGAGGATCTCTCTTCTTGCCAACATGTTTCACCACATATCCAGTTCACAGAAGGTCATGAGGGGACCATACCTATTTAAATCGACAGATCTCTCTTGTCTTGCTTCTCCATCATCCATCCTCCAGTTTCATCCTCAAAATGCCTTTCTATAACACGTATCCCGGCTTCCTTTATCGCCAGTTCCTGGTCTGCCCTTCCAAGGCCCCATCCACCACCTCCCTTCGCGGCAAAGCCGGTCTGGTAACAGGCTCCAACACTGGGCTGGGCTATCAGGCCTCTGCTCAGTTGCTCGCGCTCGGACTGTCCCATCTAATTCTGGCCGTCCGCAGCGCCTCAAAGGGTGAAGCTGCCCGGAAATCCCTGCTCGCCTCGCTTCCCGCTTCAGCTACACCTCCCGTGGTCGAGGTCTGGGAATTAGATCTAGGCAGTTATGCCAGTGTGACGGCCTTTGTGGAGCGCCTTAAGCAGTCCGATATTCAAATCGACTTTGCTCTCCTCAACGCCGGCGTTGCCAACTTCCACTATACCATGAACCAATCTACGTCGCATGAGACGAGTATCCAGATCAACTGGCTGAGCACTGCTCTACTTACTCTGCTGTTGCTGCCTGCGCTCGATAGCCAGGCCTCCCAGAATCTTAACCGGGCTCGTCCGGTGATTTCTATTGTCGGCAGTGAAACCGCCGCGTGGGCCAAATTCAAAGAAGCATATGTCTCTACCAAGGAGGGAATCCCACTGATCGACGTGTTGGACGACCCGAGGCACTTCAACATGGGTGATCGATACTATACCTCGAAGCTGCTGTACCAGCTCTTCTTCCTCGAGCTGTTCAAGCGCCGATCCAGCGCCAAACGCTCCACGGGCGCCATTCTCAACCTAGTCAATCCCGGTTTCTGCTATGGCTCCGAGTTGCACCGCACGGCCGAGGGGGCCGTTGGAATGGTCCTCAGCGGCGTGAAAAGAGTGATTGGTCGCTCGGTCTCTATGGGAGCCCGGACCCTGGTTCATTCATCAGTGTTGGCCGGTGACCCCTCCAATGGCCAGTATTTGAGTGACTGCAAGCCAGCCCCATTTGCAGGATATGGCGACAGTGACGCTGGTAGAATCACGCAGGGCCAGGTTTGGGACGAGACAATGTTGGAGTTGCGGCAGGTGATGAACGTTGACCAGCTTTTGTCGGAGATTTAATTTCATTTTCCTTGATATGTATGTTTGGGTATAATCGATTACTCTTCCTCCATTCCTAAGGTACTCTATTATGCTTAGCCGTCTAGTTGTCCAAAAGAAAAATATTCTATGATATTAATTATTATTCCATGAGAGAGTACTCTAGACAATGCGCTGACTGACAATCCCTCTTGAACAATGTCGCCTAGGCATAAGTATAGTACGTTGGTTGCACTCCTTTTAACATGGACTGGGGCGACTCTATTCTGATTAGAGGTACTAGTATTGTTAAATTTAACTATTTATGTAAGGCCTCCCTTCAGTTACGCAGGAAGTGAGTCTTGTACCAGTTTAGCCCCAGGCGCATGTATCAGATGCTTAAGCCAATAATTGAGACAAGGCTGATTGGGCAGAATATAAATTGCGGCGCAGTGACGCTACATACAGCTAGCTCTCTGCTAACAAGAGGAAGTGTCTTTTTCTTGTACACAGACCTGGTCCTGGGCCATCTTATGGGACAAGACCCCCCCACCTTTCCGCTAAGATGACTGCGACTCTTCTTTGTCATCTTCATCATGGCTTCAACTTCAGTGGATGCGGTCCCCCCATCTCAACTGTTACATTATTTGCCTACTTACCGGGTTCTGATCTGCCTGCGTTGCCGCTACGCCATCCAGCCTGGCGCAGTCGTGCGCCATCTCAAGGAAATTCATTATGTTCATCGGTCAGCTCGCCAAGCCTTTGTCGAATATGCCTCCGAATTTGAGCTGGCCCAGCCCAATGACGTCGCCTTGCCCGATGAAGCCCAATTTCCAGTACCTTTACTCCCGGTCCAAGATGGAATAGCCTGCTGTTTTGAAGGCTGCACTCATCTTTGTGCCACCACCAAGCGTATGAAGCAGCACTGGAGGCTTGTGCACCGTATATCTGCCTCGGACGGGAGCAGTTTCTGGAAACCAGTACCATTGCAGACTTTCTTCCGGGGAAATGCCCTCCGGTACTTTACCAACCCGGCATTGCTGGTTTCATCGCCAGCGTCAGCGTCTGACGGCTCCGATGGGCTGACGAGTGACGGATTTCCCAGTACAGTGAGTGACAAGGCTTTTCATGTGCACCATCAATATCTCGTACTAATCTCTACTTCTTATTTCTCCCTCCAGATCGGTACAACCCCCGCTGTAAGCGAAGCTTGCATGGAATCAAGTCTTTCAACATGGGACCCCCATCAATCATTGATCAGAAGCGACGAAGGCCTGCTCGATCATTATCGAGCCTACACCTATAAAACCCTCTCATGCAACCCGGAGACAGACGACGCATTTGGGGTCATTGTTTTAGAGCTAGCCTCCCGATTTCGATTCTTACTTCACGGTGTCCTAGCCTGTTCTGCCCTCCACCTCGCTTCCACTGATCCCGGCAATCAAACATATTACACAGTCCAGTCAATGCGGCACCAAGATCAAGCAATTCCCGCATTCCGATGGGCAACCATGCATGTGGACAGCGACAATTGTGAGGCGGTGCTGGCCTTTGCATTCTTCCTCGTCATCTGTGCCCTGAGCTCCGAGTCCGGGGATTCAAGATTGTTTCTAAGCGATGATACTGACAAATTGCATTGGATCAATATCCTTCGCAACGGCTGCTCCATGCTCTGCCCCGTCTGGACCGGACTCACCGCTGGTCCATTAGCTCCTTTTGCGGCCCTTTGGCGGGACAATCTGGGCATCACTGCCGATGCCAATGACCCATTCCTGGTGACTTTACTGCACGTATTCCCACAGCACGAACCCGAATATCCTATCTATCGCGACTCTGCGGTGAAATTGGCCGAGGCCTTTGAGTTTATCCAGCAACGCGGGCCGTCGTCAACTATCTGGGATGCTCTCAATTCATGGCCTATGCGTGTTATGCCCGAGTATCTGGCCCTACTGAAACAAAATCGTCCAGCCGCTTTACTACTCTTGGCCTACTATGCTATCCTTCTGCGCCCAGTTCGTGGAGAATGGTTCCTAGAAGGTCGGGACTGGAAACTGATGGACGAGATTGCGCGACGGTTAGAGGGGAATTGCTCACCACAGATCTGGGACTTGTTTGCTGGGATTCAGCGGGAGTACTTTTTCTGAAATCCCTAATGTAATTACTCAACCTTAGACAAAGGGAGCATGACAGGTTTTCATCACTGGGTAAATCCCGTAGGAATTATGGCTCTGCTCTCAAGTCTATGCCTTTTTGGCAAATTTCGCTCGGAGACCATCTAAAGCAATCTGCGCCAGCTTCGTAATTGTCTCGGCGGCTGTGATGTCAAAGACACCAATATCCAACCTAAGGCTTGTTTTGCACCAGTTGCTGATCTCAATTCTTCCCAGTGAGTCAATTCCCAACGCTGATAGGGATTTGGTGGTATCCAACACCCCTTTGGTATGCAGTTTGACTGGGAAATGAACAAATCACTCAAGTTCTTCTAGGAAATGGAGCTAACAGCAATGTTCTAGACATAGAAATGGTTAGTCCGCTTTATAAACCCGTTACTAAGGGAAAGCTTTCCATACTGCAGATGTTGTTGGAAAATTGCCACCATAGCCATTCTGCGTTCATTGAGTGTAGAAGCCTGCTTGGAGAGACGGGAAATTCTTACGAAGCTCTTTCTGTGGTGCTTCACCAACATATCAACAACAAAGCGCAATTGGAGAAGGGATTAGCGGAGAGTCAAGCGACTTGTGCTCGGCTGCAGAAAGATTTAGCAAGGGTTAATGGCCAAGACTAGAAGAACTGTTAACTCTCTGCTGAGAACTCTCGCCTATCAACTTTACTTAAGATAGCCAAGGAAGAACAAGAACGGTGCAAGAACAAGGAATCCAGCCTTACTGCAGAATGTGTGAAACTGCGCAAGCAGAATGCAGAACTGCAAGCAGATATTAACGCTGGAAAGGACAAGTATAACAATCTGCAAGATAGGGAACAGTCAGCAACTATGGAGCTATTGGCCATGACTACTCAACTGCATGAAGTTCAGGCTGTCAACCTGGGCTTGCAGAACGATAAGAAAACGTTGCAGTCGGAGATCGATATGCTAAAAGAGGAGATGAAGAGATTGCGTGATAACAATACCTCAATCTCCTCACAGCTTGCAAGTACTGCAGCTTCCCTCGAGGCTATGACAAAGGAGCGCTCTGCTGCTCATAAACAGAACATGCAATTGCGTGATGAGCTCACAACTGCAACTAGAGAGATCATGGAGTTACGCAATAAGATCGACTACCTATCGACCCCAGCCTGGTACCGACTGATGCAATGGGTTAAGCAGAAACTCTCGGGTCTCACACACATGCTGAAGCCGAGGAAGGAAGTGCCAGATGAAGAGGAGGAGTGGCGCTGGCCCCAACTGTCGCAGTCAGGGATGCAGGGCTGACTTGACGGGGCAGCAAGATTATAGTACTTGGTACATGTAAGCAGCCGAGCCAGACATCCTTTGATGTGGGTTACGAGTTGCTTAACTGAATTTTTGAGCCTGGTTTTGTGTTCATCAGTCTTCGTTCTAGCCAGTCAAAGTTACGAGAAAGGTCCTGAGCATCGCATTTGCCCAATTCGGATAGTCGGAAAGTACTGCAGAGAGCGAGGTAGCTCTGGGTAACAATCCACCAGCGTCAGTAATTATGACGCAGTACTACTTCTTTGGAGCCATGCTCATCTTTTACGAAGGAGAGAGAGATCGCCAACAGCCTGTAAAACCTTTTGTATCTAATATTCAGGAGGAAAACCGTCAGTTGCGATCACTAGAAAATCTTCGAACATGTAGTCCCCGGTGCCACTGCGACTACGCAACTTCTCCATGGCTTTCTCTCTCTCCGAGTCTGTCCACTTCCGGACCTCAAGAGCTTCCTGTACAGTCATCCGGAAGCCTTCTGTCTGCTGAAGTAATGTATCCAAAGTCTTCGGGTGAAGTTCTGTTGTAAGATTAGGGAGCTCCCTTGCGGCCTTGCGCATCCAGTCATGCTGCTGAGGCGGGACGTTTCTGGTCGAGCAGATGCGGTAATGAGGATCGACTAGGTGAATCGTAATATACCGAAGGTGGCCCGGTCTCGAGGAATCAGCCAGCGAGAATGGTTCAGCCTTGTACCGTAAGGTGTTGGGCCAGGCGAGTAACCGGCCATTGGTGGTGGTGGCAATGGAAACGAGATTCTGAAGGGCCTGCGGAGGGAAGGTGGGCGGACTCGCACCGTAATTCCAATGTGGAATATCCCAAGCCAATTCGATCTTCTCCGGGTCAAACAGGTTGAACTCGTATTCATTCATGCGCGCCTCTTGCTGAAAGGAGATTCGGGCCCCTCCGATGTTCTCAATATCATAGTAGCACACAGCAGTGGCCACGATCCGCTCATTCAACATACCGGCGAGTTGGAAGTCCGAGTCTCCCTCGTAGGAAGGTGTCTCTGGCGCCAGATCAACGCTAGACACTTTGAAAATGACCTGAATACCATCCCCAATACCTGGCAGGTTGATGCTGTAGTACTCATGGTCGGGGATTGGGTCAAATGGCTCGTCAGGCTCAGAGACGTTCACACGGGGCATGACCGGCCGACTGGTGTTTTTCCCTCGCTTCCATTCCTCGTAGGTGAAACTAATGCCTGGCTCGGGAAGTTCATAGATATTCCTACGGCGAAACTTCTCCTCCACAGCTTTTATCAAAGTTTTGGGCGAATTCCACTGTTCAGTCGTCAGGCTGCCGAGAATATCGGCTGGGAATTCGTCCGGCGCATTGTTCACACGAAGGCCCTTCAGGTTGTCATATTCGGGGAGAGCAAGGTACGACTTGACTTTGGCACAAAGCTCACTCCATTGTTCATCGGTGAAGGCTGACCTTGGTGAACGGTACAACGCGTGCAAATCAGTCCGCTTCCGAAGTGTTTCCTCTTCATGACGCTCGGGTATATCGTAAGTACGAATCCGCATTGGCTTTCTTCCTTGCGTTCCGATGACCAATACCTCATTCCACAGAGGAATCACGCGAGCAATAAGTTCTTCAAAGGCTTTGTATGCTCCATCCTGAACCCAGGGAAGGTTATTGATGTAAGAGGTAATCCTTGGACGACTCGGTCCATCTGGAAACTCCACTTCGCAAGGAAGCCACTGGAACTTGTCGGAGAAGAATGATTCTTTTGTTGGTCCTCGGTGATCGTGGTAATGGCCATAAGGGTTCTTATAGTCAGTTTTCAGTGTGTTTAAACTAAAAGAACCCCTAGGGGGTTTCATTGGCCGCGGAACTGTTCGAACGCTGGTTAAACCTGAGGGCCCAGCAGGATCAAGCCAGTGTCGTCCGCCATCAACAAGGACATGCGACCGCTCATACACTAAGGGATGCAATGAGGGATCCACCAAATGGCGTAGCGAACTGGAATTGCCCGATTCATCAGACGACGGGGTCCAATCGTCAAGCAGAGGTTGCAATCCGTTTTGTAACTTTTGCAGGAGACTCAACGATACTAATCTGTCTGATTTGGCAACAGGTGAGTCGCCGTCTTTGACAATAACATATCCTGTCCGTATGGACTCCCGGGCTTTATCTCTTAGCTCGGCCAGGCACCATTCCCAGGCCTTTGGAGTGACATCGAACGTGCAAAAAGCTTTGTGATGCCATTGGTCAATCATTGACGTGTCTGATTCAATTGAGTCTTCCCAGCCAGGCTGTTCTGTGACATACTCCATGAAATGAAGCATCGACATTTCGGGCTTTGTCAACCGTGGATCCCGCCGCCAGTCGGCCACCCCATATGCGAAACGCTGACCGACTGGCAGCTCATATTCCAGAGGGACCCCATTCATCCCCGGAACACGTAGCGGGCCATCGCTACGGTTGCTGAGTTCAAAAGGCATTCTGTGCCAAGAGAGAGAGGTCATGGAGCGGAAGAAGGAGCGCCTCAGGGCAGTTGAGCGCCGCCTCAATGGGATTAGAGAAAACGTCTTTGTCATTTGTCCTCGGCTCTTGAAGAGCAGGAGTAGGCAACAGCAAATGTTACATGGAAGGATAAGAAGTACATGTGCTGGCTTGATAGTTGGGTTTTCAATGACAAACTAGGGGGAAGTTGGGAACGGAAAAAGGCTTGTAAAAGCTGATAATAGAAGTTAGGTTTAGTAATAAATTATAATATACTAATTATCAAGAATAGTAATAGAAAATTAATAGTGCATATTTATAGAATTATTTATAACTATAGGTAATATAAGCAAATAACAGTAAAAAAAGTTTTGGCTAGTTTTGTATATTCAGTCTGCTGTAGTTTTCTGCCTGTTTTAGACCGCCTTGGGTAGGCTCATAAAAGTTCCATGTAGTTAGTAGGAGGTAGAGGATACATGTATTATCAAGAATAAGTAATATTAGCTATATATATACTTTGCGGACTTGCTATATAGGATGAAAGAAACTTACCAGCAGGGTGAGCGCGACAAGGACTTTAAAAAGCCTCTGTCCCTCGCCTACATACAGCGCCAACTTCAATCACAAGCAAGCACCTGCACAGCCCCATGCGCCACCAACCACACTCAATGGCCTAGAGCAAATTGACTTCCAGCCAAAGCCATCAAAATTGATTTCTAAGCCTCCTTCAGATGCAGGGCATACTCACCTTGCGTCGAATAGGGCCGAGAATCACTAATTCCTACGATGTTCTATTCGCGAAGTTCCTTCAGGTGAACTGCATCCTCAAGTTTTTCTAGAATGGCTTCGCAAATGCCGAATGCGTGTCTTCCCTGCGCGGCGAAGAAGAGGAAATGCGATAGAGCTTTTCCAAAATGTGGGAGGTGCTCTCGGTATGCTACGTTGAGATTTTACAAGGTTGCAATTGATTGACGACAGCAGCTTGAAAATAGACCAGGACTGTGTATACAGGGGCCCGTTCGAGGATCATTTATTGAACTTCAACAGCGGGCATGTAGCACATCTCTCTATTACAAAGGGAGTTAAGAGAAAATGCTAACCCCAATCTACCCAACTAGTCACCTTGGTAACAGTCTACGACCCTTTAAGTCTGCAGTTAGCTGTGAAAAGTGCAGAGTGGGAAAGCGAGCTTGTAGTAGAGATCTGCCGACTTGTTTGCGATGCGAAAGGTAGTTCTCCTCCTGCTTGAATATCACAGTGTCCTGATTCAATGGCAGACTCGAAATTTCGTGCCACTATGAACTGAAAAATGATCACTCTGTCAACCAGGTTATCCAGAAGGAACCAGCTCAACCATTGCCGCTTCAAGATAGAACCGCAACTACCAGCCACAGTGCCACGGAGCGCTGTGATATGAGCCAATTAATACTGCAGTGGGCGACAGCCTCTCCACTCGCGCTTTCTGGGCTGCAGTTCAAACCAAAGTATCCCGTACCTGAACGCCATTATTTCGCGAGCTTAATCTACTTTTGTCAGTAGTCTTTTCTGTCAGACCCAACTATGAAACCGCTAATCTACCTAGATACTGAGATTTGCTTTGTTCCGCCGCTCTATAGAGTGCAGAACAGCCTCACGACACATCTTCATAGTTTTTGGATGAGTCGAGCCCTCGCGGACCCATGCTTATTCATGACAGTCCTTTTTTCCGCATCGGCTCACTGGGACTCTATCCAGGGTGTACCTCACTCTTCTCAAACATTATACCACCAGGCGCTCGCTTTAAAGTTACTGCGCGAGCAATTGAAACATAGCAATCGAACCAGCTACGAGATGGCGGGCTCAGCGCTTGCTCTGACTTTTTATAATGTACGGAAGTACTATGCGCCCTGCTATGCGCCCTGCTATGCTTATGGCTACTAATATCACGTAGATGAGTGGATATAATACAGATTCGGCGCTGATACATAGAAACGGCCTGCTGCAGATGCTTGCCAAAAATAAGAATCGAGGCCCGGAGTTCGAGGCCCTAAATGCCCTGGTGAACATGTAAGTAGTCCACCCTTTTATTCTCGGTTAGACTAACATATTTGTCTAGCATATTGCTAGGACTTTCAGTGGTTGTGCACCAAGAGCCACCATTTATCCCGTCTGTTAACATCTCAACACATATTAACAGTTTCACGCTCAAGTCTGAGTGTCTGCCATTTAGCCTACTTCGGAGGGCTATAATACGAGTTGCAGAGAATCAGAATAGCCTGATTACTAGCGAGACTGCGTCCGATCTACATAGCGTTCTCGATTTCATCATCACCGCCGAGCACGCCTCGATTCAAGAACTGTACACCCTGCACGCCGCTTCCATAACGGATAGGGCCAGAGAAGAAGGTTCCCCAGAGACAGGATTACAAAACATCCCTGCCAACAAAACAGGGCAAATTATAAATGAATGCTGCCACCTAGCGACTCGCGTATTCTGGTCCATCTTGCAGAACGCACTGTGCCCCGATAGTACGTCCGTCGCCAGCGACCGCACGACGAACTCCCGCACGGCCATTAGAATGCTTCGCCCTATCCTCCGCAAACTGGACATGATTTCGTGGAAGAAGCACGCTCCAGAAGCGTACCTCTGGATTTGCTTCACTGCAGCGGCGGCCTGTGATACGCCTGGAAGTCGTGTTCCCTTTGTTACAGTGGCGACACCCGTGTTAAGTGCGTCAGATACGACGGAGTTGAGCCTTGCAAGGGAGTGTTGGTGGTATTATAAGTGGTTATGTGGTTTTCTGTGTTTGCCCCCTGGAGAAGAAAATATACGTGAGGGTGTTGTTTCCATAATATCATGATTCAATTATGTCCTTGGCTATGCTGTAAGCCACATCGTAGGATGAATCTGAATAGGTTCTCTCACTACTGTTAAATTTAAGCTTTTGGCTTTCACTAAGCATCTGGGCTGAAGATGCCGTCTAGGGTTGTCTCTTGCTATCTACTCAGATCCATTAGCTCCAAAGAAAAAATGTACAAATAAACACTATCAAGTCTATATACATAGAGACAAAATACAATCACACCCCCAGCCAGCCAGCCAAATTCTATCCTAGCTATTGAAGTTATCGACCGGTGCCTCATCTTTGACAATCTCCCAAACCCTCTCAACCCTCTCAACCACATCCGGGGGTAACGGCCCATTCCGCAGGCCCTCCAAGGTGTGCCGCAGCTGCGTCTCATTCCTCGACCCGAAAATAAGCCCATCCCCAAACTCCCCCTTCAAAACGGAATGATACGCCACCCAGCGATACGCCAACTCCGCTTTTGGAGTCCCAGCCTCGGCCGCAAGCTCTCCCCAGAGCTTTAGACCTTCTAGCATTGCAGGCTTCGCGTAAAGAGTGTTGAAGATTCCTCCAGTTGGAGTCTTCGGATCCCAGCGTCCCGAGCCGCCGGCCACCAGAGCCTCGACATCTTTAGTTAGGAATCCGCCGGCAATAGGCGAGTAGGCGTAGTAGGCGATGTTATGCTCCCGGAGAATAGGGAGCAGAGCTGATTCTGAGTGTCGCGCGACGGCGTTGTAGTTTCCCTGGTAAACGCTGGGTAGAAGGTAGTTGTTTTCCTTGCAAATGTGAATAACTTCCTTGACTTCGTCGGCAAGGAAATTGGAGAGGCCCAGGCGTTTGAATTTTCCAGACCTGTAGACAATGTCTATCCCGGCTAGCAGGTCTTGCAGTGGGACGCGTCGATCCGGCGCGTGGATGTAGTAGACGTCGACCTGATTAAGTTTTATGTTAGTTATCTTTCTTACCTTGACCAAGTGGTAAGGCTGTGAAATCGGGGAAGGGAGTAGCAGCTTACCTGCTCCGTCTTCAAAGCCTTCAGACTCTCCTCTATACTCGCGATAAGGCCCTCCGTACTCGACGCCGTTGGCGCAAAGCCACCGGGATACTTTGTATCAATCGAAAAGCGGGCGGCGGCACCCGCCTGGCCCAGATATTCTTCACTGTCGGGGTAGATTCGGGCTGTATCGATACTTTTCACGCCGCTGGCTCCAAGGAGATCCAAGGCGTGCCTTGTCGCCTCGAGGGATACGAACTCGGAACTCATGCTTGGGCCGAAGGAGGCACCACCGAATACTAGTTGGACGGGTCGCAAGGACATGATGGTTTGAATTGTTTCTGTTGAGAAGGGATTTATTTGTTTTGTGTTTGTTTGTTCGTTCGCTTTTTCTTTTTTTGTTGATTGTAATGGTATGAATTTGCAATGGTGATGATCGGGTCTAATCGATAGGTGTAGTTGGGGACTTTTATATCATTTAATCTCTTGCTCCATACCGCTTCCTGCCCTACCATCATTCTGTGTTTCTCTAGACAAAGCAGACGGAGATTTATCAGCACTGTACGTGCGGGTTAGCCCGCGGTGCAACATCAGGTTAATAATCAGAATATGCATAGTAGTTGTGTATAGATCCAGGTTTGGTTCTTTGCCGCGTGCGGGCTAGCAGCTTGTCATTGACTCATTAGCCTATAATATGCGACTCGGAGACTTCCATCTGATACATGCAGCGGAGGTACAAGCGAGTTGCGGGCCTTGTGGGTCAGGCGCTAGCGGAGCTTCCGCACCTGCACCTGCACCTGCCCCGACATTCCCGCCTCAATGACGCACGACAATACAGGAGAGTAGTTGTGCAATCCATCCAAAATCATTCTCTGCACATCCATTTGAGTTATGGGCGGTCTGGGTCAACAGCTGGCTGAAAGTTAGACGTTGTGTTTGTTGAAGTGTATTCATCAAAGACTTGATTATTAATACTATGAGCGGGGCTAGTCCGCAGCTGTGTGAACAGTGTTCTATATCACCATAGGTCCTTAAGTAATATCTAGTACTAAGAGGCAATACCTAAATAGATCTTTGTCTCAGTATAGACTTATTAATAAATATCTAGGCAGTGGTGTCTAAGGAAATCTAATATCTTATCCCGAGACTCGATATATTCTTCAGACATACTACAAGTATTATTTTATCCAATGTCTGGGTTGCCAAATTTTATCTGAAATTAACATATTTCTTCTAATATTTGAATTATAGTCTGTCGAAGCAAGCACGAAATGAAAGCCAATCTCTCTCTTCACTCTATCCCTATGCCTGACAGGCTTTCTCACCGAAATGGCCTCAGCCGCACCAGCGGCAAGAACATCAGCCTACGTCCGGGGCGAAACCCTGCTACAAGGTCCAAGGACGACTCGTGCGAAACCTGTTTAACCTTATTTTTAGTAATTCTAAGCACCTAATACATCCTATCAGTTAACAACTTCCTCTAACTAAAGATAAAAGATATACCCTATCCTTATCACCTGATTCTAGAGCATTGTACCTAGTAATGATCCTAATAGTTTAAGCACCTTAGGGATCTGCAGCATGTCACTGTGGTGGAATCATTCCTATTAGGGAGTAAGAAGGGGACTCAACTCGTAATAGTTAGGAGAGAAGACTCTGGCAGGATTGAATAAACTCTTTCTCTTATGATCTTATCTCTGGCCCTCTTCTGCCTATCTTTGGTCGTCCTCTGCTTATTTATACCTCCTCCTTTCTAGTTCCTATTACTCCTCCACTGGTCTTTATAATTCTAGTTCCTATAAGAAGAGAGCTTTATAGTCTAGTAAACTACTGCTATCTATTAACTTCCTACATAAGCTAATAAGTTGTGTGAAGATGGATATGGCTAAGGAGTCCTTTTACTAGTTTTAACCTACAGTATCTGGTGTATTAGGTACCCAAGTTAATAAGCTCACGCGCCTCCAGCTCAGAATGAAAGGGAGAGCTGTGACAGCAAGAGTACAACTATGGTTAAAGTAGGATTAGGCTTGTATGGAAAATCCAGCCTGTACTAGAAAATAGACTCCCAATCCTGTTTGACCTTGTCTGATCCTCTTAAAACCATTCCTGGGGAGTTCCACCACCCCTCCTTTTTATAGATCTGGTCTTGCACTGTTGCACAGCCAACAAGACTAGTTAGGCAGCAGATAGATTATCTGTGCATGTTTGTATAATCTATCTGTTAGGCAAATACTAAAGTGGTAAGGTTATTTAATGGGCGACTCAACTAAATCTTGGTATAGAGTTTAATAATTATGCCTTAGCTTGGTTCTTACTTCTTAGGACCCTCTTTAAATTGCAATCACATCTGCGTCCTTTCCCTTTCTTATTAAGGCTTAAGTATCTGTTGTCTGGGTCTCTTCTACTGTATCTGCCATTCTGCCTCTCTGATGGCCTGATAATATAAATAGGCCGCCAGCTGTCACAGTGTATTAAGGAAAAAAGCTCTCTAAGTAGGTCTAATGAAGAGTCTGAGCTGTAGACTATTAATTACTACCTAAAACCGCCAGTAAATAAGGTAATTGCAAATGAAACCTTAAAAGAAAGATGTCAACCGATCCCCAATAATAGCGAATCTATGGTAATCGCTAGTAAACAGTATGTTTCGGGATGAAAGAGGGTCTGATTTCTGGTAATCTGGATGTCTAACTATCTACTTATAATCAACAAAATAAAAACTCTGTAAAATCTCCTCAATCTGGTGAGTTAAATCCATAGTAGAATCTAGTGATCTAACTAGCCCAGCTAGAATTCAGTTAAAATATTAATATCTAATACTCCCTGGATTTAATAGTGGTAAGATATAGCTAACAAACCCCCCTAGGTAAGTAGGGACCGTAGACCTTTTCCCTCGATCCGCTCCAAACCTGGACGCCCTGAACTCTGTAATGTACTTTGTATATGGAAACTCTTAGCAATTGTCGTCAATGTCCCACTTCCACGAAAGGCTCGGAGTGAGCCGTGATTCGCAGTCCCTCGCCAGTATCTATCGGCTAGAGAAGTTTGGGTTCCAGCTCGGTTAAAACCCCATTTTGTTTGGTTTTTATCTATGCTCTGTCGCTCATAGCAGATTATCTGGCCATAGCCTTTAAAACTACTAGAGTCAGATGTCAACACATTTCTCACTACACATCCATCGCAAGTCAAGTGGCGAGCTGAATTGTGGACTGGTAGAAGTGGGTTATCTTGGCTCTTTGTAGATCCCCGGTGTGATGACGTGGTCGGTGAACCATGCCTCTGTGACGACTGCGAAGGAATCCTGAATAGAGAGCTGTTCAATAATATATCTACAGGTGGATTCCCTTGGACATCCAAATTCATTTTGCATGTACCCCCAATATCTGTCGACAGTCCTCAGGCTCACATATCACCTTCCACAAAGTCGCCGACATGATCTTCAAAATTACTTTTTCATGGCCTGGGAACAGCCAACAATACTCATTTCAGTGTGCCGACGACACGACTCGCATATCAAACTTATCCTCGAAGGGGTATTCCAACCTGCCCAATGATGTTCGTTCTGTCTTCCTTGCCTCAATCTCGTTCACAAATTAGGTTTAGAAGCCAATAGTGTCCCAGGTTGCTCTCACAAGATATAATAGTATTCCCATACACATATGGACTGGAATGTAAGTTAGGCATTTGAATATCTGTATTCGTAAAGAACTGGAACATCATTACGTCCGTCGACCTTTTTATTAAATTTCGTATTTCTTAGTACAGAGTCAATGAACGTATAGTGGTGACAACGATGCCCGGAATTGTTGTAGCAACAAATCTCGGAAACATTTCATCGTATCCGCCACTTTCTTCCAATTCGGCAAATGGTTAAATATTGATTTGATCCGCCTGTGGCTGATTTGTGGCACGATACGGGGCAGGGCCAGGGAAGTGTGCTACCGAAGTAACCATATCATGATACAATGCTAAGAGCAAGCACCGTATGGGGGAATGGTGGCAAATCAACCCTAATACTCTATTCACTCCTCTACTCTCACAACCAATATATTGATTCAACCAGCTTGAATAGCAGAGAAACGCTGTGAGTATTAGCAAAAAAGATGCTTCACATGAAAAATTAGATAACTGCTATGCAACAGAGTCACATTGGACAAATTTGATTGATCTTCCCTCTAGTGGACGCGTTCTGACAACTAACCCATAATGATGCATATATATATATGGAAGAGACAACCACACTTGGAAATTCTAGTCTAAGCCTGAGCTGCCTTAGCGATGATAGCCCAAGCCTGCGGGTCCTCCTTCACAAACTTCCTCATCTCCTCTTTTCTGTGCTCTTCGTTTTCAATCTGCCGGATTTGCATAATCTTCTGGATCACCCTTTTCTTAGCATCTTCTTGCTGCTGTGCATACTCCTTCTCTGCCTCATCATCACTATCATCCATCCCAAACGCATTACACACGCTTACTTCCGCATCCTCTCCCTCGCCATCAGCTTCAGGCATACTGATTGTCTGTATTTCTAAGTCGAGAGGCTGGATTGGTTCAGTTAGTTGATGTTTACAGCAAGCGTCCCATAGGAAAAATGACACTTACCACGCTTCGTTTCTTCGCGAACATTTTGAGAGAGTATTCCACGCCTGCAAACGAGACGACGTAGCCATCCTTGGCCTGCACGGTATTAACAATCCAGTTCCAGTTCTGATGGCGAGCTGCGAGGGGGGAAACAGTCTGAAATTACCTTTTCTGCGGGATATGTGGACCAGTTTTCTCTGCTGAGCTTATCATAAGCCCCAATACCGCCGCCTATCTTACCGATTCCCGTAGCTCCCAAGTCCATCGACAAGTCGATATCACGGTTTTTCCCTGTAGTGAGCTTGACAGCACACTCATCAGTGACCCAAACAGCCATAATCACGAACAGCCCACGATCTCTGATCTCGTGACGAAGACGCCGAGGCTTGATAATCTCGGCCGCGTTCTCGTCCACCCAATCCATTATTCGATGCTTGAAGGGATTCTTGAGCTTGTATTTGCGCACCACCGAGCCGGCGATGAGGCCTGCACTGCCGGTCGACGAAGTGCTGCGCTTGATCTGGGCGGACACATCGACCGGGGCAGCAGCCATGGCGCCAGAAACTTCCGCAGTGGTCCGGGAGCTCTGTCCCACCTCACTATCGCCAGACTGCTTGTCCCAGAAACACTCCTTCACTTCACCGACTTCCAAGGTGTGGCGGAACGGCCCGTATCCTTTCGCTTCTGGATCGCCTTTTTCCATCAGATTGACTAGTTGCACCCAGTCTTCATTGCGGTCGAAATAGCCGACTGACCCGAGGGGTATGTCTTGAGCCACTTGAGGTTTGTAGAGGAAGTGTCCATGGGGTTTATACCCCATGATCTCAGCATATTGTTTGGCAGGATCGTCGGACATGGTGTATGGCGGAAACGGAACTGAATTGGAGACAAGCGAGCAGTATATTTTCCCACAGGCATTCAAAGCATGGAAAGTGAAGAGGGCTTGCTGGGCTTAATATCTTTCCTGCATGGATACCCAAGAAACTGGCGGGCAGGCGGCATTGTCAATAGTAGGTAAAGATTCTCGAGGGGGTGGGTCAACCAATTCCAAATCTGAGGAAGACTCAGAGCAAGAGTAGCTCTGATCATGAACCACCCACTCGCGGAGCACCAACCGACTTCTTCTTTACTCTGGGCCCACCTTGCTACAAGCGCCTAACTCGGTACCCGCGTGCGATCTTTGCGATAGGATAACAGCCGACAATCAGCGGGAAGTGGGGATCTGGGTTTCAGCTCGCCATGACTCGCATCTCTCCGCGACTGTCCAGCTGAAACCCATTAGAAAGAAGCGGTTATCGATCGTCATTCAGCTTTCATCAGAGGCAACGAGGCAGCGTCAGATCCACGTCTGTGTGGCTGCCTTGATGGCAAACTATCTACAGCCAAGCGGGGGATCTGCTCTGCGACCAAATGCCCTGTACCCTGCAATGATCGATGAAAGCGGACCATCAGACAACCCGTATACATAGACATAGAAAACAGATCACAAAGCGAAACTGCTTGTAGATAGGAAAGAAGGCTGTGATTGAGCAGAGAAGAGGCCAGCATATTTAA
>JAAAPX010000198.1:0-49831 GCA_012656285.1 Aspergillus fumigatiaffinis | reverse complement strand
GGGGAAGGGGAAGGGGAAGGATGCATGAAAACCGTGGATCACCCAAATAATGCCCCTTATGCTTGCTGGAGCCTCGAGACGGTGCAAGGTTAGTCCCCAATGATATGGTTACGTCGCTATTCATTCAAGTAGCTTATGGTGTGAGTCCATATGTATTTCGCGTTGAACTTCCTTGGAGTAAGCCACTCCGTTATCGCTGCGATGGCTTATCGCCGACTCCGTGTTGTACCTCGGTCGGAGACATCGCAGATGATCATAATCACCTTAAGAAGACTTTCAATGATCTCGTATCAAGTTGGTGACTTTGGATGAGCTTTGTTAGCTGAACGTTGGATATCGAGTATGCTGTATGCTGTACTCGAAGCGGAACCCGAGTCCAAGTCATCTTGAAATGTGAACAGCGTCCGGTGGTGCTGCATCAAAGTCTCCGCGGTTGCCAGGAGAGAAGCCGAATATTAGAGCATAGGGAACTGGAACTCCTTTATTTCGATTTGCTCCTACAGTTCAAATGAAGAGGGATGGTAGATCTGCCGAGGTAATGACCACTACGAGAATAGTTGAGGTCGAAAGAGCCAGCGCTGAAACGGAGTAAATTGTAGGCATCCATCTGTGCCTAGAGACGGTGACGTAGGATGCTTATCAGAGAGGAGACTGCGCTGCCTAGAAAGAGATGGATCATTATTATCAATAGAGAGGTTATGGAGGGACAGTTGGACTGATGTTCCCTCATATTCCCAAGCTTTGTATGCGAATATTATTCTTGCAGACGGCAGAAGATTGACTGGATGTTTCTCCGTGCCCTTTTCCGCCAGCCAACTGCTCTAAGATCAATGAGGTGATTCTCCGATTCACACCGATCGCCATCTTTGTCTTTTCTTCCCCTCTCGTCATCCTTGCTTCCTCTGAAAAAATCTTGCCTACTAGAGAGGTACATCAACAATCAATCTCCTTCATACTAAAACTACGACAATTCATCAAAGAAAAACCAGGCTAAAGAGAGGGTTTTCAGAAGGAGATATATAACATTCTTCCATCTTGCGTGGCCATCAGTCTCTTCTTCCTGCTCAATAAATTTCTTCTTCCCCGCCTCCCCCACGCCGCCTGACTAAACAATCCAGTCCGCCCGCATTCATCCATCCTCGTTACATTCTCTAGTCCGCAACTCAAAACCATCCTCGTCCGATTTACTTCCATCGATTTGCCTCTCTTGCGCAACTTATAGCCTGCTCTCCTCCCGCGCGATCATTTATCACCGCATATCGAATTCTCGGATTGCAATCATGACAGACATGGTCGGAGGACAGAGCGACGATGTCCACCAGGTCCCGCCTCCTCTTCCACCGGCTCCTATGGAGAACTACACCTTTCCTGAACATCGTTTGAAGCGCAAGATGGACGACCCGGAGAAGACCCCTTTGCTTCTTGTGGCTTGCGGTTCCTTCTCCCCTATCACCTATTTGCATCTTCGCATGTTTGAGATGGCTGCCGATTATGTCAAATTCAGCACGGATTTTGAACTCATCGGTGGATATCTATCACCCGTCTCAGACGCGTATCGAAAGGCTGGTCTAGCAAGTGCGGAACATCGGTATGGAATCTAGCGGCTAATTCATCCGCTCGTTGAGATTGCTGACGCAACGTCTCTTCTGACTCATCAGGGTTGCGATGTGCCAACTCGCGGTTGATCAGACATCGAATTGGTTGATGGTCGATACATGGGAGCCGATGCAGAAGGAGTATCAGCCAACTGCTGTTGTGCTTGATCATTTCGACCATGAGATCAATGTTGTACGGGAGGGTATTGATGCTGGAAATGGTACCCGGAAACCCGTCCGGGTGGCCTTGCTCGCAGGCGCTGATCTCATCCACACCATGTCAACACCTGGCGTATGGAGTGAGAAGGATCTCGACCACATTCTGGGCAAATACGGTGTATGTTCATATATAACGGACCTTTTTACTCGGATTGATTCAGCTCACAGTCTTTTAGTCTTTTATTGTGGAACGCAGCGGCACCGATATCGACGAGGCTTTGGCAGCGTTGCAACCATGGAAGGACAACATCTACGTGATCCAGCAACTCATTCAGAACGATGTCAGCAGCACGAAGATTCGACTTTTCCTGCGACGCGAGATGAGCGTGCGCTATCTCATTCCCGTCCCAGTCATCCACTACATCGAACAGCACCATCTGTACGAGGACGACAGCACAACAGCCGCCTCGTCATCAGCCGATAAAGGCAAGGAACCTTCGCAGCCAGGGAAATCAGGCTGAACTCCTAGGACGCCCCAAGATATTGCCGCATTTGTACTTTTGTGAACCCTCCAGACCTTGAGCTACACTATGATGCCAGCGACCGCGTGAAGCAAAGGGACGGCTGACTTGGTGACTTGACCTAGTCACTTTGGACGCCGATAAAGGGGGTTCCTCCCGCATCTGTGTTCTGGTATCCCGTCACCTCTATTGCATGGTCGCTTGCACCCGTTCTCCGTCCCGTCCGCGGCGCATGGACGAAACGTCATGAGTTCCCAAAAGCCAACCGCTCGGGAACCCCGGTATCGAATTCAGCATGATCTTTTTTCAAGAGCATCAATGGCAGACTGCAGCACTGCACAGGGCCCCACCCCCAGCCATTCGTGGGCCAGTGGCTCTCGGAAAACGACGCTCACTGGCCCAGTTGTTTCGAGAGACCGGTTTCGGCATTTCACTTTGCGCAAAGAACCTGATATAGATTCTAGTTGCTTGTCTTATACCCCGTTTGAATGAACATAGACAAATGTAGAATTAATTAAAGCGCAAACTCATTACTATAATCTATTTCCACTCCTGTCAAGAGTTGACGCAAAACATGGCCTTGGCTTAAATGCACCTGTTGATGAAAATACCAATCACAAGTCGACCAAAGTACAAGACATAGTGGCGCATGCATTATGCATGCCTTGCATGCGGGTCTCGATTTCTACTAGAGATTTAGCATGTAAGCACACGCATAATAGTCGGTGATATGCATAAAACAAAAGACAATTCTACCAAATAACAATTGATTATTGATAATTGATAGGAAGCGAACACATCAGCTGGCATTCAGTCATTAAGATCGTCTATATGTACGTATACGAGTTTCGTCCTTACGAGGGTAAGTGGAATGAGAATCAATTCAACCACAATCACCCCAGACTTCCTCCGCCTCTACAACGCCAACACACTCCTCGGGATTCGCGTCGTGCATTACGGCGACTACCTTCACGCGGGAACCGCATGCAGAATTAGCTTTCGCGATGCGGCGGCGGACTTCATCGAGGGTGCTGGCGCCGGAGACACGAAGCCAGTCACTCCGGGTTACGGAGAAGGGGAGACCCAGGGCAGCCAGGGCGGAAGCGCTCATGTCGATGTTACTGCTCTGCGAGAGGGAGCGGATATGGCTTGGTGGGACGATTTCTGACGGGGAGAGGGCAACCCACGACTTGGCGTTGGGGTGCTGGATTGCTGTGAGTAGGACGTCAAGGAGACGGACCTCGTCTGCTGCGGAGACGGTGGGGATCTGGTCTCGAGGTACGATTAAGTCTGTGATAAGGCGTTGTTGGCGACCGGCTGGTCTGAGGAATGAGACGATCTCCGAGGAGGCGGTCGATCCGCTCTGAATATAGTCCGATGAGATGGACGTTGTCGACATGCTGGAGGGCGTCAGGACGGCCGCGGAGGCGGCCCCGATCGCGCCGCCGGGATGGAAACCCTTGAAGACCTCCGCGGGACCTCTACCTGGGGTATTATGTAGTCGGCGTGCTGTGGCGATAGCCAATGCGTCTCCCAACGCCAGCGCTACTGTCGTCGACGAAGTTGGAGCGCGGACACCAAGCGAGGACTCTTCATCCTCGTGGATCGGAGCGGGGAGGAGGATACCCATGTCGGATGAATGGAAGGACAGGATCGGACAGGTATCCGGATGCATATGCGACGTGATGGCAATGACGGGTACAGTCGAGGGAATATGCGGCAGCAGAAGCAGAAGCTCCGGCGTGCGGCCGGAAAACGAAATCAGCAAAAGGGTATCATGCTGCATGTGATGTTAGTAGGCTATAACACTTTCCCACGTAAAATCTGCAAGAAAGCCGCGAATATCCGTACCGGTCGAATCATCCCCAAATCGCCATGCAATGCTTCCGTCGGATGTAAAAATGCGCTGTAGATACCCATACTGTTCATGGTCGCCTCTAGCTTCTGTCCAATCTTGCCGCTCTTGCCCACGCCGCAGACGACCAATTTCCCGCCATTTCGGACGGTGCGGACGATCTGACTGACGGCCCGCGCAAGGTTCTCCTGCGCTAGCCGGTCCGTCTGGTAGATCTGCTCCAGGTTGGCGAGGGCCGCACGCTCTGTGGATATGACATGAATGGCTGTTGTTACCGCAGCGGTATCCTGGTGCATGGATGGGAGTCCATCCGCCAGATCTGGAGGAGTCATGGGCAGGAGAGAGAAGCCATCGAGGACGGAGGTGGTGGACATCGTGGGAGGCGATAATGGCATTCGGGGCTGTCGCAGCTTGGGGTGCCCCATGCTGTTCAATGGTCCATTATCGATGGAGTGGATTGACGGGCGAGGATCTATCCGAAAAAGAAATACCCCCTAGATCGCCATTCCCAACGACGAGGGTATTGAAAAAGAGAATAAATAGTAGCCGAGGGGGAGAAAATTCTCTGGTAACAAGCGGGGGGAGGGGAGGAAAGTGGAGGAAGGATCCTTGGCCGCAGGGGGTTGCTATCAGTATCTGGTCATCCCGGAGATGAATGTGGCCGAAGAGACGATACTAGCGACGTTGATGGTTTTGAATGAATAATAATAATAATAATACTAATAATCTAAAACATCGCCAGACTGCCCGTTTTTCCCGTCGTAGCGGCGCATGTATGTCCCGCCTCGGCGCGGGATTGGAGGACGATTATCTTCGGAGGCGATACAGCGGGAAGAGAGAAAACACTAAGCACTAAGGCGCAATCGCCTCCTCCACCATCGCCATATCTGACTGTTTCCGCCGATCAATCTCGATTTGTAAGAGTCATGCATGAGTCGGTTCCAGAACGAATGTTACATTGATGTATTTTTATTGTAGAATAGATAATACATCCACAGATAAGAGTTGTACCAGAGTAAATAATACATTCCCGCAGAATTAACCTTCTATATCACAAGCATATAATACAGAAACAGTTCACTTCGTCAAAGGCTTGATACCCTTGTGAATCGCTGCAATCCCACCAGTGAGATTCTCGTATCCTCGGCCGGGAATCATAAATCCAGCCTTCTGAATCATAGCCCGGAACTCGTCCTGGCTGGGGAACTTCTCAATACTCTCGACAAGGTACTGGTAGCTATCCCGGTCGCCGGCGACAATCTGACCGATCAGCGGAATAGCGCTGAAGCTCCACTGCTTGTAGATAGCATTGAATAGACTGTTGTCCACCTTGCTAAACTCCATGCACGCAAAGACACCGCCAGGCTTCAGTACTCGGAACGCCTCCTCCAGCGCAGCCTGCTTATCCGTGAAGTTACGGATGCCGAAGACAACTGTATACAGGTCCACCGAGTTGTCTGGGATACTTGGCATGTGTTGCGCGTTGGCCTCCATGAAGGATAGCCGGGGAGTATTATAGTAGGGCGTGTCGATGCTGCGCTTCTTGCCCTCCGCAAGCATGTCGGGGTTAATGTCAGCGATAGTCACCCGTGTCTGATGGTCGTTGTTGATGTTGGTAGCGTGGTCAAGCATGCGGAATGCGATGTCGCCGGTCCCGCCGGCGATATCGAGGATATTCCAGCCTTTGCCGGTGGTGTCATTGTCGCGAGATGGTAGCGCGGATCCGGGGTTCAGTGATCGTACAAAGTGGTCTTTCCACAGGCGATGGATTCCAAGGGACATGAAATCGTTCATGGTGTCGTAGGAAGCTGCAACGGAGCTGAACACCGTCCTTACTGAGGTGCCTTGTTAGCATGCATATTCTGCCTTGGGGCTTTTCCACAAATACAGATGGAAAGCACAACGCACGGCATACCCATAGATTCTTTTTGAGATTCAGGAACATTCTTGAAGCCGAAATGGGTCATCTGACCGTCGTGATTCGGCTTGCTACCTTGTACTCGCAGCGAGCAGGAGAAGCATCGGTACTGGCTCTGGGGAATTGTCACCCTTCGCTTTGCACTGTAGTGCAGACTCCTCCATAATGGTCGGGATGACATGATGTGATGGTATTGAATGAATTGACCCCAGATGTGAGGTTGAAGTGAAATTCTGAAGCCGAAGAAGAGGTTGACGGTGTTACCCGGCCAGAGCAACAGAGCTCCGAACACTGTCGGGGCACTTTTTCTGCCGGCCGGATTCTCACGCCGCTCTTATCAATCGGCCCATCATCGCTCCATTGAGCAACCATTTTCAGGAAAATAAATCTGTTAGGTGGAATTACCGGGAATACTGGCTAGAATAACCACTTCAACATTGGACTCTGCTCATAAGAGACACGTCGCTTAAATCACAGGCTTTCTTGTCAAATAGCAGCTCGCCAAGTGAAGACGGGCAGTGGCCGAGTACAGCTGCTATAACCTTCTTCAAACCGGATATGAATTGACACGACTATCTCAATTATACTGAGCGGGTATGGTTTTCAGTCGGCCTGTGCAGCAGGCTAATCTGGATGTACTCTGTAAGCTACTATAAGCCGCTAGTCCCTCACCTTCTGATCCCAGAGACTCTGCACTGTCACCCTCCGCACCCAATCATCTGTGACCTTTCCTTCCTGGACTACAAAGGAAACCTCCTTTTGAACACCCGGAAGCAGTATGAAGGCATTCTCCTCAAAGTATCCTACTGCACCTGCCGGGTAGTCGAGCCAGGTGTAAAGGGACACCCCTCCGGTAGCCTGGACCGTAAATTTTCTGCTTTCCGAGCTGTACGAGATCTCGAGCTTTGGGTCCTTCAAGGAGAGGTCTTTGGGAAAGACTGGCGAGAAATGGTTTTGGTGGACAAATGCTTTCTTACCACTGGTGTTTGGAAGACGTCCTTCGCCAGAAAGAGACAGGATGAGAATGGAGTCTTTCAGATCCGGCAGAGAAAGCTCAGAGATATTGGTGGTGTAGATGTTGGTCGTGTTAAGGGCACCGACGGTGAAGTCGACAGTTTCGGGCATGCCAGCATTGTTAGCAATGGACTTGCCTGACAGATCAACCCAGGTCAGGTTCACGGTGCCCTGCGCGGGCTCCCACAAGTCGGATGTCACATACACCTCCAAGCGACCGGTGGTGTAGTTCCAAAAAGGTGACACAATAATAGGCTGATAGATGTCTCTGGCCACATAATGAAGAGCCTTCCACCGGCCATCGTACTCGATTCCCGCCCAAGTCGGGGCTTGCCAGATGTCCTCTAACTGCCAGTACAGCGACCCTAGCTGACGCTCTGGCATTCCGCTGCCTCGGCGGTAGAACTGAATCTGGGACTTGTACATATCGGCTTGGAAGAGTTGCGTTGCATGGCACCAGGCGCTGAAGTTGGCAACAGAGTCGGATTTGCTGGGTATTGGATAGTATGCTTCCACGCCCATTGTCATTTCACCCATTCCTTTGGACGAATTCTTGAAGTTGTCAGTAAACAAGCCTCCGGCAGTGTAGTGATGGTTGCGGAGCATCACCACGCTGCTGTTGAAGTGAAGGTCTTCGGGGTCAACAACTTGCTGCCATGTCTGCAAACTAGGCATACTGTGGAAACCGAATTCATTCGCAAACCGGCCGACGGGATAGTGATTGTAATCGAAGGAGACGCTCGTGTCGTAGTTGTAGTAGTCCGTGTCGCCGTAGTATGAGCCCGCAGTAGTATTCGAGTACCTTTCTGCCATAGGCACAGGCGCAGAGAGATTGACATACAAGTACCCTTCAGTTGTGCTGCTGGGGCTGTATGTGATCGACCGTGTGTTCTCGTACACGAGGGGCAAAATCAGGCTGATATATAACTTTTCGTACTCCCCAACGTACTTGGTATACCCCGTGGGGTCCGCTCTCTTGACCATTGGAAGCATCAAGCTCTCGATTTCATTACCACCGGCCCACAGAGCTAGAGACGGGTGGTGATTTACTCGACGGACATTGTATACCACCTCGGCTGCAACATTCTCCAAAAATGCATCATTAACAGGGTAAAGTGCGTCACTGAACTGAAACTCGCTCCAGAGCAAGATACCTTTTTCATCGGCGAGATCATAGATAAAGTCATGGAGATATGCACCAGAGGCCCAAACACGAAGCATGTTCTGGTTTCCCGCCGTTACTGCATCAAACAATCGTGCCATTCTAGCTTGTGTCACCCGCGGCCAGAAGGCGTCCGGGGGTATAATGTTAGACCCTTTGGCATAGAACGCGTGTCCATTGATCTCAAAGTGCCAATTGGCGCCAGGTGCAATCCCCTGGGCCAGCTGGTCATCAGTGATATTCCTTTGGTTAAGGAAGATGGTACGAAATCCGGTCCTTTTGGTGACCTTGGCCAGGGACTTTTTCTTATCATTCTGCACAGTGACGGTCACGCTGTACAAGTTCTGTTCGCCCATGCCGCTGGGCCACCATAGCTTTGGAGCATCGCCATCGACGATCGTGGTCCCCGTAATCGAGCTTCCAGACACTGTAACGTTTTGCAGGAGTCCTGAAGAAAGGACTGATCCCGACGCAACGTCTTTAATCTCGATCGACATGGAGGGTTTAAATGGCACAGGACCTAAGAAGTCGATACTCGCATTGACAACCCAAGGCTGGCTCTGGTCAGGGGGAAGATAATTGATCTGGCCTTGTCGGTAGATGTCTAGATCAGTATTGAGAACATAGAGTTCAGCGTGGTTGCTTTGAACAATGTATGCGGGCTTCCATGGTCCAGCTGGAGCAAATGCAGGGCCCCAATCCCATCCAAAGTCCGATTGTTCTTTGCGGATAAACCAGCGGTTTGGATACTCGTTGGTAATTTGTACACCAGGAGGCCATTCTATAAAAGCATGAGTTTCAATGCACAAATCAAGAATGACAGGACTGTTGCCGGGATCCCTGACCTTCCGCATCGGGGCTTTTTGCAATCGCATTTGCAATATTTGGGGCGCTCCCGAAATTGATCTTAAGCACTGGATCTTTCTTGCATTCTTTCAAAATTTGAGATACGTCGAAATGGTATTGCCGGAATTGGTTGTCTGTTGAACCAACATGCTGGTCGCAGAACGTGATTGTTGCGAAAGTGTCGAGTCCATCAAAGACAAGCCATGTGGACTCGAAATTTTCAAGGCTGTCAAGCATCAGCAGTCAGAATGATCAGATGAGATGTCTTACTCACAGCCCTTTAATCGGTTTGCTGGTATACGTCCAATTGGCATCAGCAATCCAGCGAAGGTTGAAATCATTCAGACCGTGATATCTGCGAAGGGGTGTTAGCTTAGGATTCTGCTTTCCATCCAGCTCAAGTCAAACGCACGGATCATCTACACATATCGTTAGATCATACAATTTCAATGAGAAGAGTCCCCATACCAATAACACCTGCCTTAAACAGGTCCAGATGCACTTGAGAAGGAAGATGACCTGGCACCGTTCTATTCAAGGCTGCGCTGCTGACAGTCCAATCATCTCCACTCAAGTCCACGACATGCTGACCGGCAACCGAGGGTAAACCGGGCGTAAGCAATGCTAATACTGTCTCTGCTTTTACATGCATGACGACTAAACTCTGCTCAAGTGCTCGGCTGTGGAAAAACAAAGCGACTCCATGAGAAATTTCTTGATCTTGGCCTTGAAATGAGGGCAGCTTTTATAGGATCCAGCGCAGACCGTCTCTCGGCATTCAATCCTATATCAAGTGTAGTAAACAAGCATTCAGCCACTGGAAACTACCTGCTCTTGCAAGTGACGACAGGTCGATCAATACCAAGCGGGGAAGACGGTGCTAGGGCCGTGTTGAATCAGGTAGTTGGGATGGATCGGAGGATCCAGAAATGATGCTTGTTTTGAAGACTCTGATCAGCCCATCGGTGAAACAGTATTAATACAATGATGCAACCGTCCTGCGAGGTGACCAGTAGATGGGCCAGACTGGGAGAATCACAGCAAGCGGGGAAGAGAGGAGAAGATCGGCGCTGAGGGGGTGACTGAGGCAAGGAGTTATCCCAGAAAGCAAAGACTGCGAGACCGTGCTCTTGCGGTCGGCATACTCGGAGTACTTGGAAGTCTTTAATACTTACCTGTGAGATGCAACGACGAGCCTCGTTGAGAGGAGAGGATGGCCCAAGTCAAGGGATAGCTCGGTTGACATAACACAAGACCGAGGGAGAAAAACCAGCGAAGAAATCTATTACTTTTGCTACCATTAACGTGCCATAAGTCAATATTTAACATGATAACCCAGAGCAAGCAGAAGATAACCTGGGTTTACACTCTTATTATTGCCAGAATGGAAGGACAAGGATCGTAATGCAGGATGGGTTTAGTGGAAGCGTCCCGTCAGTTTATATATATAGAGCAAACGGATCCGATAGTGTCCGGAACATCTATAACAAACTATAACCAACATGACGTGCGGCTATCGATAGATCTTCTCTTGTCTGCTTCCTTACACGCCTGCCTCTCTATACGATGATCCTACCGTTGACAATTTTGTACATGCCTAGCCATGGGTAAGCGTTCCCCCGGGTTCCACTTTCTGAAGGCAACGGATGTCGTTTGAGACCAAACCAGAGCATTGAGATTGCCGAAGATCTGCTGAAGACTTAAGTATAAATATTCCATAGGAACAAGTCTCATTGACTACATGAACAGATATATTCAACCCATTTTATACTAAGGTACTCATTGTTGTCGGTAAAGTGCTGTACTATCGCCAAAGCCACGGCTAAGTGCGGGGATAGCATGACGTTGGGGCCGACGCCAACCGAGTCCTCCGCATTCCCCCAGAATCATAAGAAATCAATACCTGTCGGGTCCCTGAATCTAAAAGGGTACTGTGATTCTTCCCTCTCTCTCAATCAATGAGCGTCTGCTACGTTGCAAACCTTCAATCATGTCGTTAAATATTCTGGCCCGGTTACCGCGGCCGGCGCGCAGCCAGCGGATTCTCCTCCCTTCCCTCAAGCGATGGGGCAGTTCCATCTCCCAGCGGCCAGGATCGGATAGGTATTTGGCACACTCTCACGTTCAATAGGATAGAAACGAAGATGTCTAACGGAAATATGGCAATAGAGTCCGCTTCCCCGGTGCTGTCAACAGCAAATTCACGACGCAGATGGCCTTTATTAACCCTGCCGAGACGTCGAGTATCCCTACCTACCGAGTGATGAACTCCGACGGAGTGATGCTGGAGAAAGACCGGAAATCACTCAATGTGTCAAACGAGGAGATATTGACCTGGTACAGGAACATGCTCACTGGTGAGATTCTATGCCCCTGTATTGATCGGACGGTCACTGATGAAAAGTAGTGAGCGTGATGGACCTGATCATGTTCGAGGCCCAGAGGCAAGGGCGTCTCAGTTTCTATATGGTACCGAGCACTCAGCCCGAATAGCCAACATGTCTAACACCAGCGCAGGTTTCCGCAGGAGAAGAGGGCATCAGCGTAGGTTCCGCAGCCGCCCTGACCCCCGACGACGTCGTCTTCGCGCAATACCGCGAAGCAGGAGTCTTCCAACAACGCGGCTTCACCCTCAAAGACTTCATGGGCCAACTCTTCGCCAACCGCAACGACAACGGCAGAGGCCGTAACATGCCGGTTCACTACGGCTCCAACTACCCCCGCACAGTAAGCACCTGCCCCTCGAACTAGTCAACCTGGGACCAATCTAACATAACATGCAAGCACACCATCTCCTCCCCACTCGCAACCCAGATCCCCCAAGCCTCCGGCGCCGCCTACGCCCTGAAACTCCAAGCCCTCCAAAACCCCGACACCCCGCCCCGCATCGTAGCCTGCTACTTCGGCGAGGGCGCCGCAAGCGAAGGCGACTTCCACGCCGGCCTGAACATCGCCGCCACACGATCCTGCCCCGTAGTCTTCATCTGCCGCAACAACGGCTACGCCATCTCGACCCCGACGCTGGAGCAGTACCGCGGCGACGGCATCGCCAGCCGCGGCGTGGGTTACGGCATCGACACGATTCGCGTCGACGGGAATGACATCTTCGCCGTATACGAGGCGATGCGGGAAGCGCGCCGCATCGCGCTCACGGACGGCGGTCGGCCGGTCCTTATCGAGGCGATGAGCTACCGTGTCTCGCACCACAGTACCAGTGACGATAGCTTCGCGTACCGGGCGCGGGTGGAGGTCGAGGACTGGAAACGCCGGGACAATCCGATCATTCGGCTGCGGAAGTGGTTGGAGAATGAGGGGCTGTGGAATGAGGATATGGAACAGGAGACGCGCGATCAGCTGCGCAAGGCTGTGCTGAAAGAGTTTGGGGATGCGGAGCGTGAGAAGAAACCTCCCATTCGGGCGGCATTCGAGGACGTGTATGACGAGTTGACGGAGGAAGCGCAGGAGCAGATGAAGGAGCTCAAGCGCATTCTGGAGACGTATCCCGAGGAGTACGATCTCCGTCAATACGAAGATGGTATTAAAGGGTTGTAGAAACTTGGACTGGTGGCATATTGTTCCTTTGACATATAGATCTGAGATACCCACACTGGGTAATATGATTGATGAACATGATACAAGTGCCTGACTACAAGTTTCGAGACCGTAGCGCAGAGCATGCGTCCTCAAACTGGTTCTGGAAATTTAAAAATAGTAATCATATTGAGGTATCATAAGAATGGGGCAAGGGCAACGCACTCAAACGTACAAGAAATAAAATCAAACCCCCCGCATAGCTTTTTATACTGTACAATCGCCATTCAATAGTGCCAAGAAGTGGACAACGCCATCAATCGAGTACCACAGGACAACCATAATCGTCTCATCATGCCAGGGGCAACCTATTCCATAGACATGTTAAACCTCCACAGTCGTCGCAAGAGCCTGCTGTGCAAGCTTCTTATTGCGCTTGAACAAGGCAGCGAGCTTTTTATCAATAGCATCTAGTTCCTTTCGCGAGCCTTCAAGGTCCTTCTGAGACTTGAGCGCAAACGAACGCAGCTCCTCATCGGTCATGCCAACAACATCGTCGAGGTCCGGAATAGTCCCCATAACCACACCAGCAGCTCCAAGCATATGTTTCGCAGTAGCAGCTGCAAAAGACCGGACGGAAGCTGCCGTTGCGTTGGCCAACTCGGCAGTGCTCGCAATAGCCCAGTTATGGCTACGAGTACTGTCCGCCTCCATAGTCGACAGGACGTTTGGCGGAGCAGAGGCAGTTGACGAGACAGATGCATCGGCGGCCGGCGGTGATCCAGAATGTGCTGCAGATGAAAGATTCGCTGTAGTCTCATCTACCCAGCAAATGTTGAAGTTCTCGGGCGTGGCGAAGAGCGCATCCAACCCTCCACCACGATTGGTCACATCGGGTTCTGTAATAAGGGCTGCCGGATATTCCTGGAAAGAATCGATTGCCCATCCAATGCTCTTTTCCAAGGCAAGATACCTGTCTTCTTCCTCGGGTGACAGGTGATGGAGGACACAACCGCGAGGCGTGATGAGGCAGCGGTCCTTCAGTTGGCTAGAAGATGAATGGAGACGGACAGGCTCCCCACGAAGCAAGGCTTTTCGGTGCTCCTCGGTCAACTCGATAGGCTGCTTCAAAAGTTCGTAATCGTCAGATGTACATTTCATGTCAAAGCGTTGACTCAAATTCGAAGGATTGAAGAGAGGGTGATTGTTCAAATCCAACTGGCCAGCCTTGTGCAGCTGAGCAAGCAAGACCTGCAATGGCGAAGTCCGTTCCAAAAACAGGTCTTTAATCGAGACGCCGCTTTGTTCGGAATCCTTGATCAGTTGTTCGAGTGTGTTCTTCGAGCGCCATGCCTCTGCTGGCTTCTTCTCGGATACGGGTTGCTTCTCTTCGATATGGGGCTTCGGAGGCTTCTCCTGCTTATTCTTCTTCGTCTCCTCAATCTTCGGTTCAACCTTCTCAGCCACATCTTGAGGGCCGGGCTGACTGACTTTAGTGGGCTCAGGCGCATTGTCGGTGCTCGTGTTGGATGCATCAGCATTGCTTGTCGGAGCCTTCTTGGTTTTGCGTTTCCTGCCGATGATAGGGGCTTGGACTGGCTCCTCCGGGACGGCCGTAACCTCCTGTTTCTTAGCTTCGGCTTCCTTTGCCTTTTGCCGGCGTTCTTTCTTGGCTTGACTCTTAGTTACAGAGCGCACAGGTGCAGAGCCAATTCTAGAGGAACCGGGAGGCGAATTGGCACGAGACGCGGATGCAGACGTGTATAGATCCGCTTCAGAGCCTAAATCACCGGGAGTATCAGGTCGACTGAGCGAAGAAATGCTTGGCCGTCTGGAACGTGTCTTCAGAGTTGTTGGGAGAGAAGCGGCAGACTGAGAGATGGAAGCGGGAGGCGGTGTCTCGGTCTTGGGGGTGTCGACCACGCGAAGAACCCGCGGCTGTCGAGGAGCCGAGGAGTCCGAAGCCCGGGAGACACCTGTCATAGGAGTATTTGGCCTTGACCCGACAGCAGAAACGGGAGCTGCAACATGGCTCGGAGGAGCAATCTGAGCAGGAGATTCTGCTTTCGAGGACGAAGTCTCTTGGGGCTGAGCTGGTGTGAAGTGTAGATCAAGCTTCATAGGCTTGACCTTCGTCGATGGTTTCTTGTTAGGATGACCATTGTTGGTATCTGAATCTTTCGCACTCGGTCTCCTATCATCTGAACTTGCTGAGAGCTCGGCTTTAGCTTGTGACCGAGCTTTTTGTGCTGACTTTGGCACAGGCGAACCCAGGGAAATCTCCGAGATGTTCTTGAACTTGCTTGAAGGAGGAACGCTTTCGGGAGTTTCTTGAGGCTCTGGAGACGGCCGCTGAGATTCAATCTCGGAAAAGTTCTGAGATGGTGTTCCTGGCTTAGAACGTGGGATATCGAGGCCAGGGGGTGGCATAGACATCGACAGAGACGGGCTCGACGGATTCAAAGGGCTCTGGAACAACGACGATGCCGGGTGAGCGTGTGGCAAAGGGAGACCGGGGGGAAGTGTTGGGGTTCCGGCGCGAGCGGTCCCCTGAGTGTCGCTGGGAAGATGGGATCGAAGGAGGAAGCCAAAGCTGTCGACGGGGCGCTTGTCCTTGAGCGGAGTCCCTAGAGGCGGGAAATCTTCGTCCACTACTTGCTCCGGTCAGTTCGCTGAAATGCAACGAGGTGGGTGAGAGGATAGGTATCAGAAAAATGAACGCGACATGATGCAGACAGTCGACTCTCCAGAGCAAAGGCAGAAGCAGATCAGACAAACTATACGAAGAACTGTGGGCATGACGATTACACAAAAATTTCCCGGCTAGGTTGACCAGTCAGGCGCAGGGCAACGGTGTCTATATGAACAGTGATTGTGAGAATTTGACTTCAGATAGACGGCCCTGCTTCAGTTTACCAAAGTCAGGGCAGGGAGGTTAACGTACATGGAACCATGGCCAGACCGAGAGGACCTCACGACGCTGATAGATCAACCCAGCTTGGATGCAAAAGAAAGAAAAAGACAAAGTACGACAGCCACCAAGTCAATGTCGGCCAGAAGAAAATGAGATCTTCATGAAAATGCGACGTCACTCATCCGAGAGGATGCTGGTAATACGAGGAAAAACAGTGAAGAATAAAGGGAAGAAAATGACACATAAAGAACGCCGCCACAAATTTAACGCCAAAGGCATTCCGCCATAACTGCTTGCAATTTTCAGAGCCGATTGCCCAATGCTTCGTTGTAGGGTGTGTATCAGATCGCAAAGCCAGAGGTCAGACTCGGGAATCAAAAAAAAAGACAAATTCATATCCTGCACCACGTGAAAAAACGAAGAGGGAAATATGATATCGTGCCATGTAAGGGAATGAGAATGAAAAATCAAAGCTCAGGCATCACGAGGAGAAAAACGACGTGTAGAAGGAAAGCAAAGATGGTCATCACAACAAGAAAGATACGAATATGCGAGGAGAGGAAGACTGGAGAGCGACAAAAGGGAGAACGGTAATCACCAGCGGTTGAAACCGCCTCCATACATCATGGAGTGATTGTACCCACCTTGACCCTGACTCCCATATAGCGCTTGCCCAGCAGTGGTATTTGCGCCGACCTGGTGCATCCTCGCCTGCAAAATACTCGGGTCCGCAAGATCAACTACACCGCCTCCACCGGAGGAAGTGTTAGCATGTCTGTGCTTCTTCCCCTTCTTCTTCTGCTTCTGTGGCCCAGCTTCGGAGAAAGTCCCCGTCTGGGAACCATAGAAAGAGCTGAGAAGGCCATTGGCAGGAGTCAGGGGAGGGGGGGTTTGGTGCTGTTGGAGAAAAGGAAACATGAACTCACGCTTTGCGGCCTCTTGCCCTTGCGATCCACCAGCATTTGTGCCACTTCGACCTCGCAACAACTCGCGCATCAACTCTGGATTGGCTTCCTGCTTGCCGACGTTGCCGCCCAAACCGAGGTTGGCATTCGTGGTAAATCCGTGACCTTGAGCAAACATGCCGCCTCCACTGATGGGAGGAGTACCAGCTGTCTTCAGACCTGGTGGTGGACCCTGAACCCCGCTAGTGTAGAAGTTGTTGGAGAGTCCGTGCTGAGGGCTAGGTGCTGCCAAAGGGTTCGGCGTCCCGGACTGCATCAAACCAGCCTGCTGGCTAAGCATCCTGACGTTGGGAAGGTTCTTTGGATTGGCATCGTTGGTGAAAGAGAAACGCGAGGACTGACGGTTCTGGGCCTGTAGAGCGTTGAACTGCGCCATTTGCGACTGGAGAAGACCATGACGAACTTGCGAGGCTTGATCCAGAACGGACGAACCCAATCCACTTTGCAAGGGATCCACCAGGCCAGCCTGCTGGCTGCCGGCAGACTTGAGCAGCATCAGTTGCTGTTGCTGAAGCGGCGTTAAGCTACGACCGCCGAGGTTGAGTCCATGGAACTGGTGACTAGCGGCCGACACGGGAGACCCAATCGCAGAATTCGTCGTAGTACCCTGCTGAGACGGCGGCTGAATAGCACCGTGGGAGTCACGACCTCCACGGCCTCTTGGCGGGTGAGCGTCATCTGGTTCACCACCGAGTTGCAAACTTCCACTTTCTCGGCTTTCCTCCTCGACTGCCGCATTTTGAAGAAGCTCCTGCTCTCTCTTCGCGCGCTCCTGCTCCGCCTTCTCCCGCATTGCTCGACGTTTGACGCCACCATATGGGTCGATGAACGAAGGATGGTTCTCAATAAGAGCAACTTCTTCTGTAGGAAGACCGGCTGCAGAGAAGATGAACCTGAAATCCGGGGAATTGACCGCCTTGAGTATATTTTCAAGGAGGGGCGCGATGGGGTCAGGCGGCGACTGGGCCGACGTTTGAGGAGTGGCGGGGCGTACTTCCGAAGGCGCCGGCGTCTGGCGTCGCTCCTGGGACTGCTTCTCGATCTTCTTGACTTCCTCTACCCCCTGTGCGACCGTGGCATGCACCGGACGAGGACTCTGGGAAGCTTGGCTGCCCGCTAGACTGGCTCGCCTGGTGCGATTGATGGCACTATCTTTGTTTGCCCAACTGGCCGACGAGGGGAGAGCAGATCCGTCTGGTTGTCGCATGCTAGTAGCCTCATCCTTACTGGCCTGTCTGCGCATTGGTTGAGAACTAGGTAGAGCCGAGGATCGAGCGACATGTGCAGGAATGGCGTGACTGGGTCCGCTGGGAATACCGTTGGGGCGCTGACTGGACAGTGTGTTCATCGAAGAAAGATCTTGTCGGCTATAACTATCACTATCTTCGCCCGTCTCGTGCAGGAAAGTACAATTCCGATTATTGCACTGCTCATTGCGGAGAAACGACGAGCAATATTTGGTGGTCCCATATTGCGCCCTAAAATAGATCAGTTAGCTGAGAGTTGCGAATAAACTAGATGAGAAACGAAAGGTTGGCCTACCTGAGCACACGGTCGCCGTTGGTAGATCCGTCCACGGCAGCGATACAGGTTGCAGCATCCGCCTTGGTTGCATAAGTCACGTAGACACCAATACCCTGGTTGGGATTGCCCCCTGGTTTGGCCTTGCTGACGACGATTTTTTCGATCTCGCCGTATTGGCCGAAATAATCCTTCCCGCGCAAGGTTTGAAGTAGTTGACTCTCGTCGCGTATTGTGGGGTTGAGGCCGATCACGTAAACCAAGTTTTTCTGTACGACCCTGACCCCCGCCAGATTCTTCCGGCTGGAAGCCTCGATTTCGCGCTTTTCAGCTTCCTTCTTTTTTGCGGCGGCAGCCTTTCGATGTTTCAACGCCAAGTCTGCTTTGAACCTAGTGTGAAAACGGAGCCGTTAGCGCCAAGAAATAGATATTTGGGCAAAGCGGAGGAAGTAAGTGTTGCCAAAATGCGAAAATGTAATACGTACTCGTCTGCATCAGGAACCTTGTATTGTATAGTGCTTTCATCATAAACGCGCCTGCAGTTGGGGCATCGGCCCTCTTCGCTATGGGTCTTGATGTTGTTGTAGCAAAACTGGCAGATCTGTTTGGCCAACGGTTAGAATTTGCGCCAACGCACACCGCAAGGCAGCAAGGAGGGGAGCTATGCAAGGAGTAACACACCTGATAACCGCAAGGGCATGGCTTAAAGTTCTTGTCGGAAAGATCAAATTCTTCAATGCAGAGAGGGCTAAGGTCGAGAGTTGTCAGCCAACCGCCGTAAAACACCAGCGCTGGAAAAGGACTCCAAACATACCAGAACTCATCGTCATCATCGATGACAGAATCTATTTGCGGGCGACTCGACATATTGATCGACCTTGTGACAGTGTACTAATTGAGTACGTATGTGCAGATGGATGCGAAACCCCAATACCTATAAGCCGGAGAGAAGGGGGAGGGTAAAAGAGGCGAAGAAATCGAGAAAAAAATGGATCGGCCGCTGGAAGGACAGTAAAGCGATAAGAAAAATCCAGAGGACTCTAGACAAGAAAGCAAAGATGATGAGGAAGAGGAGAAGGAGAGGAAAGGAAACGTTGATTAGTGAGGAGCAGGACTTGCAGCAGCAACAGCAGAGGAAGAGAGAGTTTGAGGCGAAGAAAGAGAGAACGAAGTTGGACGCGGAGCTGCCACATTGTGTTTGCCTGGTTTGCTCAGTTTGCATTTCCCGCCGTTTATGTCAGCTGGCACGTGACTCAATGATTCCCAGCAACCTCGAAGTCCTCTCCGGCCAGCTCCCTGTGGATGTCTCCGGTTGCTTAACCGCCCCTCCAACGCCTCAATCTCCTTCTCAGGATCCGCCATTGTCCTTCACCATGGCCTCTGCTCGCTCCTTGATGCGACTGGGCACTGGCCGCTCGCTGGCATCGGCTGTGAGGTCGTCCCAGACATGCCGTGCCTTCTCGTCGACCGTGCAGCTCGCCTCCAAAGTTCCCGAGCCTGAGAATATGCGCCAAGCGCACCGTCCCCGTATGCAATTGACTAAAAAGAGAGGCCGAGCTTTCAATGACTGACTCTGAGTATAGCCCAGGGAGCTCTTCGCGCACCGGTAGTCAACCCCGCCGACAAGTACCAGGATAAAGCCGAGAGCCTGCACAAGTATGGCCAATATGTCATGTCCTGCCTGCCCAAATACGTCCAGCAATTCTCTGTGTGGAAGGACGAGCTCACAATCTACGTTCCTCCCACCGGCATCATCCCTGTGATGAGCTTCCTGAAATACCACACGGCGGCCGAATTCACCCAGATCTCCGATATTACCGCGGTTGATTTCCCCACTCGTGACCAGCGCTTCGAGGTCGTCTACAACCTGCTCAGCGTCCGCTATAACTCCCGTATCCGTGTCAAGACTTATGCCGACGAGGCCAGCCCCGTGCCCAGTGTGACCGGTCTGTACGAAGGAGCCCTGTGGTACGAGCGTGAGGTCTACGACATGTTCGGTGTCTTCTTTAGCGGCCACCCCGATCTGCGTCGTATCATGACCGACTACGGTTTTGATGGACACCCTCTCCGCAAGGATTTCCCTTTGACCGGCTACACCGAGCTGCGCTACGATGAAGAGAAGAAGCGCATCGTCATTGAGCCCCTTGAGCTGACACAGGCTTTCCGGAACTTCGAGGGAGGCACCGCTGCTTGGGAGCCTGTTAGTTCTGGTGTTGACCGGAAACCTGACTCGGTATGTTTGGTAGCTAACTCTTGTGAATCGATGAAAACTAATATGATCCAATATAGTTCAAGCTCCCCACCCCCAAGCCGGAGGAGAAGAAGGAGGATGAAAAGAAATAGAGCTTCAGAATGTATCCGTATTTCCCTTTCACGTTGTTTGTATGTACATACCGCGTATACGTCGAGAATCTTTCCATTCAATGCTGTTGAACGTGGCACTCGTAGTACTCCGTAGGTGATAATCCCGATTAAAGTCTCCGCCATTGGACACAGACATTGGCAGCAACCTAGGTGAACCACAATCACGAATAACGACGGTCCCAATTAAAAGTCCTCAGCGACATATAAAGCATAGAGAGGTATTCTATCTATAAAACCATCAACTGCGTCAGAACCCTGTATGATGATGAAACCCAGCCGCAATCGAAAAGCATCGAATCCACTTCTTGGCATTTATCCGCCGCAGAAAAAAGAATCTCCGCATCCAACCAACATTCTACCACAACTCCCACACCACATCTAATAACCACTCCTCCCGAGAGACGAGACAAAATGCCAAAGCGCAAATTCTCCGACCTAAACGACCGACCCTCTGGGCCCGTCGACATCAAACTCGCGCGCCTAACCGCCAAATTCGAAAACGGCGTGACCGCCTTATCGCGAGCCCTCAAGACCGCCCGGGCCTTCGAGCGCCAGAAACTCGGCCGGCGAGAGAAGACCGCCAAGAGCGAGAATAAGCCGGAGGCGCTGGCGAGAATCGAGGAGGAGATTAGGGTGATTAAGGTAGGTAATGCGATTGCGGTTGCTGTCAGCGACGGAGGCGCAAGTGCGAAGGGTTGACGGTGATGCTGATGCTGACGGATGCGACAGAGTCTTAATTTCCAGGCCACGGCGGAGAAATACCTCTTCAAGCAGCTTGTCAAGACGAAGCGGATTGCCGAATCGCCTGTTTTTGTCAAGTTCAAGGAGCGGAAGAATATCTCTACGGAGGGGCCGCGGAGCACGGCTGAGGCGAATGTCACGGCACGGCTTTACAAGTCGAATCCGGTGAAGAATGTCTTTCCGGGTATTATGGATGGGATCAGGCAGTTACTTGGGTTGGAGGCTGCGCCTGAAGGGAAAAAGAGTGGGTCAGAACAGAAGGTGTCCGCCAACCAACGGAAGAGTGAAAGCAAAGAGCCATTGTCAGATGGAAGATCAGAGCCGGAGGAAGGATCCGACGCAGACAGCCGAAAGACTGCGTCCAAGGCCGCTGCGAGGTCCGCGAAGCTAGCTTCTGATGAAGCAGACGGAGAAGAAGGAAGCGACGTCGAAATGGACGACGCCGAAAGCGTAGACTACTCCCACTTCGACGCACGGCTGGCCTCAGACTCCGGTTCCGACAGCGACGGCGAAGAGGCCTCACACTCCGACGACAACAACATCTCGCGCTCCCTCTCCCGCTCCATATCCCGCTCCCCCTCCCCCGAACAACCCACGAAGAAATCGAAATCCAAAAAGGCCACCTCCACCCCAGCGACAAGCACAACCTTCCTCCCCTCTCTGACAATGGGAGGGTACTTCTCCGGCTCCGAGTCCGAGCCCGAAGACCTCGAGGGCGTCGCGGGCCCACCACGCCGAAAGAACAGAATGGGCCAGCAGGCTCGCCGTGCCCTCTGGGAGAAGAAATACGGGAGCGGAGCGAACCATATCAAGAAACAAAAGGAGCATGAGTGGAAGAATAGGGACAGTGGCTGGGATACGCGCCGGGGCGCTACAGAGGGCACTGAAGGGCCGAGAGGGAAGCGTGGGCTGGGTCAGGGACGACCCTGGCAAAGGGATAACGACACCACTGGTGACCGGCCGCAGCGTGGTCCTCCCGGCGGCTCCAAGAAGAAGAATGTCAAGGATGATAAGCCGTTGCATCCCTCTTGGGAGGCGGCCAGGAAGGCCAAGGAGCAGAAGTCGATGGCGGCGTTCCAGGGAAAGAAGGTTACGTTCGATTAGCTTGCATATGCGTATTGTCTCTTACGGATGAAAATACCCTGCGAAAGGAATTTCTGGAATTGTTTGATGTACATATAGCATTGTGGATATGTTCAAAATAGGTATCATGCGTTAAATGCGCGGCTAATAGCCCGCTCAAGCTGTCGTATTGCCTACGAGCATTATTCGCCCATGAACTGCATCCACCTTGTATCTGGTGGACATCCTTGGGACGACTTCATATCAGTCCCAAGTCCCTGTTGAGGGTCCGTCTCAAAGCAGGGAATGGCCGTAAACTCGCCCAGTTCCTGCGGAAAGTTAGAGACAAAATGGTCGAATCCCAAAGGCGGCATTTGGGAGAACGCATGGGGCGCGGAAAAGTCCGAAGAGCCGGCAAGATCTGTGCTGGCGACATCGCCTTCCATGGCGTCGTTGCCGGCCTCCGTGCCGGTCATCGGTGTGACGGGTACAGGAGGGATCCCTGTGCCAGGGCGGGCCGGAGTATACTGTTCAGGGAACGTGACCGTGGTCCCTGGGGAGATCGGTCCGGTCTTCCATAGCATCTCCCAGTTCTTGAAGCGATCGTAGGCGGACTCGATGACACCGGCATTTCTTTGAGCCTGTGTTTCGCTCCACTCTTCAAGACGGCGAATGGCTCGCTCGAGTGCCTCGATCACGCTGACGGCAGACCTGGCTGAGCCTACTCCCATTGACATGATTTTGATCAGGGCCATGCCTTTTTCTAGGGCTTCGCGCAGCCGCTCTGTCCGCTTGGTCAAGCTCTGGGCTAGGATGACCAGCAGTGCGGCGCGGCAGGAGCTGAATTCGGTAAACGACGCTCGAGCAAGACCGGTTTCATCACGGAGCAGGCGACAGAGATCGATGATCTCGAGTGCGGCCTCAACGCAGTCAGTGATGAGCGTTGACCAGTTTTTCGAGAGTCCGGATGTTGTCTTGAACGGTGGGCCTTGAAATCCAGCTGGGTTGGTGGACTTCATGTTGCTGAATAGGAATGGTCGCCCAATGAAGATTCTCGTTAAGCAGTAGTCAAGTTTCAAGTGTACATTCGAACGGAATAGGGGCCCGGAAGGGTTCAAGTCTCGACAATCTGTCTCCTCTGGTAAAGTAGCCCACCAGTCCAGCAGACTTTTTCTCAGACTGAGTAACCGCTCAAGGCAATCCAGCTGTTGACCTTTTCGAGATTTCCGCAACACGGATCTGCTAATGTTAGCGCTCGTCTGATCGCTCAGGAAATTAGTCATACGCACATCTCGTTTGAAACTTCACCCAGTTTCAGAGTCAACTTGATCAATGTCACCATGTTCGTGTGGTTGGACACTTGCCCCGTGGGCATCAGACCGGGAAAGTCGACCGGCATCGCGGCGTCAACATCTGCATCAGATAAAGAAACCGGTCTTCCGTGAAGGATACTAACGCGCCTGGTTTGATGAGCATATTGCGGCTAACCTGATGAAGGGAAATGACCTACTTCTCTATGGTGTACGCCGTCCAAAAGACGCGGTTGCGGACCTCGATCATCCGCGGAGAGAGCCCCTCGCCCTGATACTTCCGATGCATACCATTCTGGATAGCCATCTTTAGTGCTAGACCAAAGTATGTATAGCAGAGTCCAGATGTGTCGAGAGGTAGCAGATATGTCCCTATCAGCAGACAGGCCTGCACACTTCGAACCGAGGCAGTGGCGATGATATCAGGAAGCAATTTCGAAGCAAACTGGTAAAAGGTGAGCCCAACCTCATCTTCCGAGAAGTCGTGGTCATAGTTAATCGATGAGTCCGCCGATAGTCGATTGACAGGAGTGGCAGACTCCATGTGAGCAAACTGAGTCCCAACCGCCAGGACCATGAGAATCGAGCAAACTGAGCCAGCATCGTCGGATGAGAGGCTCGATGGGTTTGTATAACATGTGTGCATTTTTTCCAGTAGCCAGTCCTCTTCCACGTAGAAATTATTTGTCTGGGCGTACTTGAAGAAGATTTGAACCAGAAAATCTGCCACATACCGAGGCGGCAGACAGGTGATGGCTGCCGAGACCATCGAAGAGCCCGACTGTAGCTGTGTCGCTCGCCATCTCTCCTCAAATGGTTCCGCTTCGGTAGATGCCTGAACGATCAGCAGAAGTGAGACCGTAGGTAACGTCAATACATACCTCTGGTGCCGCAGCTTTCATCCATTCATCAATTTTCTTCCGAATCTTCATCGAGAAGTTCAAATATGAAAACTCTCCCGAGTATTCTATGCAACGATCAGTCACCTCTCTAACAAATCAAAGAGAAGTCCTATACATACGTGTCGTATTATCAGGTAAAGCCTTGATCATAAAATCCTCATCTTCAATCGCAAGATCCTCAAGGTCCTCGCCCTCGACACGAGTCGAGGGGACATCAGACTCGGAGCCTCGGTGCTTACTCTTCAGCTCCTCAGCAGCCTTTCGCAACGTCGGAATGTCAAAGGAGATGTTGGGCACATAGTACTCTAGAATGCGCTCCATGAGTCGGACCCGCTCCCCTTCAGCAATATCGTGACGGCTGAGGCCAGCGGTGCGCTCCAGAAGGCTGACGTACACGATGAGTTTCCGGCATCAAGAAAGAGATTGCGATTGTCTAAGGATAATCAAACTTACGAGACCGACGATGAGCGAGCAAGTTTCTCTGCATGATCGGGGTGAGTAAAAACACACTGTCGCCGATAGCGCAGACACCGCCGACAGGGCACGCCTCCCTCGCACTTCTCCTTGACTCGACGACAACCATCGCATCTGCGAAAGTCAATTATCTGTAGTCTCTAATCTCTCAAAATGCAGTAACAAACGAAATGTAGCATTATAGGGGTCATGAAAGACGGGCCACGGAACTTACGCTCTCACAGCTCTTTTGCGGTTTTCCTCCGAAACGCGGGGACGTTTTGGATTGCCCAGAGATGCCGGGGTGGAAACATCCATGACAGTCTTGAAATTATGGGATCAAGGAGGATGATGGATAAGCATTGTCTTTCCCTCAGGAAGAATACGTATGGATGGCAGATTCTAGTTTACTTCCACCAGTCCAAGTGATGTCGAACCGAGTGCTTAGCTGGGGGGGGGAAAAGCCGATCGGCCGGGGCGGTGTCTGCTACTTTTCTCCGGCAGTGGGGAAATTATTAAGGTCTTGTGCTCCCGGCTGATAGAGACGTAGATAACCCGATAAGCAAATGCGCAATTCCCCACATATCAACATAGTTTTGCATCAGCACAGGGTATGACTCTCTAGAAGTCTCATTACTATGGTCGTGATCGTGCCTGGAGAAAGAATATAGTTGTGCTCTAACACGGCAATGACTGTTGAGTGGAGATGGCATCGTCGCCTGATTCGTGCCTCAGGCATACCATCTATATATACTGGACCATACTACCTCATAAACTGCTGCTCATCCCACGTCCATACGCCCAGAGAGGAGAAAATGCATGTCAATGTACATCAGAAACCATCCACATTCATCCCCAATCCCTGCTCGACACCAATATCCAACAGCTTCTTCCCGATCACCAAATCCATAATCCCCATACCCACGCACTTGAAGACCACATTACGGCCCTCCGGCACCACAACCGCCTCCGACCTCCCCAACTTCCCAAACAACTCCCCAATCTCAATCAACTGCTCCCCTCGTATCTGCGCCTTGATCAACTCCCCAGATTCCTCCAGACAAGCCTCCCGAGAATCGACATAGACCTGCCCACCACCCGAGAGGACCGTCTCCGTGTCAACCTCACACATATGCGGCTTGTACGACCCAATCAGCGAAATAAACCGCTGCTTAGGCGCAGATGCAGACGCAGACGTAGACGTAGACGAAAGATACCCATAGGGAAAATTCGGCTCCGTAGACGGCGTACAGCTGAAAAGGACATCGCACGAGGCGACCTCCGCGCGCAGCCGCGCCTCATACTCCGCATCATCAGAGCCCTCCCTAGCCAGCGTAGCGAATACGACCTCCGGATGAGAAGCTCTCAGCTCCGCGATAACCTCCCTCTCCAGCTCCTCCAGCCGCCTGCGACCCCGGTTGATGAAGGTGATTCGCTGCACCAGGCTTGGAACAAGCAGCAGCGCCAGCCGAGCGTGCCACTCTGCTTGACGACCCGAGCCGAAAATCACGATGTGCTTCTTAGCGATAGACGTGCAGCGCGTAAACAGCGTCATGGTTGCGAGGGCCGTGCGAAAGGCTGTGATTTCTGCGGCGCTGAGGAGGCCGAGCAGCCGGCCCTCCGGCGAGAAGATGTTGATCACCCCGATGATGCCTTGGCGCTGGGAGGCCGTGACGATCTTGATGCCTGTGCTGGCTGTGTTGGAGACGGGCATGAAGAGTGATAGGTTCTGGTCTTTGGTGGTGATGGTGGTGCGCAGGGGTTGATGGATGAGACGCTCCCCTTCTGGTTTTGTGGTCTCTGATGAGACGGTTACCAGGGCTTCGCTTAGAGCGTCGAGCAAGATGTGGCATTGTTCTGGAGTTAGGTTTCTCAGAATGCGAGAGACGTCTGGTTCGGAGAGAAGATGCATCTTGGAGGAACCACGAAGTAGATGTCTGGGCCTCGAGATGAGATAATGTATTCTGTAACCGCAGGAAGCTGTGTTTTCTGTTAATATAAAAGTCACTTGTACTTATAGACCCTTCTTTATAGAGTCACAGAATGACTGCCCGTCCCACTCATATCATACGGCGATGTCGGAGGTGGAGTTATTATTGTTTAGCTGCATGTCGGAAGAAGTCCAGATAGTGGCCGGTCCTAACCGAGTATCCAACCAATTCCCCTTCAAATGGGATATTGATGCTCACCGTGGTCCATTTATTACACTACGGGTACATCCGACACCAGGGGTCTTCCTCAAAGGATCAAGAAGCATTCATAGAGGTAAGATTGCAGACCGAGTCTAATAAAACATGAAAAATGCTAAGGTCGTCTATATCAACAGCAATGAATTATCCGTTTGCAAGCTTACAATTTCAGCAAGTATAGGAACCAGTCTGTATCAATATCCAGCCCCGGGCTCTTCAGGAGTATATTTCGCACAGTGGTCCGGTGTTGGTCCTGTTGCTCAGGACTTTTCTCACTGTTCTCATACCAGGCTTTTGCTCGACGCAGGTGTTTTTCGGCGAGAACGGCCAACGCCAGTCGGTACAGTAGGGCCTGGATGTCCCGTGGTGGTGAGTGGACAGTCTCTTGAAGCATCGTTACTGACGTGCCCCAATCTTCCGAGACGATCGCCTGCATCCACGATTGCCACCAGGTAGACCGCCAGGGGAAAGTCGTGTCTAATCCATTGTCAACGTGGAGGATCATTTTCGCAAGCTTCGATCCCAACCAGGGATTTTTCCGAACGGCCACATATATGGGAAAATTCCCGGCCGCATCGGGGATCAATGGATTTGCTCCGCAATTGAGAAGGAATGCCAGCACCGTGTAGACGTCGTCTACAAGCTGCCTTTTCTCCAAGAGCAGCATCAGAGGTGATTGCTGAGCCGTGTTGAGGTGATTGACATCCGCTCCCCTTTCCACCACGATCTGGAGTAATTCGTAAATTGAAGGATCATAGTACCAAGCACCCAGGAACCTAATGAGCTGATGGACACATGTCTCGCCTATGCTGTTGACTCTCGCGACATCTAATTTCTTACATATCAAGGTGGCAAGCAGGGTGTCACATTTCTGAGAGGTAGAGCGAGTCTTATAGCAGTAGTGCAAGAAGTATGTCAGTAGACGCTGAGAGTTCGGTCCAATCGTCACATCCGGATCAGCACCATTGCCTAGAAAGCTCCTGAACAATGCGTTGAGGTGACTGTTGAGGTCAGCCCAAGCATTATCTGAATTTGCGAGGAAGAGCTTGAACAGAGGTGTTATCTTCTCGGGTGTGAGATCAGCGGCCTTGGCCGTCAGCATCTTGTCAACATGGTGTCCATGATCCCAGCTCATGGTCGGTGAGACGAATTCCACAGCCTTTTGTATCGGAGTGACACCGAGGTTGTTGGGGATATAAGGATTGGCCCCGGCCCCCAGAAGATGGGTCACAATGCTCCTTTGATGATCATGGTTTAAGCTTCTTGCTGAAATGGCCAGATGCAGAGGGGTATTTCCGTCCGCATTTCGATGGTCAAGCGTGAGTCGAGCAAGATCTTGCTTGACCATGGGCTCGGTTTTCCCCACACGATAGCCGAGGAGGAATTTGGCAATCTTTTCGTTCTGATGGTCAGCAGTGTAATGCACTGGCAAGTTGCCCTTCCGATCCGGAACATCAATTGGTGCCCCTCGGCTCAGCAAGGCTTTCACCTCGTCTGCTTGTTCGTTCATGACAGCTTGATGGAGCTTTGTGTAGGCCAATTCGCCTTCCATGTTCGAGAAGAAGTTCGCAAAAGTCTGGCCAATCATAGACAGGGGCTCTCCGATCTCAGGATGGCCAGAGGCATGGGCGCCAGGACTAGTAGTGTATGCCACGGTTGTGCTCGGTGCGAAGGAGACGAGATGGTTGTCCTGCGAGTGCCTGGAAGTGGAGCCTTTCATGAGCATGTTGCCCCAAGTCGAGGACGTCTACTGGATTCTCACCTCGGACGTGCGTGATCGCTGAGCGGTGATAATGTAGTATCATCGTCATCAACCGGCATCGCTTGGCCGATTGACAATCCCTGTGGCAATGTACCAATGTTTCCAGCCCGTCTTCTAGTCTTTCTAAAACCCCAACGATTGAAACAGTTCTTGTACGACCGTCTTCTGCTCTCTTGTCAGCCGCGGAATATTGACCTGAGAGGCATTCACTGTACTCACGACTTGTGAAATCCCCGTCTCTGCATCTCCAACATTACCTCGGTACAGGTCAGATCTTGCTCCAGGTAGAGCTGCTTGATATCATCCTTGACCTCCTCCCAATCTCTTGTCATGGCTGGCAAGTGTCGACAGACTCAAGTCTCCAAAGAAAAGGGAAACAGAACGACAACGACCAGACAAGGGCTCAAAGCTCGTGGCTAAAGTGCCAAACGCCGTACGGCGTGTGCCTTCTGAGAAGACGACTTGAAACTGGAAACAAGAGGGGAGACACCACAGAGGACAAACATGACCGGAAAGAATAAGTAGTATAACTGATATCTTCAGGAAGGGAGCAGCCGCAATAAATGAGAAATTCCATCGCCTCATTCTCTTCATTCAGGCCTCCGTCTGACGACACATCCATCTAGTCAACAATTGAAGGGCGCTTCTTTCGAAGGGCAGCACAGCCTGATGCCTGCACTATCCTCTCCAGTACTCCCAGATTTTATTCTCATCTTCGTGATGGAGATCACCATTTGGCAGTAAGTTTTGAGCTTTGTCTTTCAATAAATCAAATTAATCAATTTTCGGCTTCCAGATAGTGTTCCCCGGTGCAGAAGTACTGTGCCGCAATCGAAAAAGGGCAGGCTTCCAAAACGATGGGATAAGGCGTGGACTGTCGATGGCGGCCAGTCAGATGAATAGTTCTTTTTTTGGGGAGCGGACCAGAAGTACCCTGCAGTCGTCAGCTGTGGTCCTTTTGAATAATAATAATAATACTCCGTAATTACTGGAGAAGGGGCCCAGGGTCCAGAAGCCCAGGTGAGGCAGAAGACAAAAGTACCATACCTTATGCTAGCGGTGTAGCCTGTGAGCGTGTATCAGGCTGTGACAAAACTGAGAGAAAGTACATAGAGAAGTGGTCCGTGCCGACAAGGGTATGGCAGAAGGGTGGAAAAGGGGCAATCTCGGATGGTCAGGATGCGTTGGCAAACACTGACAGCGGTTGCGACGATGATGGACATGGGTCTCTGCGAGAGTTCAGAAGGGCAATTCCCAACAGGCAAAAATGACCTTGCCCTCCAGGTCAGTACTTTGTCATTTGCATATCCTTTCTGGTCCTAATTTCCTTTTTTCAAGTTTTATTTCCTTGATTCTTCCCTGATCATCATGAACCTATAGGCGCTTGACGTATTGCTGGGATCCTTCCTAAGATGGGTTGCCCTAATTATGGAGAGGAAAAAGGTACCATCGTCGGGCGGTTCGTTTACGCCGGAGAGTGCAGAAAGTGATCCCTATCTTTTTTTTCCCTCTCTAGAAAATCGTTATCATTAATCGATGAAACAAGCTAAAGATAAACCACTAACGCCATCTAAATGCATTTTCGCCAGCACAACATCACAGGATCACACAAATGAAAAAAATATGCATAACAGCATGCAAGAGAAATTTCAGCCAACCGCAGCATGGTATCAGAAGTACGAAAGAAAACTCAACAGGATGACGATCAGTTGCTCCGACGGAAAGCCTGGCGGGCTCTGCGCTTGAGTTCAGCAAACATGGCCTCCTGCGACTGCTTGGTGCGCCCGACGGCCTCGGTGTTCTCGACGGCCCGTCTGAGCAGGAATCCCATGCATTCCTTGACGGATCCCCAGGTGAGAAGCTTGTACACGTTAGGCGATTCCACGAACGAGTTCTTGCCAGTGGGCTCGGAGCTCTGGAAACCTTCCAACAGCTCACAGCTGACTTCGTCCGCCATGCCCTGAAGCTGAGCGTACGAGAGATCCACGCCCTTGTCCTCACCCTTGCTTGCTTGCTGGAGACGCAGCGCGTGTGCCTTGCGGACAGAATCACGGTTGTGTGTGGCGATGATAACGTTAACGGGGGGCAGCTCGGTCTTGTGTTCCTCGGACGCGGGCTTGAGCATGGAGTTGTACCGTCTGGTGAGGAGGGCTTCGACAACGCCGTCGTAGCAAGCGTCGGTTTCCTCTTTCTTCGACCAGATCAAATGGCGGGGCTCGGTCTTCAGATAGGCTCCACGGACCAGCTTCACACCGAGGGTGTAACCTTCCTGGCGAGCGATCTCCAGGTGGTTGGCGAGAGTGGTGGGGGTGGAGCACAAATAGGCCTGGTAGGTGTTGTAGAAGATGGCACGGCCAGGTGTCTGCGAATTGCAGTACTTCTGATACTTCATGGTCCAGTTCTCGATTCCGGGCTGCACTGCCTGCTCCTCGGCATCGACGAGCAAACGAACATTACGGGAAATAGCTAAGTCACAAACTCGCTGAATAGCTTCGTCCATGAACGGAGAGGGGGCGGCCTTCTTCTGCAAGAGGTCCAACGCCTGGACACCCATACCAGTGAATCTATGACAATTAGTTGATCGGCTCAAATTATTCTAGAAGAGACTCAAGAGGAAAGCATACTTCAGAGCGACGAAATCGCCTTCCTGTGCCATGTCCACGGTCTGCAGAGTTCCGTCCAACCACATCTGAACCTCTTCGCGAGCGGCCTTTTCGTCACGAGGGCTGACGTTGCTTTCACCAACCAAAACCTCCTTGGCATAACCCAAAAGGACGCCTCGGTATCCGAGATTCTTAATAGCGTGAATGGACTGCTGAACTTCCGGTTTGTTTTCTCCGGCATTAAACTGCTTGTAGATCGTGTGCTTGACGAGCATGTTCAGCAGAGGGTTTTTGGCGACGTCGAGAAGAGGTGTTTTGGGATGAGCCAACACTGAAAGGGTATAGATGCATGGCTTCAGTAGAAGTGAGGATGAAGAAACAGAGAGTATCATCAAGGACCGCAGCACAGATGAGAGAGGCAGTTTTGCGAGCGGCGAGGTTGCCTCCTTCTTGGGGGATGGAGAAGCTTGATGCAACAGGCTAGTAGCCGGTGTCGCTGCAATGGATGATTTCGCATTGCTCGTGCCGCTGACGTATCGGGGAGTAGGATAAGTCGTGGGCATGCAAGACAGAGCCCGCAAAGGACGGCGGGATGCCTTCATTGTTGTGGTTGATAAGGTGGCGGGACTTGAGCAACAAACCCTAGGATGAGCGACGAGTATGCAGAGGTATTGATGGATGATAATCAAGTAGTTTGAATAAGGACGAGGATGTCGATGAGTTTAGTAGTCGTGATACTGAGGAAATAATAGATAAGTTATTATCCTTAAAGACACTACTTGTTGCCGAAAGAGAGTGATAGTATAGCCGGTGGAAACCGCCTGAAAGCCGGGACGGTCAGTAATATTATTCCTTTGGAAAGAGGACATGCAGAGTGGCGCTGTCTGCCAGCGGCAGTGATACAAGATTGATTGATAATATCTTGGATCCACCCATAGAACAGGATCGACCACTAGTCCTGTATGCCCTTGATTGAGTTACCACTACGATGGAATGACGATTAAGCTTGATTCCTGTTTGATACTGACTGTTCTACTATAGGATATGATAACCATAAAGAGTGACCGCTTAAGCATGTGTAAGTCTGTATTTGGGACAAGCAGCAAGCCTCAGTTTGTGTCAGTGGCCAATGTCGACAAGCTGACATCAAGCAATCAGGACTCAACCCCAATCTGGGAACGATAATCAATCTTAGGACAACCGGTTCGCGGGCCGGCCACTGTGTCCCCACATTAAACAGGCCGCTTGACCGGGCCGGTCACTGTTGCTGGAATGCGAAAGAACGCGTGACCGTGAGCAGGTGACCTGACTCCCACTAATCTGGCTTGACTAAGGTAAGGTAATATAACCTTATGATCACTTTGTCCAGGCTTGCAGCCCAGGTTACACAATCAAGCAGTCCTACCTCATCCTGCCAAGTCGCGTGACTTGGGGAATGAACTGGAATATGCAGAGAATAGAAGACCGATGTTAGCCGGGCCCGGGGTGCCTTGTCTTTAAGGCATACACATTCAGGCATGGCAACCAATCGAATGTACCCTAGCGCAGCTTGACTAAATAGGTATTTGATCACGTGCCTCATCTCATCCAATGAGCATACTGGGATATAGATCCTGATAGGTCAAGCTTTTCTAGAACAAAGATTTCGACAGGGAGAAATTTGGCAGGCCTTTGAAAGCTGAGAAATGGCTGTTAGGGGTAGTTCTCGTTATTAACAGCTTTACCATTGTGGGTATGTGCCAGTTTCTGGTTGTTCGAGGCTTCCAGGGCTCCAGGCTTTCCAGCATCTCCATGCACCGCGGAGAAAAGCCTAGATTTTCCTGAGAGGATCATATCCATTCTGACATGTCGACTCGAAAGAACACTTCTTCTTTCTGCGCCAACATTCCAACCTTGATGATCACCTCGGCTTCTTTAGCGTGGCAGCCACACTGTCACGGACCTTGAGCCGTCAACCCCGCAATTCTCGTTCGATGTCCTTTTCACGCCAATAATTCTGGGTTCTGGAAGCCTCATCCGAACACATGTAAAAGTCAAATGTACTACGTAGTATCTCGGGCACAAAAAGCATAACGGTTGTATCGGCAATGTGTGAAATGTCGGGCCTGGGGCGTTCGGCTTTCAAGCGAACTGGTCTCCGTCCCTCGTTTTCTGTAGGGTTTATTTTATTTTACTGCCAGCTACCAATCTGTCTTTCTTCTACAGACAGCCCTCGTACTTGTCTTTGCTTTGCCTGGCTTCAGTATGAGCACTCCTCCACGCAAGGGCCTCCGAGGAGGCTAGAATCGAAAGGTCTCCCTTGGACGAATATGACTACGGAGATCCAAAGGGCTTGGAGACAAAATGGACCCAACAGGGATACGCAACGAGGCTTGTCGTCAAGACAGCTCCAGCTCATTGCTATAGGTGGTTGCGTTGGCACAGGTCTCTTTGTTGGGTCAAGCGACTCTCTCAATGGTCGGTCGTGGAGAGAGTCTGGTGGTAGCTAGCATGATTCATTTAGGGAATGTTGCAGTATACTGCTCTATATGGTATAGAGTTATATAGACTGTTCCGATAGAATTCATGTTAGCACTCCATACGGTACCTAGTTTACAGAATATAGAACCCCACCTCCGCAACGCGGAGAAGTTGCCGGTGGTGTCGCCGTATCAATGATTAATCTCATTAGTTATTTAGACATGTAATCTGGAGTTATCAATCTCTGCAGAATGGATAACATAGATAGTATCTACTTGATATCTTCTAGAAAATATCTACCTATAGGGTAATGGAAATCTCTCGGCTGCCTGTACCGGGGACATTTGACAGTATTATCCGGCCCGGTTTAGGCGTGTCCCACCCGGAATGCGTACCGGACCATACAGTTACACCGTACCTACAGCTAGCCGGCAGCGATTCCTCAGACAGAAACAGTGGTATTACCATTACCATCATCCACCAACTTCGACGCCACTGGGGACTATGCGGCCCTTCGTGAGGGGAACAAAGCGAAGAATTTGGAGAATGGATCCATGTCACTGTAATGTATGGTAATCATGCTGACTGATCGTCTCCTTCATCTCTGACTGGCTCATTCCACCGACCTTAGCCGGTCCCTCGCTTTAAAGGTACTGGGAGCTTTCCCCGCGCTGCCCTTCGACTTGTTTCTTTTGCTTCAATTTCATCTTCCTTACCCTTTTCTGCTTGTGAATTTTCTTGGTCTTATTGCTGGCAGAATCAAGGAACTTCAAAAAATGCATTCCTCGTTGCTCCCCCGCATGCGAGCGCAGCAATTCGCAAAATGCCGTCCTCTTACTAGTAGCTTTGTTCGTCCAAGTAGGGCGATGGGCACGTATGCTACTTTCAAGGTGCCTCGCATCGACAATGAACCTAACGTGAGTTTTTCGACTCTTGTGCACTCGAGAAATCTATTCTAACGTCAATAGAAACACTATGCCCCTGGTTCCCCTGATCGCAAAGCTCTGGAAGATGCCCTGGCCAAGGCCAAACAGTCTGCTCCTCTTAACGTACCGCTTGTGATTGCAGGCAAGGAGGTTGGTTTTATCAAGTGAACGCTTATACTAAATCAAGAGACTGACAATTCACAGATTAAGAGCTCGCAAACCTTCACACAGTCCAACCCTGCCTCTCGTGCCCCGGTGGCCACCTACTCCAACGCCACCGCCTCCGATGTTCAGGCGGCTATTGACGCAGCGCTGGAGGCTCGCAAGTCGTGGGCCGCTACATCGTTCGCAGACCGTGCGAGCGTCTTCCTCAAGGCTGCCGATCTGATCTCGACCAAGTACCGCTATGACATTATGGCCTTGACCATGCACGGACAGGGCAAGAACGCCTGGCAGGCGGAGATTGATGCTGCCGCTGAGCTGTGCGATTTCTTCCGGTTCGGCGTCAAGTACGCTGAGGATATGTACGCTCAGCAGCCTGTTCATCATGCTCCTGGAGTCTGGAAGTAAGTTACTTTGCATATGCGATCAAGGATGACAATGGCTAACTAGCGCAGCCGCGTTGAATACCGTCCCCTCGAAGGTTTCGTCTACGCCATCAGCCCGTTCAATTTCACTGCCATCGGTGGTAATCTGGCTGGCGCCCCTGCTCTGATGGGTAACGTTGTTGTCTGGAAGCCGTCTCCCGCTGCCATCGCGTCCAACTGGCTGGTTCACCAGATCCTTTTGGAGGCCGGTCTGCCCAAAAATGTCATCCAGTTTGTGCCTGGCGATGCCGAAGAAGTTACCAATACCGTACTCAACCACCGCGAATTTGCTGCCCTCCACTTCACCGGAAGCACCGCCGTGTTCCGTTCCCTGTACGGAAAGATCGCTCAGGGTGTCGCCGAGGGCAAATACCGCAGCTACCCTCGCATCGTCGGCGAAACCGGTGGCAAGAACTTCCACCTCATCCACAAGTCTGCGGACGTCCGCAACGCCGCCGTGCAGACCGTCCGTGGAGCCTTCGAGTTCCAGGGACAGAAGTGCAGCGCCACCTCCCGCGCGTACGTCGCATCCTCCATCGCCGATCAGTTCCTGGAGCAGGTCGTGTCCGAAATCAAGCAGCTCAAGATCGGCGAGCCTTCCGACTTCACCAACTTCTGCGGCCCCGTCATTCACGAAGCCTCCTTCAACAAGCTCGCCCAGGTCATCGAGGAGGCTAAGAATGACTCCGAACTCGAACTCCTCGTCGGCGGCACTTACGACTCCTCCAAGGGCTGGTACATCCAGCCCACCGTCTACCACACCTCGAACCCCGACCACCCCCTTCTCTCGCGCGAGCTCTTCGGTCCCATCCTGGTCGTGCACACCTACAACGACGCCACAGAGGCTGACTTCTCTAAGATCTGCGAGAAGATTGACCAGACCGGCGAGTATGGTCTCACCGGCTCCGTCTTCGCGCAGGACCGCGAGGCCGTCCGGGTTGCGGATGATGCTCTCCGCAGCACCGCGGGTAACTTCTACATCAACTGCAAGAGCACCGGTGCCGTTGTTGGCCAGCAGCCCTTCGGCGGTGCCCGTGCAAGCGGAACCAACGATAAGGCCGGCAGTGGAAACTTGCTCTCGCGGTTCGTCAGCCTGCGCTCGATCAAGGAGGAATTCGTTCCTTCCTACAAGGTCGAGTACCCCAGCAATGCGTAAGCTGGCGTGACATGTGCTTATAAGGGATCGGATTCGGTTCGGTGATTATTATTCCCCATATGTTGATGTATTGATGCATTTTACTTTGATTTCCTTGCATGACTGGCGTTTCGCATTATGGATGCATGACCTAAAATTTGAGTTTCTTGACACCTGAATGGATATATTCATATTTTTACTTGAATGAGTCTATGGTTGCATTCAATGACGAAAATTCTCAACTATTTATCATCTGAGCAATTCTTCAAGAGCTTCTGCATACTCTCCATCGCATTCTTCGCGTACGGAATCATATCGTACTTCTTCCCCTTCCCCTGATTCCCCCCATCAAAGATCTCCATCGAAAACCACCCGCGGAACCCGGTCTTGAGCACCGCCCGCGCCACCTCCTCAATGGGCAGGTACCCACCATCGTACGGCATAGGCCGGAAATCATGGCTCCAGCGGCCCCGCGGCCGAAGCCCATTGATCACCTTATCCTCGATTGGCCGGGTGGGCTTATACGCGTCTGAAATCTGCAGCAGATAGATCTTCTCCGGCGGGATAGATTTCGCCAGCTCGTCCATACTCGCTGCGAAGCGCCGGTTCAGCTCGTCGAGGTCCATGTCGTCTATCCGGCCGGAGATGGTCCGGGGATCGCCCCATTCGGACCCTGCAGTCTGGAAGGTATCCAGGCACAGGCCGACGTTGGGGCGGTCGACTGCCTTGACGATCTCCCAGACGTCTTTCCAGGTAGGGGCGTGGGTGGACCAGCACCAGTTCTCATAGGCGAGGCGCATGTTGCGCTTTGCGAGCAGGTCGGCCAGTTCGCGAAGGTCGGAGACAATCTGGGTGCGGTCCGTGGTGATTTTCTCGGCGGGGGCGTCTGTTGAGCCGACCTTTGGCATTATTGTCATTAGCTTGGGTTACATGGTTGCAGTAGAGCTAATCTGGGGACTGGAGCGGCGTACCTGCAGCAAATCCGTCCCGACAACATTCATGATCTCGATCCATCCGTTGACTCGAGTGAAAGCATCCTGGCGCTCCAGCGACCCGCGCGGCCAGCCCTCGAAGTTCGCGAACGGCTGTAGCATCATCACCTTGAGATTATTGGCATCGCACAGCTTTCGGATCTCGCCAGCTACAGAGATGATCTCGGCGAAGTTCTCCGAGGCGACTTGGTGGCCCAGTGTTCGTGAGCCATAGTCGATGATATCGGGGAATGATAGCTCGATGCCTGTGAAGCCGGCTTTGCTGATGGCTTCGAGCTTCCGGGGGAGCGTGTCAGCGTTGCTGCTGCCGATCGAGCAGGTGGCATATGACAGAGGGATGTTGCGGAGGGATTCGTATGTGATAGTTGGGGCTGATGCGATCATGGTGTTGTGATCAGTGTGGTATATGTTGTTGGATATGTCTAGAGATGGAGAATAGCAATAGAGCCGGCCAGATGCACGATCACAGAAGGAATTCAATACAAAAACATAAGTAAATTCATGCAAAATCAGGACAGCAATGATAATTTGTTATCATGTGTTCCTGGAATTGAAGCTGTCCGAGGCGATGATGTAACCATGAGATCGGCCGAATTAGGGCAAAAAGAACGTCTCTTTAGGACATCCGGCAATGTCGGAGTCGGTTTCCGACGCATTGACAATCGACATACGCAGAGAAAATGACATTGTGCATTATGGACTTCCTGATATTGAATCACACCACATAATAGACTACCTTTCTCCTCGGAGACGCACCGAAAGGCAGGATTATGACGTCTCCTCCGTCGTGATGTAATTCCAGCGTACGTTTCTTCAGGCCGGATGCGCTGTCCGATTGCCACTGGATGTCCGTTCAATAAGAGATGTTGATCCATGTAAAACAGTCGATCTCTCTATCTTCATTTTCTCAGTGCTCTGACTGGAATTTTTTTAATCAGCCTTGTATAGAACCCAGATTGACAAAATTAGAAGTATACGCGAACGCCATCATGCCATCATCACAAGGCCCAATTCAGAGATTCAAGCGCATCGGCATTGTAGGAGCGGGGAATATGGGCTCGATGATGACCTTTGCTTTTTCAGAGCTGGGTTGCGACGTCTCGATATGGGACGTGGACCCCAAGAACGTCGATTCGGTGAAAAAGTTCGCCAAAGACGCACAGCATCTGAAGGGCAAGATAGACGGGTTCTACAACATCGACGAGTTTACTAAGAGCCTGGAGGGCAAGACCGAGCGGAAATTATTCCTCTTTTCCATCACACATGGTCACCCGGCAGACTCTGTGCTGGGGATGATCAAGCATGATCTGAAGGCCGGCGACATCATCCTCGACGGAGGAAATGAAAACTACCGACGGACAGAAAGAAGACAGAGAGAGTGCGCTGAGATTGGGGTTCACTGGATCGGAATGGGTGTCTCTGGAGGTTACCAGTCCGCTCGACACGGGCCCAGCTTGTCGCCTGGTGGAGATGCCAAAGCACTCGAGCTCGTCATGCCGCTTCTGGAGCTCTACTCCGCCAAAGATCGCAAGACGGGCAAGCCATGTGTCACGCGAATTGGCCCTGCAGGCTCGGGACACTACGTCAAGATGGTTCACAACGGTATTGAAGGAGGCATGCTCTCGACACTCGCGGAGGCATGGTCCATCCTCCACAACGGGTTAGGCCTCAACTATGACGAGATTGGCGATCTTTTCTCCAAGTGGAATTCAGACGGCGAGCTCAAGAACAATTACCTCCTTCAGATCGGCGCAGATATGTTGCACAGGAAGAAGACACCTCAAGGTGACTACCACGGCGAAGGCGCTAGCAAAGATGACGGCTATGTACTTGACGATGTGCTTGACAAGGTGGTCCAAGACGATGACAACACCGAGGGAACTCCGTACTGGTCGATTATGGAGTCAGCTGAGCGTCACGTCTCGGCGCCCACTCTTGCCACAGCGCACTATCTGCGTGTGGCCAGCGGGAATCGTGAAGAGAGAGTCCGAGTCGCGAAGAAGCTTCATATCCCCAGCCCCAAGCCAATTGAGACGATCAAAGATCGCGGTGCATTCATTGAGAATCTACGCCGAGCAGTGTACTGCTCCTTCTTGGCATCATTCTGCCAGGGTCTCGAATTGATCTCGCGCGCTTCCGAGGACGAAAAATGGGACATTGATCTCGGCAGGTGCCTTCAGATCTGGCGAGCCGGTTGCATTATCCAGTCCGAAGCCATTGCAGACCTTTTGCAGCCCGCCCTGACATCCAACAAGCGACTCAGCAATATGAAGTTCGTGGATGAGGTCGCCCGAGAACTGCACAAGAACTTTGACGCCCTCAAAGAGATTGTGATTGAAGGAATCCTGTCTGATCAGTACATGCCGGCGTTGTCTGCCACGTTAGAGTACTTGAAGTATGAAGGAGGAACGATGCTGCCGACCAAATTTATGGAGGCGCAGATGGACTACTTTGGCGCTCATGCGTACAACAAGCCCGGTGTGCCAGGTGAAGATCCAGGTGCAGTCAGAAAGGGTCCCCATCATTATGAATGGAAGCCAGCATAAAGTCTCCAGGTGGCGCCGGCTTTGATTTAAACCGCGTTGTTATAAATTGCATATGTGCATAGGTAGGACGAATGGAAATCTGTTTATGCCTTTCATCGTTAGTTTCCTCATGAATTTGCATAAGACCGAGCTCTGTAATGTAAATCAACGGTAACCCATGAACTGATACAGGCCTCGCCTTAGAGATTGATTGCCAGCACAGCTCATCTGAACCAAGGTCGGTTGGGTGAAGCTGAAAAAAGGAAATGGCAGATCGTCCCGATTGATGCCTGTTGATGCCTGTTGATGCCTGTTGATGCCTGTTGATGCCTGTTGATGCCTGTTGATGCATGTTGATGCCTACTGGTGCCTCGGTGCCTAAGATTGGCCATTGGCCCCACGTGGGGTCGCGATAAGCGGATTGCCCAATCGGGATGACGACCCCGCCAAGGGGCAGAAGTTTTCAAGTCCGAATATCTCTCTTAGCAGTAGTAAGCTGCGTCTATATCAGTCCTTTTCTCGTGCTGCTTTTTATGCTTGGATTCTCCTCTCTTCGACGATACCTCTCAAGCTTCACCACAAGACCTCTCCGAAGAATCGAGTCTGCAAAGCAGCTAGCAAGAAGAATGGCGGTTCTCCCCAATACCTACAACGGTGAGTGCACCGTGCTATCACAAACCCGCAAGCTGTAAAGACTAACATAATCTTTATGAATATAGAGCCTGTCCGTATCGCCGTTATTGGTGGTACTGGTCTGCGCGAGCTCCCCGGCTTCACTCAGGTTGCGTCGTTGTCGATCACCACGCCCTGGGGCAACCCCTCCTCTCCGATCACGATCCTGCACCACAACTGCTCTCACAACAACAAGACCGTTGCCGTCGCTTTCCTCAGCCGACACGGTGCTCACCACCAGATTGCACCTCATGAGGTCCCAGCGCGCGCCAACATTGCTGCTCTGCGCTCGATTGGCGTCCGCACCATCATCGCCTTCTCCGCCGTCGGTAGCTTGCAGGAGGAAATCAAGCCCCGCGATTTCGTCATTCCCGACCAGGTCATTGATCGCACCAAGGGTGTGCGCCCTTGGACTTTCTTCGAGGGAGGTGTTGTCGCCCACGTTCCATTCGGCGACCCCTTCGACGAGGGTGTCGCGAAGGTTGTGCGAGCCTGCGGTCACAGTCTGGAGGGCGAGGGTGTCGTCCTTCACGACCGGGGCACTCTGATTTGCATGGGTACGCCGTTTATTTTCTATTTTCCTTCTTTTGTGTTTCCGAGGAACTATCGCTGACCGTCTCTCAATGCAGAGGGGCCTCAATTCTCTACCCGCGCCGAGAGCAACCTTTACCGGTCCTGGGGCGGCAGCGTCATCAACATGTCGTGTCTGCCTGAGGCTAAGCTCGCTCGTGAGGCCGAGATTGCCTACCAAATGATCTGCATGTCCACCGACTATGACTGCTGGCACGAGTCGACGGCTGATGTCACTGTGGAGATGGTCATGGGCCATATGAAGGCCAATGCTCAGAATGCCAGACACTTTGTCACAGCCGTCCTCGACGCTCTAGCCAGCGATGAGCACTCTGACCTCGTCCAGGCCAAGCACGTTGAGGGCTCCATCAAGTTTGGTCTCAGCACCGCCCAGGCCAACTGGAGCCCTGAGGCTCGGGAGAAGCTGGAATGGCTTTTCCCTGGTTACTGGAACTAAGCTCTCAAATTTTTCTCTTCCTGAGATGATAGATACGATGCTTCAACACATTGATATTATGTAGATCTACTGCTCTGGCATAGACGTTTATACTTGGTTACGAACTTATGAGGATTGAACTTTTATATCGTGGTACATATCTTTCACATTACAAATATGTATTTACTGGAAACAGTCTGGACTGCTCCCAATCCATTGGAACCTCCACGCTATAACAAGCAACCATGAACTTCCATTGCATTCTAGACTGAGAAGCGATGCATGTACACCTATTAATAATAGGCCTAGCTTTACTCGTTATCTCTCTGTATTAGCTACTACGCATATTTTATGCAATGATGATGACGGCTCTAATCGACCCCTCAATTAACAGTTTAACCGCTTAACCGGCACTGGACAGCCTAGTCCACACCTTGATCTCGTATTATTGACTCGACTGATAGGCCTTTCCTACTACCTGATTATTCTGGATACTGTCGATCTATATACATGCTAATAGCGGGAAGACTTGGCATTCCAATCCCCAGCAGCGGAGGGCCCAGCACGTGGGTCTTAGTTCCTGAACGCCAAGGCAGCCAAGCACTTGGGTTTCAGCCAGAGGTAAAGCTTCGTGGTCCTGCATGCTTTGGCTTCTGTTTGCTATTTGTCGCCGGTGCAATGAGCATTCCAAGTCCAGAATGACGTTTGTGCAGTTGTACTCTCGGATGACGGCGTCTCCTTTGATTACGATGCCGTCTGCCTTGACATTACGCCCTTGGCCGCTGCTTCCTGGCCGTGCAATCCTCGGTTCCTCCAAGTCAGGGAATGCAAACGATCCGGAGCATTTCTCGCCATCTTATCTCAATATGGATACTATAAATTGGTCCTCGTTCAGGCTGTCTTCTCTGGTCTCCTCGGAGCAGAGAATCTCTCAGCACTTGCAAAATCACCATGTGGTACTCGTTGTCCCTTCTGTTGTTGACGGCCTCGACTGCCACCGCTAGCTATGCGGGCAATCTCAACTACCGCAGCCCCTCTTACAACCACCCTGAATTGGGTGTTTCGATCCGCAAGGTAGCCAAGAGGGGTGAGCCGACATCGGCATTTGATCCTGCTAAATTGAACTTCACCCACGGTGTGGCTTCCGGTGATCCCTATGCCGAGTCCGTCATCTTGTGGACACGATGTGCCCCCGGCTTTGATGATGTCAATGACAATAGTACTACATCTGGACTGGTTCCTCTGTACAACCCAGTCCCTATCTACTCGGGCAAGCACAACAAGCCGGTCTCCAAGGCGCCTGTCTGCTTGAACTACAAGGTTTCTCGTGATGCTGGCATGAAGAAAGTTGTCTCGGAGGGAACTGTGTTCACCAGCTCTGATATTGACTACACTGTCAAGGTCAGCACAATCGCTTGTTATTTGTCTGCAGCAACACATCATGCTTACTTTATGATAGGTCGAGGCAACCAAGTTGAAGCCGTTTACTACATACTACTACCAGTTCAACGTGTGCAACTCGGACAACACGAGTCCCATTGGACGCACTAAGACTGCTCCTGCGCCTAAGGATGATGTTAATAACATCAACCTGGCTGTGTACTCCTGCAGTAACTATCGTACGTCCTCGTGCTACTTCTTTGGTTTTATGTCCCTTTGCTCATGAGACTGTAGCTTTTGGCTTTTTCAATGGTTATGGAAACCCCGTAAGGAAGGACTCGGTAGACTATGTTGTGCATCTGGGGTAAGAGCAGAAGATGTAAGATGATCATCAATACCAGGCTGACTTGAATAGCGACTACATTTACGAATATGGAAACGGCGAATAGTATGGACCTCCTACTCACGCATTTCATAAAGCCAGCAACTGACCGTGTTATGCAGTGGCTGGGGCAACAGCCTGGGACGCATTCCTCAACCGGACCGAACCATTTTCTCTCTCTACGACTACCGCAAGCGCCTGGCAACTTACAGAACCGATTTGGATCTTCAGTTGAGCCACCAAAACTATGCTTGGATTCCAGTTTGGGACGACCACGGTAGGTGCTCCTGCAAGTCATTAGAACTAGGCATCTGACTAGAACAGAGGTGTCTGACAACACATATCGCGATGGATCTTCCAAGCTCCACAACGAGGAGGAGTCCTTCCTCACGCATGGCGGAGTGTCGGTTGACCAACGCAAGATGAACGCCGTCCGTGCCTATTTTGAATGGATGCCAATCAGGTCAGCTTCTAATAGTACTCGCTTTTCCTGCAATAACTAACTTTCACAGACAAGTTGAGATGGATGACAACCTTCGTATTTGGAGAAACTTCCAGCTCGGTTCTCTCGTTGACCTTATCATGCTGGACACCAGGCAGTATGATCGCTCTATCACCGACACCTACGACAATACCGACTATATCTATGAGATCGCCAACGATGCCGGTCGAACCCTGATGGGTAGCCGCCAGGAGAACTGGTTCTACCGCAATTTGATCGATTCCGCTAAGCGAGGTGCCCACTGGCGCATCATTGGTAGCCAGATTAGTATGTCCTCTTATGTTCTGATTCTGATTGAAGGCGTGGACTAACACAAGTAGTCTTCTCTCGGCTCAACCAGTCCATTGCCAACAGTGAACATCCTCTGAACGTCGACGCCTGGGATGGATATCTGGCCAACAAGAACCGCACACTCCAAACCCTCTACGACAACCAGATTGGCAACAATATCATGATCGCCGGTGACTCTCATGCCAACTGGGTGAGCGACGTGGCCTGGATCGACAACAAGCCGTACGACCCCAAGACCGGCACCGGCGCCATTGGTGTTGAATTCGCCGGGACTGCACTCACCTCTCCCTCGCCATACGGACAGAACATTACGATTGCCGACGCCAACAAGGCCTCGAAGGCTCTCGTCACTGACAATGAAGAGCTTCACTGGTCGGAGCTCTACTACCGCGGATACTTTGAGCTTCATATCACGCCTGAGGAAGTAGAAGCCCGCTTCTTCGGTCTACCCAACATCAAGGAGCGTAACGGGGAGGAAATTTCCCTTGCCAACTTCACCGTCAGGAGCGGTGCCAATCATCTGGAACGCAACTCCAACGGCGCGGTGGGCGGAGGCGCTGTGGCCAACGGATGGCTCAAGAATGGGCAGCTGGTTCCGACCAACCAGACAAATAACACTTATGGGCGGTAGGCTGAAAAAGAGTATGTGGTCAAACTACTGATGCAGAATGACCTTTTTCACAATGATTTGGTGGCATGTTTCTACGGTGATTCAGACCGTCCGTGTGGATTGTTTCTGCACTAGGTGTGTTATACTTTAATGGCATGAAATATTATGAGGATGATTACTCCGTACCCTTAAAGGATTCCTGAAGCCGCCGAGTCAATATGCTGCTGTCTTTGGTTGAGTGGAAAGCTTTCAACATGGCGTAACGGACGAGATAAGCCCGTAGAACTGGACATTCTACAGGTGGAAGCGTATAGAAACCCAATTCCTCCAAGTAGAATCCATTGCGTCCAGGAAACAAGCCGATAAGTAGAATGGATCGGCTCAAGTATCTTAGTTACAATATATATCAGCTGATTGGCGGACTTTTAGGCCTTGCTCTTAAAGTATCATTAATGATATGGCAGACGTCACATATGACCAGGACGAAAGAGATTTTTGATGCATGTTCTAAGAATAACAGATCATGCTCTCTTTCGCTTGTTAAGCCGTGATCAACACGGAGCCCCTGAATATCTCATTCAAATTCCCCATATCCACGTCAGACGGCTCCAACGCGGGGAAATGATCGTCAGGTTCTTCTCTAAGCGAGGGATCAGCACTCCTGATCAAGGTTCGTAGTACGCAACATTTACTGCACTTGTTAAATCTGGGACTCCCTGGAGTGACGGGAAAACTCACTCGAGGTCTGCAAGATTGTCCTCGTGGAGAATAATGAGATGGAACAATGGAACACATTGCCGAGGATCGAGTCTGGCATGTGGGGTAAGCAGATGGCACTGGACTCAATTTCCTGCAGCCCCATCCACTACTGCGGAACAGGAATGCAAGACGAGAAGGTCTCATGATGGATCATGGCCGGGAGGCAGCCTTGCTCTTGCAGTGCAAGATCGTCAACCACTAGACTATAACCGGCCTCGTTTGGAAACGGACGAACCGCGCCGTCTTGGCTACTGACGCCAGCTTGCGCTGTTGTCCAGTGAGATGCGGCAGTTGATTGCAATACCACCATGCTTTTTATCCGGATCCCAGGGCGAGAGGGCACATGCCGCATCCTTCAAGGGGTGAAGAGTCAGAATTAGGCAAACGCTCCGAATCGAGGGCTTGGTCCGGGACTCCGGTGGATCGGATTCTATGCGTTCCATGCACGATGACATGACTTGATGAGCGAGAGGCCCTTGGCGCGCTTGCTTGCTCTGCTGCCTGCATATCCTTCCCCTCTTTGCTATGGACGGACTGGAGGTTGTGATATATCTAAGACCTGCTGCTCGAGTGCGCCGCGTGGCCCGACATCTGACTCTCGTTCCGATCGCAGTCTGCGTACTGGTTTGAAACGACTGTTCGACTACGGCTATGTGTGCGGTTAGCAACTGGAATTGACCTTGCGTATTTGCCGAAGCATATACCGCTGAGTCCGGGAGAGTCCTCGCCTGCACAGCCATGCGCGTGCGTTCAGCTATAGCCCTTGTGGCTTCACTGGTGCCATCTGCACTTTCGGTTCCTGCCTCTGAGTCTCGGGTTTCCACTCAGCTGGAATCGCGAGACGCTGCTGGATACTCCTCGCCGCCGTACTACCCTGCCCCTAATGGTGGATGGCTATCCAGCTGGGCAGAGGCTTACGAAAAGGCCCAGAAGGTGGTGAGAAACATGACCTTGGCCGAAAAGGTGAATCTGACCACCGGGACGGGCATCTTCATGGGCCCCTGCGTTGGCCAGACGGGGAGTGCGCTGCGATTCGGCATTCCCAACCTCTGCCTTCAAGATTCTCCTTTAGGGGTGCGCAACTCCGACCACAACACCGCGTTTCCGCCCGGCATCACTGTCGGCGCGACCTTTGACAAAGACCTCATGTACGATCGTGGTGTGGACTTGGGAGAGGAGTTCCGCGGAAAGGGAATCAACGTGCTTCTGGGCCCGTCAGTCGGCCCGATAGGGCGCAAGCCGAGAGGAGGCCGCAACTGGGAAGGCTTCGGCGCCGATCCCAGTCTGCAGGCGATTGGCGGTGCGCAGACGATCAAGGGGATCCAGAGCCGGGGTGTCATTGCTACGATCAAGCACTATATCGGCAACGAGCAAGAGATGTACCGAATGAGTAACATAGGCCAAAGGGCATACTCGTCCAATATCGACGATCGGACGCTCCACGAACTCTACCTGTGGCCATTTGCAGAGGGAGTTAGAGCCGGGGTTGGCGCCGTCATGACTGCGTACAATGAGGTGAGTGTCTCCACTCATGTTCTAGCGTCAAGCCAGCTGATGAATTGGACAACAGGTGAACAGTTCGGCGTGTAGTCAGAACAGCAAGCTGCTCAATGAAATCCTGAAGGACGAGCTAGGGTTCCAGGGGTTCGTTATGACCGACTGGCTTGGACAGTATGGCGGAGTCTCATCCGCCCTGGCTGGTCTGGATATGGCCATGCCCGGCGACGGTGCTATACCGCTTTTAGGCAATGCTTATTGGGGCTCTGAGCTCTCGCGCTCTATTCTGAATGGCTCCGTCCCAGTTTCACGACTGAACGACATGGTAAGCTTTTATACTGTGTCTGTTCGGTCCAGATGCTGATCATTACAGGTCACTAGGATCGTGGCGACCTGGTACAAGATGGGCCAGGATGGAGACTATCCCCTGCCCAACTTCTCGAGCAACACACAAGATGCAACGGGGCCTTTGTATCCAGGCGCTCTTTTCTCTCCATCTGGCGTTGTCAACCAGTATGTCAACGTGCAGGCCGATCACAACATCACTGCCAGAGCAATCGCGAGAGATGCCATCACTTTGTTAAAGAATGATGACAATATTCTCCCTTTGAAGAAGAACGACTCTCTTAAGGTTTTTGGAACAGACGCCGGGCCGAACCAGGACGGTCTCAACTCCTGCGCTGATATGGGATGCAACAAAGGCGTGTTGACCATGGGCTGGGGCAGTGGCACGTCCAGGCTTCCGTACCTGGTCACACCACAGGAAGCCATTGCCAACATCTCGTCCAACGCTACCTTCTATATCACCGATAATTTCCCCTCTAACGTTGCGGTAAGCTCAGGCGATATCGCCGTGGTGTTCATCAGCGCCGACTCAGGAGAGAACTATATCACCGTCGAAGACAATCCAGGGGACCGGACCTCAGCGGGGCTGAACGCATGGCACAACGGCGACAAGCTCGTCAAAGACGCAGCGGCAAAGTTCTCCAAAGTCGTCGTGGTCATCCACACCGTGGGCCCTATCCTCATGGAGGAATGGATCGACCTGCCATCGGTAAAGGCCGTCCTTGTCGCGCACCTCCCCGGCCAGGAGGCCGGCTGGTCCCTAACGGACGTCCTCTTCGGCGACTACAGCCCCAGCGGCCACCTCCCATACACCATCCCACGCGCCGAATCGGACTACCCGTCCAGCGTGGGCCTCCTCTCGCAGCCCATCGTCCAGATCCAGGACACCTTCACCGAGGGCCTGTACATCGACTACCGCCACTTCCTCAAAGCCAACATCACACCGCGCTATCCCTTCGGCCACGGGCTGTCCTACACCACGTTCAGCTTCTCCCAGCCCACCCTGTCCGTACGTACCGCCCTCGACAGCGCATATCCGCCAACTCGCTCCCCCAAAGGCACAACCCCAACCTATCCCACCACCATCCCCAACCCCTCCGAAGTAGCCTGGCCTAAGAACTTCGACCGCATCTGGCGCTACCTCTACCCCTACCTCGACGACCCCGCCGACGCCGCAAAGAACTCCAGCAAAACATACCCCTACCCAACAGGCTACACGACCGTCCCGAAGCCGGCTCCGCGCGCGGGCGGCGCAGAAGGAGGCAACCCAGCCCTCTTCGACGTAGCCTTCGCCGTCAGCGTCACAGTCACAAACACGGGCACCCGGCCTGGCCGCGCCGTCGCGCAACTCTACGTCGAACTACCCGATAGTCTGGGCGAGACGCCCTCTCGCCAGCTGCGGCAGTTTGCGAAGACGAAGACGCTAGCCGCCGGGGCCAGCGAGACGCTCACCATGGAGATCACCCGCAAGGACATCAGTGTTTGGGATGTGGTGGTGCAAGACTGGAAGGCGCCTGTTCAAGGCGAGGGAGTGAAGATCTGGCTTGGGGAGAGTGTGTTGGATATGCGGGCTGTGTGTGAGGTTGGAGGTGCTTGCAGGGTTATATAATCTTAGTTTCCTTTAACTATATACCTCATTACCTTGAATCCTGGACGTCTGTTTTTGTAGTATGTACTGCATAATTTGCATAAGCGATATGATATGTAGTTGCTGACTAATGCACAACTACTTCGCCTTTGCCGCTCTCCATCTCCAGCTTGCAGTCACCTTCTCCCAACTACGGTATTATCCATCGAGGACAATCACCGGTCGATCGATCACTCCCTCGACCGAGTCTGTCCTGGCCGGCAATTTATTCTGAAATGTGATATACGCCCTATCCTAACGGATACAACCCAAAATGCAGGGCTTTAGTGAGTACTCCGTCCCTCCGCACCTATCCCACCGTCACCACGCGGGGCATAACTAACAGTCATTTATAGATATGGGACGGTCCGTCACCTCCCCTTAGCTTCCTAATTTCCCGCCGAAACTGTACTGACTACTTACAACAGCTACGTCCCCCCGGACCAAGAGGGCCTAACAACCGGCAACAAACTAGCCGGGAAGCACCCACTAGGCGCACGCGCGCGCCACCTCCGCACAAGCGGCGCTTTGATCGTGCGGTTCGAGATGCCCTTCGCGGTATGGTGCACGACATGCAAGCCGCACGAGACGCTCATCGGACAGGGTGTGCGGTTCAACGCCGAGAAGCGGAAGGTCGGGAATTATCACTCGACGCCGGTGTACAGTTTTCGGATGAAGCATGGGGCGTGCGGGGGGTGGATTGAGATTCGGACGGATCCGGCGAATACGGCGTATGTTGTTGTTGAGG